>PVKU01000340.1:0-537053 GCA_004027475.1 Anoura caudifer | reverse complement strand
GAGCACCACCACCCTGGCCCCTTGGAGAGTAAATAGTGAAGGTGGACATGTCTTCTCCCCATAGGACCTGAGATTCCCCAGGCACCCAGGATTGACTCATGCAGGAAAGGACTTGGCACCTCTCAGCCCTCCCTCCACTTCCCCCCACCTCCCTTACCCAGCCTCCTCTCTTGACTCACCACCCCTCAAAAGTATGCTGGGCTCATTCTCCTCAGCTGAGCTGAGGACCAGTGAACCCTGGCAGAGGGATTCAGGTGAGGAAGTCTCAATCCCCACCCAGGGAGCTTCTGGACAGAAGCCCTGAGCTCAATATGGGGCAGATGCACCACTGCCTCAGGGCGCAGCCATGTGGGGTGGAGTGAGGGAAACCACAGTTTCAGGGCTGCTTCTTGTCTGGGAGACAAGGGGCAACAAAAAGCCTCGCTTTCCACCATCCGAAGAATGGGTATCCAGCCTGGGCGGACTACTGTTAGGGCCTAGCAGGCTGTACGTGACTTGTATTTCTGTTCAAGCATAGAGGACACAGTTTTGTGTGAAGGAGAGAGGTGGTGGCCTGTGAACTGGTTTTGAATGACTTTCTTACAAAGCCGCTGGGATCTGGGAACCTGGAGGCTCCTATACTCTTTCCTAGGTATTACAAGTATTCACGTGAGTCCATCAGCAGGCTCGGAAACTAACTGGTGTCACAGACCGAGGCCATTTCAGACTAGACCCACACTGGACCCCTCTAATGGGATAAAATATGAGGACTCTCCTGCTAACCACAGGTTACCTGCCACCCAGGCCCACCACCCACCGGGATGTCATGGCTCTGCTCTCTGAGGCCCCGCTGGACAATCCACAGCTGCCTTGCACATTTGCAGACTAGACCCAACACAGTGAGATCAAAATGGGTGTCACTACAGAAGCAAAAGTGGGTTTGTTGTCTGGGTGGCTGATGCCCAGCTCTGCAGATAGAACCCCATTGTGAATAGAAACGTGTAGTGAGCTGTTAAGCATCTCAGCCTCTGAATGTGTTTCAATGAGAGCAAACATTTCCCATAAAGTGACCTCGAGAGTTCCTCCTGACCCAGAGACCCTACAGATGTGAGGCAGGCTGGGCAATGGAAGCCAAACCTCACTCTGTCCACTTTGAAATCTCTACATGAAGCTGAGAAGCTCACTCTGCTCCCAGTGCCCGTGCCCCGTAGCACAGCCATTTCATAAGGTATTACTTATGCACAGTTTCAATTACATTTAACTTAATTTTGAATTGCATGTTTTAATTATTAATTAAACACCTGCAAGTAACAAGTAAAATTTTTTAAGTAATAATGCTGTCAATCAAGTGTAACTTTACCAAACACTTTACTCTAGTTTTACTGGAAAAAGGGAAAGACAAACCCAAAATACTTTTTTGCAGTTCACACGGACGAAGCAATAAAAACAGCTTTCATTACATTTCTCCAAACCTGAAATGACTATCTTGTTCTACTAGGCATCGCTCATTATTTAAATCAACTGACCTTCCAAGGTAAAAGTGAATCCTGGTATTTCTTTCAGTAAAAATTCTGTGCCTTTGTGCACCATAGTTCATTGGATTGTCCTACCAGTTTTGAGCTAATGAGTAACTTAGGAACATTCTCATCCTTGGCAACAATTTCACAAATGTCTTTTTGTCTTACACTCCCTCCCTCTGCACTCCTTTCAGACCCCAGGAATGCAAATCTGTCTTGGAAAGCATATTTTCCTCATAAATATTCATAAGGTTAAGGGAAAAGTTTGCTCAACTGTTCCAAAGAGGAGAAAGTCAAAGCTTCCTCCCCTTGCTGCTGCGGAGGCGCTCAGAACCTCACCTCCCCGTGGCCGGTTCCTTACCTGGGCGCTCGAGCCCTTGTCGCCGGAGCAGTCCGCGCTGAGAGCCATGGTGGTGCCGCCTTTGTCCAGCCTCAGGGGCCAACGTCCCCATAGAGGCCACCGCCCGGAGCCGGGGCGGGAGTGAGGCCCGCAGTGGGCCTGGTGGACCCTCCCCGGCCGCACCCCCACCCCGCCCGGCGGCGGAAGCGGTGGGCGGACCACGAGGGCGGGATCTCACTTCGCGGGGGCTCTAGGCGGGGGCGGGGCCTGGGCCTCACCCCGAGGGGGGGCTCTCAGAAGGAGGAGGGGCCTCACCGCGCAGGAACTCGGAGGCGGGGTCTCAACCCCTCCCACCCACCGCCAGTTCCCGGGAGGGGTCTCACCTTGCAGGGGCTCCCAGGAGGGGGGCGGGGTCTCACTTCGAGTGAGGACTGCCTGGCGGGAGCAAAGCCTAACCCTCTCCACTCCAGGGGTCTGCAGGCGAAGGTGGGGTCCTCCTTCCCTCCCCCACCACCTCCCCTCGGAGAGGCGGACCCTGAGTGCAAGTGCTGCGACCTGACGCTCTCACCTGGGCGGGGCCGGTGGGGCCCCTCCCTCTGGAGATGGAGCAGCGGTGGCATTTTCTTCTACTTTGTTCTCACGAAGCTTCGGGAACTTGCCATTTTGTTCTCACACCAGTAGCTGTGGCTCTGCACCCGATTTCCGCTAGTGTAGACAGACCAGACCCTGATTTCTGCCTGCGAAGACTATTGAGCCCCGATTTTCCCCAGTGAAGGCAGATACAGACAGGTCCCTGATTTCTGCTGGTGTAGAGGGACTAGTAAAGACACCTGGACCCCTGACTTCCACCGGTATAAATTGGACTTCGATTTATGCTAGGGTAGACGGACTGACCTTCTCTTCCCGTCCAAGTAAGCACATTGCTTGTGGGGATTCTATCTTGAGCCCTCTGGCCCTTGTCTCAGAATAAGGGGCTTGAGTGGGGCCCACCTTCCCCTCTTTGGGGAGTCAGGCACGTGGATAGTTGAACAGGCTCCCACCGGGTTTGCAATTTTAATACCCTGATTTATAGACAACCTCCAAAAAGCACAGTATCTCCTACACCACACTGAAAAATGACTTCCCTGTAGCTAGGCGACTTGCAGGATTTTGGTGGAGCACATTCCCTGACCACCTGAGAAGGCAGCCAGTGTCCCAGGTGAACCAGCCTCCTCTAGGGGGGTGGTATCCCAGCAGAGCCTGCCCATCTTTACATTGTTTTTCCCTCTGTTGTGTCCTGACTGGAAACTTGGGTACAGGCTCACCCACGTATGCTCATTTGGGATAAAGTTCAGTTGTTCAGAGAAAAGAGCTGCACTCTCAGCCACAGGTTTGCAGAGGGAACGGCAGTAAGGGTGGCAGGGGTGAGCTCTGTGCCCTCCCCAGCACAGGGCCTTTTTGAATTTTTCTGGTTGTTCCCTGCCTTGCTTCCTGGAACCTCCAGCCCTCCCTCTGAGCCCAAGCAGAGTCCACCAGCCTTCTGGGAATCTGGGTGTTACTCCTGTCTGCGCCTCCCTGAGGCTGCCAAGCATCCCTGCCATGCCTTTCTGCCACCTGCTCTCCCTGTGGGAGTCCTGACCACAACACTCTAGGAACAGGAGCCAGGCTGTATAAACTCGCATGGTCCCAAAGCACCTGCCAGCACAGAACTGGGAATGTGGACACACACCCAGAGCATGTGACTTTGTCCCTCACCAGCTTCCCCAGGATCCAGGAGCTGACCTTAGGGGAGGTCAACAGTGACCCAGATGCCTGGTCAAGGTGCAGCCCTGGACTCTCATTCTTACTGGAGACTTGGGGGCCTACAGGTGGAACCAGTCTTGCCACACCTCTGTTGTGGGCTGGGGTGGGGGGGGTGGAAAGCTGGGCCGGCACAGGGCAAGCCTGGGGGTCTTCTTTGTACTGTCTCCCGTCATAATATCTAGGGATCCGATTCCTTCCTTGCTGTGTATCCATAAAGTCAGGGAGTTTTCTAAGAAGTTTTTCCCAAAATTTAGACAATTGAGATGGTTTCATTTATTCAAAAGATACTTACTGATTATATACTTTTGGCCAGTCATTGCACAGCCCCATCAGGGCCCTGGAGGGTCTGTCATTCCAATGGAGGGAGACAAACAATAAACCAATGAACAGAGAACATAAACCTAGATAAAGCAGATGGTCTGGGCACAGAAGACTGTGCAGGGACTGGGAGAAAGTGAAGGAGCCGCCTAGGCAAAGCCCTGGGCTCAGAATGGATCTGGTGCGCTTGGGGAAGGCTGGTGTATGTAGGAGCGTGGGAGAGGAGGGCAGTGTGAAGCAGACAAGGTTGGAAAGGCTGAAGGGATAAGTAGGTCACAGTGATGCGTTCTGATTTATTTGGAGTGTTGTGGGAAACCACTGTGGAGAGAGTTTGGAACGGAAGTGACACTATTTGATGTACATTCCAAATATCTCACTCTCTGCAATGTGGAGACCCCAGGCGGTCAAGGTTAGGGAGACCAGTCAGGAAGCACTTGCCACAATCTTGGTGAGAGTGATAGGGCTGGATCAAAGCGGGAATGACAGAGGTTGTGAGAAGTGGTCAAAGCAGGATATACTTAGACTCAGAGAGGCTGAGAGGACTGGCTGACTGCTGGCTGTGGAGAGTGAGGAAAAGAGAAGCCAAGGAGGACACCGGGAGGCATTTCAAATTAGCTAAGCACAACCCATGCCAACCACCTCTTGTGTGCCTCCTGCATGCAGAAGCTGGAGACGGTAAAGCTACATGCCCTGGGTCCCTTGAGTCCAAGTTCACAGATGTGCCTGGTTTAGCTGAGACATGCACCACATGAGATGTGCAAGGAGCCACAGAAAGTAGTGGCTGTCACAGCATATCGGCGATGGAGGTGATTGGTTTGTCTGGAGCAGTTCAGATTCTGTCCGGAACAGCAGAGGTGCTGAGAGCAGAAGGGAGCAGAGCAGGGGGAATTTCCTAACACTCTTACAGCATGGTCAGGTGTTTCTCTGACTTGTTGATGATTCTGGCTGGTCCTTGATACCTGACCCTCTCACAGATGCGCTATAATCTACTAATATCTTCTACTACATCTCTTATGCATAAATTAGCCACAGTGGATTCCACTGTCTGCAGGTGAGCATCAGCACCAAGACAGCAATTCAGGATTTGGGGTCTGGTTGGCAGGTGGAAGTCAGTGCTACTTACTGAGATGGGAGAGACTGGGGAAAAAGCAGATTTTGGAGAAGAAGAACTATTAACATTGAGATACCTGTTAGACCTGTAGAGTGGACTAAGTGCTGAATGAGCTTGGTGCTACGCTGAGAGGAGAGGTCAGGTTGGAAATACAGATCTGGAAGCGACTACACATAGGTGTGTTTAGAGATGAGTAAATCAAATGCGTAAACAGAAGGAAAGAGGGACCAGGACTGAATAGATGGGCCTCCTTCTCAAACCTCCTAACTCATTCTGTGAGGCCAGCATTACCTGATACCAAAACCAGATACAGACACAAGAAAACTACACATCCATATCCCTGATGAATGTATAATAGATGCAAAAATCCTCAATAAAATTTTAATAGCATATTAGAATTATGCACCATGAACAAGTGAGATTTATCCTACCTATGCAAAAGTAATTTGACACAAGAAAATTAATCAACGTAATGCTTCTCGGTGGTAACAGAACAATGGGGGGAAATGATCATCTCGATGGATGGGGAAAAGGCATTTCAAAAATCCATCACCCTTTCATGATAAAAGCTCTCAGAAAATCAGGATTAGAGAAAAAATTCCTCAATGTGATAAACAATATTTATGGAAAACAAATAGTTAACATTATACACAACAATGAAAGACTGAAAGCTTTCTCCTTAAGATCAGGAACAAGACAAGGGTGCCTGCTTTCACCACTGCTATTCAACATCGTACTGGAAGTTCTAGCCAGAGCTGTTAGAGGCAACAAAAAGAAATAAAAGGCATTCAAGTTGGAAAGAAAGGGGTAAAACTATCTCTATTCATAGTGACATTACCCTATACATAGAAATGCCAAAGAATCCACCGAAAAGTTACTAGAGCCAATTGATGAATTTAGCAAAGTTGCAGGGTACAAGATCAACACACAGAAATCAGCTGTGTTTCTATATACCAGCAATGAACAATTCAAAAAGAATTAACAAAATAAATCCATTTATAATAGCATCTAAAAGAATTAAATGCTTTGGGATATAGCTAATCAAGAAGGTGAAAGACTCGAATGCTGAAAACTATAAAACATTGCTGAAAGAAATGAAAGAGATCTAAATAAATGGAAACACATGGTGTTCATGGATAGGAAGATTTAACATTGTCAAAATGTCAATACTACCTAAAGTGATCTACAGATTGAGCACAATTCCTATCAAAATTCCAACAGCCTTTTTCACAGAAATTGAAAAGCTGATTCTCAAATTCACATGGAATTACAGGGGTCCCCTAATAGCAAAAACAATCTTGAGAAAAAGAGTAAAGTTGCAGGACTCACACTATCTGAATTCAAAACTTATCATAAAACTTCAGCAGTTAAGTGTGGTTCTGGCATAAGGACAAAGGTATAAACCAATGGAAGAGAATAGAAAGCCCAGAAATAAACTCTCACTTGTATGGTCAAATGATTTTCAACAAGGGTGCCAAGAACATTCAGTGGGAGAAAGGACAGTCTTTTCAACAGATGGTTTTGGGAAAACTAGATATCCACATGCAAAAACAGTGAAGTTGGACACTTACTTCATTCCATACACAAAATTTAACTAAAAATGGGTCAAAGACCTAAATGTAAGTGCTAAAGCTATAAAATTGTTAGGAAAAAAAATCATAGGAATAAATCTTCATATCCTTGGATTTCGCAGCAGTTTTGTAGATATGACAGTAAAAGCACATGCAACAGAAATAAAAAATACATCAGTTGGACTGCATCAAAATTAAAAACTTTATGCATTAAAGGAGTCTGTCAAGAAAGTGAAAAGACAGCCCACACAATAGGACAAATTATTTTTGCATCATAAGTTCAACAAGAGGTTAAAATTCAGAATATATGCATAACTTCTAAAATTCAACAACAGAGATGAGCAATCCAATTAGACAATGGTCAAAGGACTGAAATCAATATTTCTTCAGAGAATATATACAAGTGACCAACAAGGCCATGGACAGATGTTTGACATCATTAGTCACTGGGAAATATGAATCAAAACCACTTCATACTCATGAGGGTGGCTGTAATAAAAGGAGGGAAATAATAAGTGTAAGTGAGGAAATGGAGAGACTGGAATCCTCCTGTCTTGTTCTTGGGAATGTAAAATGGTCCAGCCTCTGGAGAAAATAGTTTTTCACTTTCTCAGAAAGTTAAACATAGAGCTACTATGTAACTAAGCAATTCCATTCTTATGTGTATACTCAAGAGAAGTGAACGTGTAAGTTCACACAAAAATTTGTACACAAATGTTTGTAGCAGCACTTTTCACAATCACTGAAAGGTGGAAATGGAGCAGTGTGCATCCCCAGATGAACAAATGAACAAAAGTGGCTCATCCATCTGATGGAATGTTGCCTAGCCAAGAAAAGAATGACATCCTGACACATGCTACAGCATGGATGAGTCTTAGAAACATTTTACCAACTCAAAGAAGCAAGACACAAAAGGCACATGTTTGTCTAATTCTATTTATATGAAATACCTAGAGTAGATAAATCCACAGAGAAAAAGTAAATGATTGTTTGCTAAGGGCTGTGGAGAGGGCCTGATGGGCAGTGAGTGCCTGATGGGCTCCAGGTTCCCTTCTGGGGTGATGAGAATGGTGAAGCCAGGTAGTGATGATGATCGTATAACATGGTGGACATCCTAAATACTCGTACCACTGAATTGTACACTCTGTAATGCTTAAAATGGTGAATTTTATGCTATGTGAATTTCACCTCAATAAAAATAAATTACAAATAGATTGAAGAACTGAATATATAAAGCAGAATCTTAAAATTAAAAAAAATCATTAGGAAGCTGGGATAGGGAACTATTTAATAAATGAGATACACAAAGCACAGACTTTGAATAAAATGATTGATATATTTGACTACATTAAAATTTCATACTGCTGGGTGATAAATTGAAAATATGAGCCACAAAATGGGAAATATTTGAAACTCTTACAGCCAACTAATGATCAGATTCCAGAATATTTAGAGTTCCTGAAAACTATCATCAACAACATAAGCCTTGTGGGGTATTCGGCAAAGGTTATGAATTGACATTTAAAAAAAACTAAACCCTAATGATAAATTTAAAAAAATGTTCAGCCTTTCCAGCAATAAAAAAAAAATGAAAGTGTAAACAAGATCTCATTTTACACCTGTAATCTGGGGAAGTATTTAAGGCCTAAAAATATTTTTATAAAATATAAAGCTAAAATATATAATAGGTTACAATATTAAGGTCTAAAAATCCCAAGTGTTTGCTGTTTGCTGAGATTATTGGTGGACGTGGCGATGAAACGTCGCATGATCAAATCCCCTTAAGGGATGCATCTGAGAGGGACACCTGCAATGGCAGAGAGGACTCATAGGGTCCCCTCTACAGCACTGTGCTGGCTCAGCTGCACGGGCTCCCTAAGTGTCCATCAATTTGGGAACGAAGAAGTGAATTCTGACACTTACACAAAGGAGCACAACAGGTAAAATAAATGAACAGAGAAGCTTCAAAGGCAATGTTAAGTAAAAAACACCCAGCAAGTTACAAAAGGATCAGAAGAATATCCTGTCGTTTTGACAAACCCTAGAAATATCCCCAGTTCTCTGGACTGTCTAGCAAAGCACGCTCATACTCTTAAAGCATAAAATCGTGCATGGAATGACAACACGCAGAAGTTTATCCCAAGAGGGCTCCGTGTTAATGTCTGGTGAAACCGTGCTGCAGGTGGGCGGCGGCAACACTCCTCCAGGAGCGGCAAGTTCGTTCGGTTCCGCCGCGGGAGCTGCCAAACGCTGGGCTCAGGGTTCCGACTGCTTTACAACTTCTCGTGTTTTCTTTTCTTTTCTTTTTTTTTTTTTTAATTTTATTCTACATTTGCTCCCGATTCCAATTTAAGTTTTAATCGGAGATTATACTAGGAAATATACTGGCACAGTCAGCAAAGAATGAATACGTGTGCAATTGCTTGTTCTGTGGAGGACGCGATGAATGGAGCGCCTGAAACGAGGGTGCCAGTAGAGCCGCGCGCACCCCCGGGTGCCCAGAATCGCTGCGCGGAATCCGTGCGGGGCTAGGTGCGCGTCATGGAGCAGCTGCCGGCTCCTCCTGGTCCAGCCTTCCTCAGCTGCCTTTCCTCCCAGATTCCATCGTCCTGTGAATTTTTAACTGTTCATCTCCCAGAGTAAAGCACATGCGGAGAGCCGCAAACAGAAGCGGAGTGCGTTGGGCAGGGAGTGTGAATGCTGCTCAACCGTACCCCCATGCCAGGGCGGCCGTGAGGTTGGCCTTCCAGAGAAGCAGCAAAGAATTGAGGGAGACACCTGTGGGCCCAGAGCCTTCAACTGTGCACCTGCTGTGATGGGGACCCCTGCCCTCAGGGGCTCACCGCGCATAGGTCAGAGCTCAGGCCCTCCCCGCAGAGGGAATCTCAGGGCTAGAGGCCCGGAGACCGGATGGATACAGTGCATTGTGGGACTACAAAGGGCTAGGGTGGCTGCGCAGGGGAATGCGGATAGGGGTTGGGGTTGGGGACACGGGCTGTGTAGGGCTGGGCTGTCCTTGGGGAGATGACCCGGGCCTATCCACTGGCTGTGTGTGGCAGGGAGAGGAGGATCTGGGAACCGGCAGAGGCTCCCTTGTGACAGGACTCTGGTGGGCAGAGGGCCAAGGCTACTGCTTGGCATTTACTTTTGGAGCATTTAGGTTCTGGTGTTGAGTGTTTAGAAGTCTTAAAGAGATATTTTGAGCATTGATGGCCCAAATGTATTGTGAACTTTGCCTTTCTTTATTTACTTTTTCATATTTGGTTTCATATTTTTCATTTCACAGGCACCACTTAACTTTAAAATTGGCTTATTCATTTCATTTTTTTAATCCTTTGTCATCATGGTAGGTTACAGTAAAGAATATAATAACAGAAAATATTAGCTTTCCAGAGGAATGTCCTCACAGTTACAGAACATCAGAAAGCACCTCTGACAAACAAATAAGAGCAGCGCTCAAGGACGCAGCCGCACAGAGGGGCAGTGATCTCCCACCTGAGTCTGTCCCTGTCCCTGGCATGGTGCTGGCCATTGACCCCATTCATGGGTCACTGATCACATTGGGTGTTGGGTGAGAGGGTTTGTTTCCCTGAGAACCCCTTTCACACAGCACATATCGAGCTTAGAGAGGAAACCTTTATGTCCTGGGTTACCTGATTATGCTTGTTTTAGAAACACTTAAGGACGTGCTCAGTACCGACAAAGTAGAGACATACAGATGACGAGCAAATGCCTGTCTGAAGCAGCTACCGTTTCACTGATGTACAGGAAGAGGGGCACCAGTTTAAAAGTTTTGCTGTGATATTTGAATAATTGTTCTCAAACTACTGGTACTTCAGATTTAAATATTAAAACTCTAAGACCAATGAGATAAAAATTTTAAAATGACAAGTTTTAGCTTGTTAATTTGCTAATTCTTCTGAGAAACAGTAAGGAACTATACCTCTCCATCATTAGCAGTACAATCGTGGAGCATATGAATTAAAATTATTTTCAGTTCAGAAATAGTTAAAACCTAATATTATAAGAAGGTTTAGAAAAGCCACCTGTTCTGGCCAGTCCTGCACACCCGTGGCCCCTCCAGGGAGCTCAGGGATAGACGGGGAGTTAGTTGTCTGCTCTTGCTGCCCACACCGACTCCATTATGCACAGGATTTCACTCTGACAGAACTGGGCAGCAGAAGACAAAGGGAGACTCAGGCCCTGCCCGCCCTGGAATGTGAGTAATTTCAGAGCAGGGCCTTCTGTGTCTCAGCCCATGGGGAGACCTGCCCTGGAGGACAGAGTGGCCTGTGTAAATGGAAACTATGCTGAGGGCTCGGATGCGGCAGGTCCAGGCCAGGGCATATTAGCCAGGGCTCTGAAGGGCAGAGGCAGGCCCGATGACCCACCTCTCACTCCTACAGAAGTTGCTGAGTTGCTGGTCCTACCAGCTTTGGCTGCCTTTGGGGAGCATGAGGGGGAGGAAAAAAAGGCAAGGGCTCACAGAGCCGGTAGAGCAGGGACATCGCATAAGCTGTTCCGGCTGTCCAGAATTCTCTCTTCTCGCCCATCCCCTCACCCAACTGCAGATCTCAGGTGAAGCCCTGTGCAAATCATGCCCCCACCTGTCTGTCTAGCCAGCCTGCTGCAGTTGGCACTGGCTTTGGTGTAACTGTGAACTCTATTCCTGTGGTTGTCTGACTAATGTCTGCCTCCCCAACTAGGGCTTTGGCTCCAGGAGGGCAGCTCCTGTCCTCCCTCCCCAAATCCCAAGCACTTAATGTGGAGGGAGGTGTGGCAGAAATGGAACCTTTGCCGTGTGTTTTAAGCACCCACTCAGTTAAGTGTGACCATCACACGCCGTGTTTGCTGAGCTCAGGAGTGAGGCCAGCTGACACTATCTCTGAGAGAAGGACTTGACAGCCACCAATCCAGGCAAAACAAAGCCCAGGTGGCGAGGGTGGCAGTGCCACCTTCCAGACGAACAGCTGTAGTTGGGAGGCCCTGACCCCTGACTGCAGGCCGGGGTACTCAGCCTTCTCCAGCAGCAGAAAGGTGGGACAAGATGCATTTGGAGAGTCAGACTTGAGGCAGAGATTAAACGTGGGAAGTGGGTCTTGTATGAAGGGGCGGTGAGAGCTCACATCCTGATTGTGCGGGCTCAGCTGTGTGAAGCCAAATTCAGGGCTCAGTTTTTGTCCCTGTTAATTATTTTTTCTCTTTTATTGTGACATGTCCTGTAATCAAAGCAGCACATAAATAGATGCATATGTCTTCTGTTAGCCGTCACCCAGGTTGATGCACAGTCCCAGTCATCCCTCCCGACCCTGAGCCCATTACTGTCCTCGAGGTGGAAGCCTTTCCTTGCCTCACCACCCACACACGCAGTCACACCGGAGAGACCTCTGCTGTGTTTGTGGATTCACGGATGGATTATGTGTCTATGACTACACACTGAGCTGCGCTACTCCTTCCTCCTCGTCGTGGCCTGCGCAGTCCTCCGTGGTAGGAAACACCTCGATCTTTGTCCATTCTCCTGGGAGCACACTTGTGTCATTTCCATTTCTTGGTTATTAAGAATAGTGCTGCCATGAATACTCTTGTATATATCTCTCAATAAGCACTCACAACACCTTTTTGCCGTCCACACCGAGGGGCAGAACTGATGGCTGTGCACACCTTCAATGCCAGAGGGAGGCCAAGCCCTTCTCTAGGTTGTTGACCTTTCAAATGCTTTTTCTGTTGCAATGGAGATGATCATATGATTTTTCTCCTTTATCTGTTAGTATGTGGATTGTAGTAACTGATTTTCTAATATTAAACTAGCTTTCTTTCTGTAAACCCTATTTGATCATATTTTTATATATTACTAGATCCAGTTTACTAATATTTTAGAATTTCTGTTCCTATATTCATGTATGAGATTAGCCTATACTCACCTTTCTTGTTCAAACCTTTAAATTTTTAGTATGAAAATTTATTCCAACCTCATAAAATAAGTTGGGAATTTTTTTTTCATTTCCTATTCTTTCGAAGAGTTTATGTAATATTGGAATTATTTGCCCCTTAAATATTTGATACATTTCCTGGGGAAGCATCTGGGCTTACAGTTCCCCTAGGGAAATAATTATGATGATTGATTTAGTTTTGTTCATGATTATAAGACTATTAGATTCAATATTTGTTTTTGAGTCATTTTACTTTTCTAAGAATTTGTCTACATCATCTAGATTTTTAAATTTATCACCATAAATTTGTTCAAATATTCTGTGGATGAAAAAAAGGGGTTCTGTGGAAAGTAACCTCATAGTGTGATCTGCTCATCAGCTCCTAACTGAGCAGGAATTTATGATGGGTGGTCATGCCCCAGGCCTATAACTTCTTTAGTGAGAGGCTTTTAAGTCAGCCCTGCCCATTGTTCCTGGGCATCTAGGTTAACACACCTTTGAGTTGCCAAAAAGAATACTCCTCAAAGGTGTAATCACCCTTAACAAAGCACATAATATTGTAATCCAATCCCTGCCTTGCTTTCTCCCACCCTCCTGCAATCTTCCTTATGTTCCCTCCTTAATTTCAAATGCATAAAAGAAATTGCAAAACTGTTATTCTCTGGAGCATTTAGATCTTGCTCCCTGGCCTATGTCCTCAGCTTGGCTCAGATAAGTTCTTATAAAAATTCTGTACAGGTTTGGACGTTTCTTATGTTGACAAGCCCGGAACTACACTCTGTCTCAGTCGCACTGGCAGGCAGGTAGGATCTCAGTTCAGAAAGCTTTCAGTTGGCCTCGTTCACATGGAGCTTGGGCACTGCCCAGAGACCCAAAATGTTGAGTTTCCTTTCTCTCTGCTTCTCTTCTTTCCAGATTCCCTCTGATTTTTTTTTTTTTTTTAAATCTGCCAGTTTGGTGAGGCTGCAGTCCCATTAACCAATGAAATACTAATCGATATATTGCTTTGAAGAGAACAAGTCCATAATCAATTGGTGGATATAATTAAAGTCCATAATCATTTGATGTTAAGTAGGGGAGATGGTCCTGGATTACCTGATGGGCTTGATTAAATTAATTGGAAGGGCTTAAAAGCGTGACTGGAGAGAGAGACACACACAGAGAGAGAGAGAGAGAGAGAGAGAGAGAGAGAGAGAGAAGAAACAAGAGAGAGGAGAGTGAGAACAAGGGAGATACTGAGATGGATGGAGAGAGATTCCACCTGTGGACAGCAGCTTTGGCCCATGCCTGTGAGTTCCAGTTTGCCTGTGGTCTTCCCCTCCTGATGGATTTTGGCCTCGTACACCACAGAAGCCAATCCCTTCTATTTCCTACTGGTTTTGCTTCTCTGGGTGGACCCTGACTGATACAGTTCCCTCAACAGCTGGTGGTCTGGGATGCCTTGGGCTCTTTCCCCTTGTTCCTCAGGCCAGAGAAAAGGTGGACTTTCCATAGTAGTTCAGTTAGATAGGACAAGGGTGTCAAGGTCTGGGCAATTCAAAACGTTATTACTAAATGTTATTCTTGCTAAAAGTTAAAAACATAGCAGAGTATTTTGCAGAAGAGCTATAAACAGGATGAGCTTGACAGGAACTCAGCCACATAAATGTAGACAACTGCAAAGAAGAAATATGTATCTGACCAAATAGTTTATAGAAGCAAAGGCTAAACCTCCCTTAGGGGAGAAAAAACTTCGGATGTGAATCATGTCTTCTTAACTTGCTGTAAGTAAATAAAACCACCCGGCAACGACCAAGTCCTGCTCTTGAGTAGAGCACCTCGAGGGACAAACCCCTTGAGTTCAGCAACAGCTCCAGCTGCCCTGCACCTCGATGAGGCTGTCCTCAGGGCAATAAAAACTGGAACTCACCTGTGCCAGCCACTTCCTCACATTTTGATTCTTCTTGAAAACCTGTCTACTTTTGTTCCTCCATCGGTGCCCCTATGCGATTATTTTGTATTTCTCCATAGTTTAACGCTGTTATCTCTGGGAGCATTGTTATCTCTGGAAGCTGAACTTCTACCTGTTGTTCTTGGTTTATTTTTCTGATTAATCTCACCTCACCAGAGTTTGTCAATCCCATCGGTTTGTCAGAGAATTAACTTTTGGCTCTGTTAATACTTTTTATCATACTGTTTTTAAACTCAGTAATTTCTGCTCTTATCTTTGATCAGTTGTTCAGCTGCTGTTCATCGAGCACCTACAATGAACCAGGCTCTGGGAACATAGTGTTGAGCAAAGTGGAGAAAGGTCATGTCCTGGAGATGGGGAGTAGACAGTAAACCAAAGTACATATGTGAAATATGTAATATTTTAGTTGCCAAATTGTTAAGGGGGAAAAGCGAGGCAGGGAAGAAGGGTGATATAAAGGACTGGGGGAAGGGATGCTATTTCAGGAATGGTGTCGGGAACAGTCCCACTCTTTAGGTGGTATCTGAGTAGTGAACGCATAGATCTCTGAGGGAAGAACACTCCAAGCTTAGAGAGAAGCCAGTGTAGACACTGTGGGTCTATAGAGACTTCAGCATTAAGCAAGACAGAGTGCCCTTCCTTTTCCTGGACACACAGCCAAACTATATTCCCTAGTTTCCCTTGCATTTCAGTTGGACTATACAACTAGGAAAGGCTGGATATAAAACAAGGTCCCTGGAGAACAGGAACCTGGAGTTCTCTTCACACAGCGTGACAGAGACTCCACTGGGAGAAGCCATGAGAAATTACATTTCTGTACAGGACAAATGACCACTCCTTGGAATGAGTGGTTTAAGAACCACAAGAAAGGGATAGAAAGGAGGGTGGCTTCCTACATGTTTTTCCAAAGACCAAAATAGCCTGCAGTGGGTTTGGGGTGATTCTGTTAGAGGTTCCTTGAAGGGGAAAGTGATAGGAAGTTAAAGTAAAGGTGATGCAGAAACTCAAGAGTTGGAAAATTTTTAGTTTTAGTTATATAGTTAGCAGGCTTCATAATTAATGCATGTAGAAAGCTATTGTTCCAGGAACTGGAATGTATGACTGGACCTACCCTGAAGCCAGGAGACCCATAAGCAATTCAATCTTTGTGCTCCAGGAGGGGGACTATGAGTGATCAAGATGGTATCTGAGCCATTGTGCTCCAGGGAGCGAATGGCCACCGACCAGGATGCAGATAAAGACTCACCTGGTCAGCAGATGAAGCGATGCTAGGAAAACTTCTGGACTACCACTCTTATCTGACTAACCTTTTCCCCTGGATTCCAAACCACTTACCTGTTTTTCTCCTGAATTCTAAGCTCCTTACCTACCCTTTTCTTATCCTTACAAAAAAGATTGGCTTGACATGAGATGTAAGACGGTCTTTTAGGGTACATAACCCACTGTCTTCTTAGACTGCTGGCTTCTGAATAAAGTGCCCCAAAAGACTCAATCCTTGTCTCTGCTTATTGGTTCTTGTAGTGACAGGGAGCATGAACACTGACTTTTCTAGTTTCACACGAAGAAGGAAGAGGAGATGAAGGTGGACAGAAGATAGACGAGGAGCAGAGAGAGGAAGGAAGGAGCTATTGGAGAAGGAAGTCAGGAACACATTGAAAATGACCTCACAGTGATGCTCCACAATGCATTCTGACCACAGGGCCAGTCTGGCTTCAAGAACTTATTTGGAGCCTGGGCATTCACGTTGAAATTCCATGGGAACCTGGCATTAGATTCCATGACACAGCTGCAATTTCTACAGTATGAACATAATGCTGTGAGTTCGTTACTAAGCAAAACAGGTGCTTCAGGAAGATGGCCACGGGAATGGAGAAGTTTACCAAAGAGGTGCCATGAGCTCCCCTGGGTGGACAAAGCCAAGAGGCATCCAGTGGCTCCCAGAGGCAACCAGCAGTTTGTCCTAGGGACCCAATCAGTCAATACACTAATATAGACACTGTCCTCCTTCCTGCACAAGTGTCTAGTTACCTAGGAGTCGCCCTAGCTGGAAGCATGCAACTATGATGAGCTCTAGTGAGGGGCTGGGCCCTCCGTCCCAGGGGAAGGTCTAGAAAGGGAATGTACCACAGCTGTCACCTGAAAGTTTGTCAGCGTATTATAAAAAGGTAAACAGAAGTAAACAATAGCAGATGAAATATATTTTAATAACGTATTTATGTAACTTAACAGCCAAACAATATAATTCAACACATGACCAATGCAGAAATTATTGAGA
Organism: Anoura caudifer; assembly: GCA_004027475.1. Taxonomy (NCBI): domain Eukaryota; kingdom Metazoa; phylum Chordata; class Mammalia; order Chiroptera; family Phyllostomidae; genus Anoura; species Anoura caudifer. The sequence continues at coordinate 520,279 of PVKU01000340.1, read as the reverse complement.
TCTTTTTGTTCCATTTTTCACATGGGATTTGAACATCCATGTGACATTCACAGCCTCTCCGTCTGGAGCAGCCACGTTTTACCTGCTCAGCACCCAGGACTTCAGATGGTCCATGGCACTTGGCCTGGAGCTCCAGAGGCTTCCCTGGGTCATATCCACCTGGCTCATTCCTTCCTGTAGTTCTGCTGAGGGGCAGGGGGCCTGCCTTCAACCTGATCCTTGCCAAGAAACTACCAGGGAACAGAGAGCCACGGTTTTTCTCCTTCTTACTCCCTGAGGCTTGAGAGGGCCGTTCTGAATTGTAGAGAGTAAGGGCACCAGTGTGGCCAGCCTCACAGTGACTCTGCTTCATGGGAAGGATGATTGGCCGCACCTTGTTGGCTGAGCCCCTTCTAGAGCCAGGCCCTCCCCTGAGGGATGCCCCTGAGTCTTGGGAATTCCACCTCTTCGTGAGGACAGAGGTGCCTGGACCTGCCTGGCATCAGCCTTTAGGAAACCATGCAATGCTCTGTGGAATGTCAGGCATTTGTAACAGAGCGATGACAGCACGGTCATGGGGAGAGCAGTTTCCACCCCTAGACACTCTGATGTCTCATCTTAGTTTGCGGACTCCAGGACTTTACAATTCCATATGCAGGTGTGTAAGACAAAATACCAGGTTAGGATGTTAGTTTTGACCAACTTACTGATGGTTAAATAGCAAACCATGGAAGATTTGTAACTGAAGTCACATTCAAACCCAGAACATTATCCAGCGCTCCTCCTGATGGCCAGTTCCAGCCATCTGCCAAAATCTCCTCTTCCTCCATAACCAGGCTGCTGTGGTAGTGAGCTGCTGCCCACGGGAGGACCAACCATGCCCCCATTCTGTCATTTCCCTTTTACCTGGACACAGGGGCATGTCCTAGGGGAAGGCAAGGCCACAGGCTAGAAGGCACCTGGGTCTTAAATGATTTGAGGGAAAGAGTCTCTCTGCAAGATATGATTCATTTAAATCAGTGGCTGGTGTAGACGCTGTCTCCCTGTTCAGGGAGTAGACAGGTTCCTCTATCAAGGGCCTTTCCTGCACTTCTAAAATCAAACCAGCTGCCGCTGCACCAGCCCCAGCTCTGACCCAGGACTCATCTAAGTGTACTTGCTTCTGCTTTCTGGCTGAACCTACAGCACAGAATGAAAAGTAAGTGCATTTTTTAAGTAATACAAGGGAAAATTCCTACTTTTATCTCGGTGCAAACCGTTGGTCTATCCACTGCTATGTGGAAAGCATCTGCAACTATGAGATGCCAATACTTCCCTCTGGCTTTCACGACTCGCTCCTGTCTGTATGAAACTAAAAAAGCAGCCCCAAAGCAGGAGAACTCTGTTGTCAAAGATGGAACTGTTCTCTGGACTGGATGCCTATTAAACATCCCAAAGATGGGAAATGAGGCCACTCCGGGTTACGACAAGACAGGAGCAAGAAAAGGGGGAGGGAAGAAAATGAAACTGCTGTCTAAGCTGCTGGAAGCCATCCCACAATCACGTGTCTAGAGCGGGATGTGCAAGTGCACTACGTGGATCCCCGTGAGGTCCTGGAGCAAAACGTCACACGAAACGGGTCACAACACTGAAAACTGCCCCCGATTTCAGGCTGGCAGTTTGAACCTCCGCCGTGCTATTCTCCAGTGAACTGAGAACATTTTGCCACTACCCTGGGTTGTAATTTTGACACTGTTTCCAAGCACTGTTTTATCCCTTCCCCAAAATGTGCTGTTTCTTGCTCCACTTCACAGGGCCCTTTAACCCCTTATGCGGTCTTACCACCGTCCAGTCTGTATCTTCACATAGAGCCTTTGTAGGTTAGTTACCCTGTGTCTCTCGCAGAAGCAGAATACAGGCAAAGCAACCAAGGAAAGGCTTTGCAATGAAAAAAATGTGTTCAGTTCTCTCCCCTGTTCTCCCTCTTCACAGTGGGAAGCTTCTTATTTTTTACAGGAGCTTCATCCCGTTGCACCTGAGACCTAGGGTGTTTCTTCTGACCAAGGGGCTTCTGCTTTCCTTCCCAATGGTGTTCTTCCCTTGGTGATATCCCCTCCATTCCTTACAGGCACTTCCAGGGTTCATAATCAACCCTGCACCAGCCTGCTCCTCTCTGCAGAGCCCACCCCATGTGCCTCAACAGGGCAGGCTCAGAAGTTGCGGGGAGGGGTGCTCCTCACCAGGGGGTGGTTTTGGCAGGACCCAGTGCACTTGATGAGAAGTGGGGGCAGAGGAGAAGGCCCAGACAGAAATAGAACCTGCCAGGGCCAGGAGGGGATAGAACCAGCGGGATGGGCAACACTCCTATCCAGCAGCCCCCAGGCCCTGGGAAGATCAAACAAGGAAAGTTGTGAATGGTTTGTGCTAGCATTTCCTGCAGGAGGTGGGCACAGAGGGTGGGACCGGAGAGGGCAGAGCCTTCATGGTGAGCAGATAGAGGACAGGCTGTCCTTGGAAAAACCCAAGTGCTAGTTCACAAGCAGTTGTTCTGAAAGCAAAGCAGCAAACTGGTGGGGAAGAAAATAGGACAAGTAAATGAGAAAAAAAAATTCATGGTCAAAGAACAGAAATGAAGGAAGAACAAAAATGACTTTCCACACTTGTGAGGACTGAGTTACGTGTGATGCAGCCGGATAGGGCAGGACTGAAACCGGCTCCTTCTTCCAGGGCCCAGAGCTGTCCCAGCCCCTGGAGCATTCGCAGCCCCCAGGGGGCACCTAAGACCAAAGCTGCGTGGACAGAAAAGCAGCCCAGCTTTCTGGAACTGGAGGGGCTGCTACAACCATTTCTTTTATGGAGTACTGAGGCCAGGCCCACCCTTCATTCAGCAAGGATGGTCACAGAGGCCATCAGGGGCAGACCCCAAAGTTCAAGGGCAGCCAAGCCAGCCAGGGGAGCCATGTACCAAAACTGGAAGCTGCCACCCACTCAAACACACACAGTGCACATGCAGACATACACATACACACATGCACATGCAAACACACATGTGCAAGCAAATATACATACTCCACCTTCTGGGCTGGGCTGGAATTCTGGGGGTTGATACCACAAACCACCTTCCCCTTCTCTGAATGGCCATGCTGGGGACCCTAATTTATGGGAAAGAAGCCACCCTCTCTTCTTGTCTTGTGTCTCAGGTTTTCCTTCCTCCTCCTGTAATAGAACTGTGAGTTTCCCCTAACAGCCAGGTGTTGGTTTTATGCTGACCACTTTTTGTGCAGCCAGTAAATTCCTGCAACTCCCCTCCTGAGGAAGTGACAGGGGAGGCCCAGAGACCAAGTGGGTATGTATCCTGAGTCTGAACGGGCCAACCGTTCCCAGAGCCTGTGCATTGCCTCTCCCTGCACCAGGTCCCCACCTGGCCCGAGCTTCCTCTTCTCACCTCCTCCTGGTGGCTCCCCAACATGCAGCGGGATGCTGGCTTGAGAGAGTCAAAAGATGTTAGAACTGGCAGAATTTAGCCATTTTTCCATCTGAACCCCTCCTCTGAGAGATGAGGACTCCAAAGCGCGCAACTGTCTGTCCATATCAGGAAGAAGTCTTTGTTTTCTTTCCAGAACCCACGCTCCTTCCAAAGCCACCTTGGTTTGAATACCACAGCCCTGAGTCTGCCTACGCTTGCCCTGCGCCTTGCCTGGAGATCTCGGATCCCAAACCACAAGCCTAGGGAGTCACAGACAGGCCCAGCCACTAGGCACTGGGGCAGCAGTGATGTGGGGAATTAGGAAGGGAAGAATGACTAGATGGGAGGGTCATGGCCCTGACCACATGGGCACCAGTTTCAGGAGTGTCTCCTGGCAGGGCAGAGCTTGGGGTGTGGCCCTGAAAAGGGAGGTCCAGTGAGATGAGGGGGAGGCTGATGCCTGTTCAATGCCAACAGGCCACAGCAGGGAGTGATGGGACAAGGTCTGGGTCTCTTCAGTTGGGTGACTTGCAGGAGTACTGGCTTTCTCTCAGCCATTTCCAGAGGCTGACTCACAGAAATGAAAACTCAGTTTTCACGAGTTTAACTGAAATGGAAAACTGGGAACTGGCTGACCTGAGGGAGAACCCCTACCTCCCCAACTTTGGGGTGGAGAAAAGGTCCAGGACTCAAAAGTCTCCCCAAACTCCCCTTGATATCATTCACTCACCCCATGAGATATCCTGCCCCATGAAACCCACACAAATACCCCAGCCTCCCTTAGGATCACGAACTTGAGCACGTAACCACACGCACACACATTCTCAGACACTGGCCCTCCCCCTAAACCCTGCCTCATACACATGCCAGCCAAGCACATTCCTTAGACACTCACTCCTTCACACTAACAAGACTCTCATAAGCATCTCCTTTCACAGAAAACATGAGTGCACAAAAATTATGGATAGTTAGAAAAAAAAGAAATGGAAGGAAGTCAAAGCAAATATCAACAAACAACAATAACAACAACAAAAACCCAGGACACACCTTAGAAGAAGGGGAGCAAGCGAAAGAAAAGTCAGAACCCAGAAAGGCTACATCCGTGTTGGGGGTGGGGAGAACATGCAGGGCCACCTGAGATGGCGTTGTCCCTGGGCAGACCTGAGGGCCGCTTGTGCCCTGTCTGGGAGCTTGCCACTGGGATTGGTTCCCAGGACAATATGGCCAACACCACGAGCGAGCGAGAGATGGAAGACAACAGGAGACGGGCCACCCCGGCCCTCTAGCCTCGTTGCAGCCCAGAAGTGCACTGCGCTTATAGCCCCAGCTTGCTCACAGCAACCAACCAGCCGAGAATGTGGGTGCTTCCAGCCACTGGTGAGAAGTGCAGGCTCATCTCAGGTAATGGGCAGTGTGGACGAAAAGGGGCCACACACTTAACCTGGCAAGCTCAGGGGAGGCCAGCATGGTGGGCCTTGCAACCTCAGACAGCAAAATTACCACATAGGATGGTCTGAACATAAAAATCCCTAACTCAAAGTGAGTCATAGTAGGTAGTCACACCCTTGGCCTTTAGCTTCCTTGATAAAAGGTCACTCTTTACCTTAAGTGAGTCTGTCCACTGTCTTTTTGCATCTAAGACAACATGCCCTTGACATGTCAGAGTAATCTCCCTTTTCTGGACCCCTGAGGACACCCCCATGCACCAGACCATAGAACCCTTCCTTGCTTTCATGTTCCCCAAATACCATCTCTGTGCAAATGTTGGTGGTTAACTATCCTGTACTAACCAATGTGAAAGAAGTATGTGTCTCTTCATTTGATTCTTTATCCAATCTCAGAGATTTCCCTGCTTTGCCTTCTCCCACTTCCCTAATCAATTGCCAATGAATTTCACGTAACCTCCCCCCATGTCTCCTCCTTTGACTGCAGTGTATAAAATAAGCTACAATACTGCCATTCACTGAAGCATTTTCTCAACCTACTGAGATTTTTCCTCCGTCAGTTGTCATCACTTGGACTCAGATAAAGTCATAAAAATCACAGGTTTGGATGTTTCTCACATGGACAGCAGCCTCCACGACCAGCCGTTGGCCCGGCTCAGCACAGGCGGCAGAACTGCCCAGAGCACTATTATTTCTTTACCCTGCACAGTGAGATGCTTACTGACTGTGGGGAGCTGGAAACTTGTCTCCATTCCTTCAAACAGTAGTGGGAGCACAAGTATGCCCATTGCCCATGGATGCAGCCTTCTCTTTGCTAACAGACCCTGCCAGTTGGAAGTCCTTACAAGCACTCTCCAAGGTCAGATTTTGTTAGTTTTCCAGCCATTCCACACCAGTTCATCTGACCTGCACAGTGATGGAGCATAGCGTTTCTGCCCCCTTCTAGGCTCCATTATTTTCGTAGAAAAATGAATTCTGAGCTCCAGTTCCCCACCTCCACCCAGTTACAAGAAAAAGGGAATGAGAGGGTTACACATGGCCTGGAGACCATCCTGGGGGTTTCTCCCCCAGCTGGGTCCCACACAGGTAGGTGTTAGGACAAACTTCTGATTAGAAAGGCACACTGGCCCCCAGGCTTCTTCATTCCCTGCATTCTGGCCCCAGGGTCACTCTGCTCTAGGGTCCACACCATTTACCCTCAGGTTCGTTGGTAGCGATTCCAGAGAAGCAGGAACCTGCAAAGTTCGGAGGTTCAATCAAGTGGAAAGGAAAGGATGTTGCTGGGAGGCAGAGGGCGGGGTTCTGGTCGTCAAACTTCTTACGGCTCCCCCGCCTGGCTCCCCCAGCACTAACCCCACACCCCACGCACTACTCCGCACCCATGCCCCAGAACTGACTTACCTCTCTCCAGCACCACCCCCGCCACTCCTCACCAAGCACAGATTCCCCACCTTCCCATGCACCCTCCGAAGGACCAGCTCGCCCGCTTCTTCCCAGATTGGCACGGTTGGTGCTGACGCCGCATGGACCCCTGGGACTCCTGGGACACCTTGTGGAGTACAGGACCCCAGCCAGGTGTCCAGGTGCTGCCCATTTGCGCCTGCTGGACACACACCGTGACCTGTGCAGCAGCTCCAGGGAGCTGAGACCCCTAACACCTTTGAGAGCGACTATGGGACCACGCAAATTGGGGGAGGCTGTTGCTCTGTGAATGGGGAGGGGGTGGGACACGAAGTAGCTGGCTCCGCTCAGCTTCTGCCTTTCTCTTTTCTTCTCTTCTCCCTACTCTTGCTTTCTTCTCTCCCCACTCTCTCCTCTCTTTCTCTCTCCTTTCTTTCCACTGTCTCCTCTTGCTCCTCTCTCTCCTTTATTCTCTACATTCTTTCTCTCCACTCTTCGCTCTTTCTCTCCCTTCTCTTCCTTTCCTTCTCTCTCTTCTATGTTTTCTTCCTTCTCTCTTGAGAGGAGGCTATAATAGATTTAAAAAGTGAAGAAACAAAATAATAAAAGGAAATACATAAAAATAATATAATGAATATTATTTTATGCTCTATAAATTTATATCACTGAATACTTTTCAATTACATACATATTATTCAAGCAGGGAGTTTGGCAGTGAGGAAAATTATAAAGTAATACATGAATTTTAAAGTTTGAAAAGTAATCAACAACATCTTTAAACTCATTCTGGACTATGATGTAGGGATAAAGGTAAGAAATTGGGAGATGTAAAAATTATACAATTGATACAGCTTTTCCTGTTAAATAGTCCAATTTGTAAAATGTTTCCTGAATAAAATTGCTAACGTTAAAAAAAAATATAGAAGTATCATGGAGAGATGTAGGCAGGCAAAAAAGTATTTTACAGATTAAAGACACCCTTAAATACAGCTTGCAAAAGAAAATAAGATAAATTGCTTCTGACTTCTCGTTAGGACTCCAGCCAGCGGCCACTACTTGGCAATAATGTATACGCTTCCTCTAGAAAGGCAGGTCGGACTGTGGGTGGGACACATGAGCAGCCAGATTACTGCTGCAGATCTCTTTCAGAAATATCAGATCTACCACTGGGTGAAAGGAGCCAGCAGCCAATTGTTAAAGAAATTTGTTTTCATGATGCTGGGCATATAAACTGGTTCTCTGCAAAGTGTATTTGCTCCTTAATTATTTGATCTTTCAAACAAAACTTAAGTCCTGGGTAATTTTCCTTCTTTATTAGCTAAGAATGACTTTTCCTAGTTGGTGCCATAAAAAGACTCTTAAAACCGCTAGTCCTGGGCAGTGATGAGGCTAACAGACTGTCATGAAGACAGACCTTCCCGTAGGTGCCGCGCCCTCCCTCCTCCCATCTCCCATGACCCCTCCTGGGTGTGGAACATTCTGACACCCTCAGATGCCTGCAGACTTTGCAGGGGAAGCTCTCCCAACTGCCTACTATACAGCAGAACTCCATTCTATGGATCCTACTGACCGAGGACTCAGGTCCCCTAGGGCTCTTCTCAGTGTGTCCCAGATGCCCACCTCTGAATCCTTCCACTGCATCAGAATCACCTGGGGCAGGGGTATGATAATTACACATTCTTAGATTCAATCTCAGTCCTGCTGAGTAGAATTTCCTAAATTGATGTGAAGAATCCATATTTTTAAAAACAATCCCACTTATAATTGCATCAAAAATACTGAGGAATAAATTAACTGACGTGTTAAAGGAGCCTTCCTCAGAAAATGATAAGGCATTGAAGAAAGAAATTGAAAATACAAATAAATGAAAACATATACTGTGCTTACGGATAGGAATAACTAATATCATTCAAATGTCTGTACTACTCAAAGCAATCTATAGATTTGATCAATCCCTATTAAAATACCAATGGCATAAATTGGTATTAGAACTAGAAGAAAAAAACTCTAAAATTTACTTCACGGAACCGGAACAAATCATTCTAAAGTTCACATAGAACCACAGAAGAGCCTGAATAGCCACAACAACCTTGAGGAAGAAACGTTAGGTAAGATAGGTAGTAAACTAAGGCAGGGAGGAGGAGGGAGTCATATCCCACTCGTTGACTCAGCAGTCCTGGGCCTGGTCTGATAAGATTGCCAGGTGTTGCAGCATCACAAGCAGGGATAGTGCAGGAGGAGGGGGAGTCCTTGAGACTCTGTAGCAATTCCAGTAACTAAGACAAAGAGCCTTTACCAGTTGAGAAAGGAGGCCTTTGTAGCTGTACATTACTCCCAAGGTTTAGAAGGGGAAGCTTTTGTAGCTGTGCATTACTCCCAAGGTTTAGAAGGGGAAGAGGGGGAAACTAGGAGCTAACTAAAGTATATAACCCTTGAACTTCATAGTTGGTGCACTCAGATTAGCTGAGTGCCCACTTGTAGCCTTGGCTCAAGTGTACAGAACAAACTTACTAACAACTTTATTTCCTCTGTATGTAGGGCATTCAGACTAGCTGGGTGCCTGCTTGCAGCTTCATACTTGTATGTGTTTCACAAATAAACTTGCTATCTCATTTCCACTTATATGTGTTGTCTCTGGCTTGAATTTGTCTCTTGCAAATGAGGCAAGAACCGAGGAACAATCTCAGAGGGAGAGCCCCTAACTCGGGTCTCTCCTCGGTAACGGAAGTACAAAGTTAGAGGTACCACATTACCTAATATCCAACCTTCTACAAGGCTATGGTAAGCAAAATAGCATGGTATTGGCATAAAAACAGACACATAGATTGACAGAACAGAATACAGAGCCCAGAAATATACCTACACCTATATGATCAATTAATATGTGACAAAGGAGGCAAGAATATACAATGGGGTAAAAATAGTCCATTCAATAAACGGTGTTGGGAATATTGGACAGGTACATGCAAAAAAGAAAAAATGAAGCCAGACCACCTTCTTATACTATACACAAGAATAAATGCAAAAATGAATTAAAGACCTAAATGTAAGACTTGAAACTATAAAACTCCCATAAGCTAACATAGGCAGTAAACTCTCTGACATTGCTTTTAGTAACATCGTTTTGGGATATTTCTCTTTGAGCAAGGGAAACAACAGAGAGAGTAAACAAACAGGGCTACATTAAGCTAAACATTTTTTGCACAGCAAAGGAAATCACCAATAAAAGAAAAAGACAACCGAACAATTGGAAGAAAATATTGCCAATGATACATCTGATAAGAAATTAATATCCAAAATTTCTCAAGAACTCATACAATTCAACACAAAAACCCAAACAATTCAATTAAAAAATGGGCTGAGGACCTGAATAGACATTCCTCCAAAGAGAACATACAAATGGCCAACAGACACATGAAAAGATGCTCCATGTCACTAATCATCAGAGAAACACAAATTAAAACCACAATGAGATACTGCCTCATGCCTGTCAGAGTGATTGTCACCAGTAAATCAACAAACAAGTGCTGGTGAGGGTGTGGAGAAAAAGGAACCCTTGTGCATTGTTGGTGGGATTGAAAATTGGTGTACCACCTTGGAAAACCGTGGGGATCTTCCTCAAAAAATTTAAACTATGACCCAGCAATTGCACTTCTGGGTATTTATTTGAAAAAAATCCAAAACACAAGCTTGAAAAAAAATGCATCCCTATAGTCACTGCAGAATTTTTTACAATAGCCAAGATATGGAAGCAACCAAAATGCCCATCAGTGGACAAATGGATAAAGAAGCGGTGGCACAGATATTCAATGGAATATTACTTGGCCATAGAAAGAATGAAATTTTACCATTTTTGACAGTATGGATGAACCTGGGGGGTATTTTGTTAAGCGAAATAAGTCAGACAGGGAAAGGCTAATGCCGTATGATTTCACTTACATGTGGAGTCTAAAAAACAGGATAAATGAACGAACAAAGCAGAAACACTCATAAATACAGAGAACAGATTAGGTGGTTGCACATGGGAAGGGGATTGGGGCAATGGGCGAAAAAAGTGGAGGGGATAAAGAAGTACTACACACTGATAGTTATGAAATAGGGGATGTAAAGTGCAGCATGGGGAGTATAGTCAATAATATTGTAATAACTACGTATGGTGCCAGGCTTACCGATGAGATCACTTCATAAATTAAATAAATGTCTAACCACTCTATTGTACACCTGGAAGTAATATATAATAATATTGAATGTCAACTATAATTGAAACTTTTTTTAAAAGGAAAAATCCAAACTTTTAATTATTTTATTAGGTGAATCTCTAAACAACTGATTTCAGAACTGTTGAGCTAAGCGAAAGCTAGTAAATTGGATATAATAATGATAATAATATCAAATAAAAACAATATAATACCAATAATACTATGAAATTCTTCACAGGGTTTACCGTGTGCATTTCCCACGGAACCCTCCCAGCTGACCCCATGAGATAACCACCACAGTAGAAGGGGCCCACTCGCACTGCTCCCTTACAGGCGTTCTCTGTGTCCTGTAGGGGGCAGGTTCTGTTTGCATCCTTGTTCTAAACTCTAGACACGAAACAAAGCCTTAAAAACAACTAACATGGTTGTTCAAGATCAGATTTGGGAATCAAGTCAAGGTTTGATTCCAGACCCTCTAACTCCAACTGTTCCATCATACAACATTGTTGTGCTAATTTCCGAGGTAGGTGGAGCCAGGCCTTACCTTTTTCTGCTTGAGGAAATTTGGATCCAGAAGGCTGAAGATAACAGGATACAGCTCGTTTTCTGATACATAATTACCTTGACAACAATATATTTTTTAAAAGATTTTATTTATTCACTTTTAGAGAGAGGGAAAGGGAGGGAGAAAGAAGGAGAGAAACAGTGATGTGTGAGAGACATCGATCAGTTGCCTCTCACACACCCCCAACTGGGGACCTGGCCTGCAAGCAAACATGTGCCCTGATGGGGAATCGAACTGATGACCTTCCGGTTCACAGACCAACACTCAATCCACTGAGCCACACCAGCCAGAGTGACAACAATGTTTTTTAGAGGCAAATTTAAAGTATTTTTCATTATTTTTAAAGATGTTCCTGGAATGCCTGCACTTTTCAAACGCTGGAAATAGGTTTGGACTGATCCATTCATATTCTTCATAGGTTTTTCTTAAAACAGCCTTTCAACTGAATGAATACAGACAGATTGAGGGATTTCTCTATAGCCATAGAAAAGAGACTGAAAATTCCCTCCACCACAGTAAGTAAGCTAACTGTAGCAGACCTTATTTTTCCAAAAATGGCCACAGTCGTATTTCTAGGTGCTATTTGCTTTTCCAGGTCCTTGCCACTCACCCGAGAGGTGGGGCCTGTGTCCTGTCCCTTTGACAGGCCTTGTCTAAATAGGATACGATTAACATAATCAACAGAGTACAGCAGAAGTTGTTAAGTGACTTCTAAGGCTGGGGCATCAAAATAGGATATAGTTTCTGCCTGACTGTCTTTTAGGGACACTGTGTGGACACACTGAGGACGTTCAAGTTAGCCCAGGCAGACAGGAACTAAGTTTCTCAGCCAGGAGCCCACATTAACCCCAGATGCGTAAGTGAACAGGCCTCTGAATGATCCTGTCTTCCGGCTTGCCAGTGAGCTTTCCTGATGAGGACCCAGACATATAGGTGCCCCTGCAGCCTGTCCGAGTTCTTGCCCCACACAATCCATGAGCCTAGAACATTGTTCTTTTATGCCACTAAGTTTGGATGTCATTTGCTACACAATCATAGTAAGTAGAACTCTGACCATAGCCAGGTCCATATTTAAGTTCAACTGAAACTCAGTGAATATTCTAGGGAGAAAAAAAAAAATCATCCAAACAGGAAAAGCAACTTATCAGTGTTTATCAAACTGTTCCACCCAAATTACCCCTAGGCAGAATTAAGTGAATAAACACAGTGCTCCCCTACCCCTGTGGAATTGGATTTGGTCCAATAGCTTTTTTAAAAAAAATCTTTACTATCAGATTAAGCCTGTTTTTCAGGAAGATATGTGTGTTTTTCCCTGGGAAGTTGCTTAGGGGTACGATTACCTCAGCACCAGGAAGTGTGGATTTGAGTACTATCCATCCTAGAGCTATTCACATTTTAATATCAGATTGAGCCTTGGAATAATCCGATAACTATATCAAGGATGGAGGGCATCTGAAAGGCAGGCAAATTGTTTAGCTTTCTGCAAAATCATGTAAAAGAGGCTGACACTCACTTTGCTCCAGCATAGAGAACAGGTTCAGCCTGCCGTGGTGGCTTCTAAAATGGAGCCAAAGGAATTTGAGCAATTAGCTAATTCCTCTTGATTGGCAAGTCTGGATTGTTTAGAATGAAATCTTCCTGATACAGTAAGACCCAATGACCTGACAACCTGAACACCATATTTTAGGCTTTCTAAATTTGGTGAAATATTCTTGGTATCACTGTATACATTGGGACATGGTATTGCTGTACATGTGGAGGATATAAAACAATTAGCTGCATATTAAAAGTATATGGCTAGTTCTTTTATAACTTATTTCTTTGTTATTGAGTGTTACTGGACAACATCTTTTGGGGTTTTTACAAATAGCCATGTCACCAACTTGCTGTGTGACTTTAGGATGGTTACTTTAATTTTCTGGTTCTTACTTACTCATCAAAAATAGGGGTTTGTAGACTTATTGTGATAATCATTTCACAATGTATACAAATATCAAATCATTTTGTTGACAGTAATATGCTATATATCAATTATATCAATAAAAAAGGGTATTTGACACTATAGCTTTGTTTTAACTGATTTTGTATACATAGGATGTATTCTTTTATAATTGTTTTCTTTGGGCAACATTGGGTTTAAAGATTTCTCTACATGTTTGTGTGTAGCTGTAGTTCGTTCTTTTTCATCGCTGCATAGCATTCCATTTTAGGCTCATCCCACATTTTATTGATCCCAGTGTTGATGGACAGTTGGATCATTTCCATGTGCCATAAACATCCTCATGCAAGATGCTCCCTCGCCCTCTCCCAGTGTGCTCCCAGGCTCTCTCCCCCACCATATTTTCAAACAAAAATATGGTGTTTGAATCATATGGCTTTCTAAGTCTACCACTCAGTGATGCTGGGACTCAGACTTTGCCTTCACCAAAGCCACAAGAACACTCTGGCATGGTCCCAGAGAGAGCCACATTAGAAAACTCTCCTTGACTTATTCTAGGGATGAACTATTTTCTTCTGTGTCATTTAGGGTATGTTTGGCTGCATTTAACAAAATCAAACTCAAAGGGGCTTTAAATATCAATTTTGTAAAAATCCAACATAAATATCTCAGAAGCAGGATGGGCTCCAGAGCAGGTTAATATAGTGGTTTCACAGTGTCATCAAGACCCAGGATCTTCTGAGCTTTGAGGTTTACTCCATCCACAAACAGGGAGCTAGATAGCTTAGTGGAACCAAACATCAAATCCAACCAAATTTCATGAGGAAGAAAAGAGAATACCTCCTTTAGGGACTTTCTCTCTGGTGAAACAGACCTTTTCCAGAATGACACCCCTGACTCTCAACTAGCAGCTACTGCAGCAGCTGCAGACTTGTCATGTCTCATTGACCAGAACTGGGTTACATGCTCTACCCTGACCTTGTCACTGGCTAGGAGAATGAGGGTCCACTAGTTGGCTTATCCTTAGCATCTAGAATGAAATGGGTGTTGATTGTCAAGTATGACATCCCCTGCATTTTTCTTCCAGCTCTGCCCCAGTCTCTCCTGTCATAAGCACTGGTTGCCCCACCATCCCTCCTCTGTTAAATGGCAGTGGATAGGTGACACCAAACTGCCTTTCTATGCAATGGTTCTCCACCCTGGATGCCTAGAAGGATCACTTGGGAAGTGTTTTTAAACACACTGAGCTCAGGCCTCACCCCAGATCAATCAATAAAAATGAGATCTCTGAGGGTGAGGATAGATATTCCTAGTTTGTCCAGGCTTATAGCGAGTGAGGGATAGAACTAAGTCTGCTGACTCCCAGTTCCATGTTCCTTCTGCTCTTGGCTTTTACTCTCTCTTATTCCATGCAACTTTATGTCTGAAAAATGATTTGACTAATAACTGACATTCCAAAATCTTTCTTTCTATGAGAATGAGAACAAAGGTCAAACTTTATATCAATACCTTCTTCTGCCAACCTTTCCTCTTTTTTAGGTTTTTCTTCAGAAAATAACAAAAGAAAAAGACTCCTACCTATTCTGACTTCTATTTGACAGCCCCCTAATGTAGTTTTAGAGTAAATGCACCTTTTGTAACATACTTGAGCAACAAGTTTACTTTTTACAATAATCTGGCATATTATGGTGCATAAATTCACCACTTTGCAGGTAAACATTTAAAAAGAAGTTCATTCCTGCGTTTTAAATGAACCTCAGCTGCCCTCAGCTTTGAACCCTTGTAGGACAAAGAAAGAAGCTACAGAGTCCCTTCCCAACTATTTCTTCAAGTGGACAAAAAAGAAAGCATATAAAATCTTAATTTCACTTTCAAATCAAATAATGGATTTTAAGATATTAAAAGTCAACAACGTTCTGCCCACAACATGGACACGTTTAAATTGTTTATTTCAACTCCTATTTGTAGCCTCACTTCAAAATAGGCATAGTTTACATAAAGCAAAAATGTTGATGAGAAAGGGAATAAATACTATTCTTTTTAAATGTAAGTGAGAAGTGCTGGGCCAAATTAGAAAGAATAATACAAATAAACAATAAGGAAATACATTGGGATAAAGCATGCTATTTCATCACTCCAGGAATCACTCCAAACCAAGAGCCCCTCCTGTCGGTGGCTGGAGACGCAAAAGGAAAGGAGGAACTACCTTTCTCACTCAGGTTCGCCCACACTGATGTAGGAGGAAGCAGCATACTTAAGTAAAAAGCCTACTAAATATTTGATGAACCAAGTTTATAAAACCATCTCTATCTTTACAGTTTTGATGGCGTCCTGCCTTTTGCCTTGCTTCCTTCCTCTGCTCCATAAAGAAGCGCTCTGGCCCACCAACGCAGCTCTAACTCCCACTCCACAGCAGCTGGTCCCTAGTTTTACAACAGCCAGCTGGACCTTCCCTCAGCCTCTCCAGCACAAATTTCTCATTAGCCAAGTACTAAATCCAGTTTCTCCTCCTGCTTTTTAAAAATTCTCTCTGGTAACAATATTCCCTGATCACCCAGGCTTGACGCCATTAATTCTCCCCTGTGTACTTCTTCCTTATCCCCAAAGCCTGGGCTCGTTCCTTCCTTGGCTATCTGCCTGGGACGGGAGCAGAGAATGAGAGGTAGGTGCCTGCCTGCTGCAGCAAGCTTGGCTGCATTCCTGTCCAGATGTGACCCCAGTTCCCAGGGTGATGACCACTGGGGTTATTTAACCTCTCTGTAGTTCAGTTTCCTCATCTGCACAAGAGAGTTGGTACTAATGATATGCACTTACTGTAACAGGTTGTAAGGATTTAATTACGTAACACACAGAACATCAGAAGAATAAACAATAGTGTTTGCTACCTTTTCCATGTGGGGCTTTATGATTGTACACCTGAACCTCTGTACCATCCTCCTAGCTGAGCTGACTCCTTAATTCTTCTCCAATGCAAAGTTCACACATCCCAAAGATGAATCCTGCTCATGCTGCTTCACTGCTCAAAACTTGTCAGTGGCCCTCAGCTGACAAAGAGGTTTGATTTATCTGCCATCAGTAACATCCACTGTAGGTCCAGTCTACAGTTCCCGCCGAGTGTCTCTCAAACAGCAGTTGCCAACCCTGTGCTCCAGCTCCATCTAACCACAGACCACTCCTTTATTTAACTGAAATATCACAAATCAAATAGAACAGAACAATATAACAAACTTACCTTCTACCCAATGCTATTGTCAAACTATTGTGCCACACCTGCTTCATATCTCTTTAAACAGATAAAAGCTGATGTATCTGAAGCACCTGTGTACCCCTCCCATGATCCTGTGGCCCCCACAACCTCCCAGAGGTAACCAATGTCTTGGATCTGGTGTCTGTGATTCCCTTGCAATTTTAAATATTATTATTGATCAGGAAGAGAAAAGTCTGAGGTGCTGTCACAGCAAAAAGTTGCCAAAGGAGACATGATGACTAAATGCAGTGTGATAGCCTAGATGGATCCTGAAGCAGGGAAAGGACACTAGGGAATGACAAATCTAACTATGGACTTCAGTTAATAATAATGCATCAATATCTAATCATTTGTGACAAATGTACCATACTATGTAACATGTTAACAATAGGCTAAACTGGATATAGGTATATGGGGACTATCTGTACTGTTCTCATACTTGTTCTGTAATTCTAAATTTATTCTAACATAAAAAGATTATCTTTTTAAAAAATATTTTTAAAGATTTTATTTATTTATGTTTAGAGAGAGGGGAAGGGAGGGAGAAAGAGAAGGAGAGAAACAGCAATGTGTGAGAGACACATGAGTCAGTTACCTCTCACACACCCTCGACCAGGGACCCAGGCTGCAGCCCAGGCATGCGCCCCAACCGGGATTTGAACCAGTGATCTTTCAGCTCGCAGGCTGGCACTCAATCCACTGAGCCACACCTGCCAGGGCTAAAAAGATTGATTATCTTAAAAATATCATTACAACTATGTATATAATCACTGACAGAATATACCATTGTTCAAAATGTTGTATATGTTTTTATATGATTTCTAAGTTGTCCAAATGATACTATACTATACATTTATTTCATTATACAACTAGCTTCTGTCAGTGGTTAGTCTCCAAAGCCTTACCCTAATTCCATTCTCTGTGCCTAGAAAGGTGACTTCCTGCATCTTCAGGCTTCCTTGTCTTCTGCTGTTGGCTGGGCTTGACCTTTGGAAAGAAACAACAGAAGACAGGAGAGAAAGTATGATGTGGTAGGCACAATGATGACCCCCCAAAGATGTCCATGCTTTAATCTCCATAACCTGTGAATATGTTGCTCTATATGGCACAGGGGGCTTCACAGACATGATTAGTTGGGATGGGGAGACAATCCGGGATTATCACGAGCATCCTTATAAAAGGAAAGCAAAAGGGTCAGTTTCAGGAAGAGAGATTGGAGGATGCTGCATTGCCGGCTTTTGCAATGGAAAAAGGAACCACAAGCCAAGGAATGCAGGCAGTTTCCAGAAGATAGAAAAAGGAAAAGAATATATTCCTATAAATAGTAAAGACTTCCCTTTGTCACCAGTTTTTACCAACCCTCTTGTTCCATTAACCCAGCTACACTTCTGGATATAGTCTCTTCATTGAATTATCTTCAATTAAACTCCATGAGAATACCATGTTTTCTGATGAGATTGACAAATACACATTTTTATCTCATTACTAATATTTTATGATATATCCATATGGATACATGAAGCTCTAATTTATTTAATTTACTAAGTATATAGCATTCTATTCTATGAAACACCATGTTTTATCTATTCTGCTGTACAGACATTTAGCTAGATTTCAGTTTTACTCATTAAATTTTGTTGTATAAGTGTACTTGTATGTAAAAGTCATCTTTTATCTAAATATAAAATTGTAGGTGGAAATGCAGGTTGTTGACTATGTGTAATTTTAAACTTTTGTAGATATGACTAGTTTGGGTTTTCCTGTGTCATCATTCAAATATGTTCATCAAAATCCTTCTCATTCTTCAAAGTCTAGCTTGAAGCCCACTTTCTCAACATGCCTTTCCTTTACTCTCCCAGCTATAATTTATTCCATTTCCTCTGGTTTTCTATAGCAATTATTTCATTACTTACATATTACTTACCAACCCCTACTTTTTTTTTTTACCTGTTATTTGTATATATGTATGCCTCATCTCTGCTAAAAGCAGGAACCACTTTGTTCTCAATCTTTCTGCAAAAGGTTACATTTGTAACCTGAATAATAACTATCAGCACATTTTTTCCTGACCAGTTTTCCCTCTTGACTTCTCTCTATTAATGGCATCATAATTCTCCTAGGTACAAAGTCCTGAAGACTCAGGAATCTTAAATTCTTTCTGACCCTTTCCATGCTAAGTTGTCATTTGCTAAGGACTTGTGGCATCTGTGGCTGGTGGCCATAAATCCATAGCATAAAACCAGTTCCTCATTTCATTCCCCCTTTCTGCTCCCTTGGTCTAGGCTGTAGTTACTTGTCATTTGGACTGTGGAATGAGTTCCCCAGTTTCACCCAAGATGACAGGTTCCCCTTTCAAAGCATCCTGTAATAGCATCCCTTTCCAGCTCATGTACTTTCAAAGGCTCAGAACTGAATCTGGAGCTCTCCACCACACATTCAAAGTTAACAGATCTGAAGGCAGAAATAGACAGCAAAGTAATAAGAGTAGGAAACTTCAATATCCTACTTTCAACAATGGACAGATCAGACATGAATAATGGACTTGAATTATATCAAATTGACCTAACAGATATACAAAGAACATTCCATCCAATAACAGATTTCTTCTCAAATGTACAGAAAACATTCAGGATAGATCATATGTTATGTCACAAAAGAAGTCTTAACAAGTTTAAGAAGATAGAAATCATCACGTAATTTTTTAATCACAATGGCTGAAACTAGAAATCAATAACAGGAGGAAAGTTTGATAATTCACAAAAATGTGGAGATTAAACAACATACTCCCGAACAACCAAAGAGTCAAAAAAGAAATCAAAAGGGAAATAAAGGATATCTTGAAATAAGCAAAAATGGAAATATACCAAAACTTATGGAATGCAGCAAAAGCAGTTTGAAAAGAGAAGTTTGTAGTGACAAATGCCTACATTAAGAAAAAGAAAGATCTCAAATAAACAACCTAATCTTGTACCTCAAGGAACTAGGGAAAAAAAAAAAAGAATGAAGCCCAGTGTTAGCAGAAGGAAGGAAATAACAAAGATAGAACAGGAATAAATGAAATAGAGAAGAGAAAGATGATAGAGAAGATCAATAAAAAGAGTTGATTTTTTAAAATAATAAACAAAATTGACAAACCTTTATCTGGAGTAGGACAAAAAAAGAGATGATTCAAGTAAAAAAAAAACAAAAACAAATGAAAGAGGAGACATTACAACTTATACCATGGAAATACTAAGGATCATAAGGAACTACTATGAAAAATTATATTCCAACAATTAGATAATTTAGAAAAAAAGAATAAATCCTAAAAACATACAACTTGCTGAAACCAAAACAGGAAGAAGTAAATCTGAACAGACTAATAACAGGCAATGAGATTGAATCAATAATCAAAGATTTCCCCAAAAAAGCCCTGGCCGAGATGGCTTCACTGGTGAATTCTACCAAGCATTTAAGGAAGAATAATACCAACCTTCTTAAACTCTTCCAAAAAACTGAATAGGAAGGAACACTTGAAAGTCATTGGTACCAGGGTTCCCCTGATAAAAAGCCAGACAAGGCACATCAAGAAAAGGAAATTCAGGCTAATGTTGCTGATCAACATAGGTGTAAAAATCCTCAACCAAATACTTGCAAACCATTTCAAGAGCACATTAGATCATAGACTATGATCAAGTGGGATTTATCCCTGGGATGTTAGGATGGTTCCACATAGGCAAATCAATGAATGTAATATATCACATTATCAGAATGATGAATAAAAGTAATATGATCATTTCAATAGAAGCAGACAAAGCATTTAACAAAATTCGACATGATAAAAATGCTCAGCAAATTAGGTATAGAAGAAATATACCTCAGTATAACAAAAGCCATATATGATAAGCCCACAGCTAACATCAAATTCAATGACAAGAAGTTCAGAAAGCTTTTCCTTAAAATCAGGAATAAGACAAGAATACCCACTCTCACTGATTCTATTCAACATAGTCCTGCAGGTCCTAGCCACAGCAATTAGGCATGAAGAAAAGAAGGCATCCAAAATGGAAAGCAAGAAATAAAATGATCTTTATTTGCAGATGAAGTAATCATATATAGAATACCCTAAGTACTCCACCAAAAAAACTTAGAACTAATAAATTAATTCAATACAGTTGCAGGACATAAAATTAACATGCAAAAATCTGTTGTATTTCTATGCATTAACAACAAACTAACAGAAAGAGAGATTAAGAAAGCAACCCCACTTGAAATTACCTCAAAAACAATAAAATATTCAGGAATAAATTTAACTATGGAAGTGAAAGGCCTGTACAATGAAAACTTAGACATTGATGAATAAAACTGAAGAAGACACAAATAGAGAGATATTCATGTTCTTGTTTGAGAAGAACTAATATTTTTTAAATGTCCATACTACCAAAGTGATCTATAGTTTCAATAAAATCTCTATCAAAATTCCAATGGCAATTTTCACAGAAATAAAACAAGTTCTAAAATTTGTATGGAACCACAAAAGACCCTAAACAATCAAATCAAAAACAATGAACTGAAAGAACAAAGGTGGAGGCATTATACTTACTGGTTTCAAAGTTTATTACAAAGCTATAGTAATCAAAACAGTATGGTACTGACATAAAAATAGGGACATAAAGCAGTGAAACGGAAGAGAGAGTTCCAGAATAAACCCATTGCATATATGATCAACTAATCTTTGACAAGGGCATCAAGAACACACAATGGTGAAAAAAAATCTCTTCAATAAATGGTGTTGGAAATACTGAATATCCACACACAAAAGAATGTGACTGGATCCCCATTGTACAACGCATAAACATTAACTTGAAATGAGTTAAAGGCTTAAATGTAAGACCTGAAACCATAAAAGTCCTAGAAGAAAACATAGGGAAAAACTCCTTGATATTAATCTTGGCGATGATTTCTTAGATTTCTTAGATGTGTGATTTCTTTCTTAGACCAAAACTATATGCAACAAAAGCTAAAATAAACAAGCTGGACTTCATCAAACTAAAAAGTTTCTGTATAGCAAAGGAAAAAATCAGCAAATTAAAGGCAATCTATGGAATGTGAAAAAGTATTTGCAAAACATATATTGGTAAGGGGTTAATATCTAAAACATAAGCTCATACAACTCAATACTGAAAAAGAAATAATCCAATTAAAAATTGGTCAAAGGGCCTAAATAAACATTTTTTTCCAAAGAAGGCTTACAAATGGCCATTAGGTACTTGAAAAGTGCAAAACATCACTAATCATCAGGGAAATGCAAATCAAAACCACAATGAGATAGCACCTCACACTGTTAGGATGACTATTATAAAAAAAGACAGAGATAACAAATGTTGGCAAGAATGTAGAGAAAAGGAACACTATTTTTTAAAATGTATTTTATTGAGTATGTTATTACAGTTGTCCCATTTTTTCCCCTTTATTCTCCTCTGTCCTGAACCCCCTTCTCCTACTAGCATTCTCCCACCTAGGTTCATGTCCATGGATTGTACATATAAATTCTTTGGCTTCTCCATTTCCTATACTATTCTTAACATACCCCTGTCTATCTTGTACCTGCCATTTATGCTTCTTAGTCCTGGTCCTTTTACCACATTCTCCCCCTCCCTGTTCCCTGCTGATAACCCTTTATGTGATCTCCATTTCTGTGATTCTGATTTTGTTCTAGTTGTTTGCTTAGTTTGGTTTTTTTAAAGGTTCAGTTGCTGATAGTTGTGACAGGTTTTTAAAATCATTTTACTGTTTATCATCTTGATCATCTCATTTTTCTTAGATAAGTCCCTTTAACATTTCATGTAATAAAGTCTTGGTAATAATAATCTCCTTTAACTTGACCTTATCTGGGAAGCATTTTAGATGCCCTCTCATTCTAAATGATAGCTTTGCTGTATAGAGTCATCTTAGACGTAGGTCCTTGCCTTTCATGACTTGGAATATTTCTTTCCAGCCCCTTCTTGCCTGCAAGGTTTCTTTTGAGAAATCAGTATCAGCTGATAGTCTTATGGGAACTCCTTTGTAGGTAATGCTCTCCTTTTCTCTTGCTGCTTTTAAGATTCCCTCCTTACCCTTAATCTTGGGTAATGTAATTATGATGTGCCTTGGTATGTGCTTCCTTGGGTTCAACTTCTTTGGGACTCTCTGAGCTTCCTGGACTTCCTGGAAGTCAATTTCCTTTGCCAGATTGGGGAAGTTTTCCTTCATTATTTGTTCAAATAAGTTTTCAATTTCTTGGTCTTCCTCTTTTCCTTCTGGCATCCCAATGATTGGGGTGTTTAAAGTTGTCCTGGAGGTTCTTAAGCCTCTCTTCATTTTTTTTTCTGTTATTTTTGTTTCTTTATTCTGTTCTGGTTGAATGTTGACTTCTTCCTTTTGCTCCAAACCATTGATTTGAGTCCTGGTTTCCTTCCTGTCACTGTTGGTTCCCTGTACATTTTCCTTTATTTCCCATTTCTTAGCCTTCACTTCTTCCTCTATTTTGTGACCATACTCAACCATTTCTGTGAGCATCCTGATTATCAGTGTTTTTAACTCCGCATCTGATAGGTTGGATCTCTTCATCACTTAGTTGTAGTTTTTGAGTTTTGATCTGTTCTTTCATTTGGGCCATATTCTTTGTCTTGGCACACCTGTTATGTGGTAAGGGACAGAGCCTTAGGTACTCACCAGGGAAGGGCAAAACCACTTGGCTGTGTTGTGGTGCAATATGTGGGGGAGGGGTCTGAGAGGGAACAATGCCAATTGCTCAGCTGTTGGCTGACTTTCAGTCACTTCCCCTGCTACCCACAAGTAAATTGGGCCCTTGTTGCACTGATTCTTGGGTGTGCGGGCTTGTGTATGTTCTAGGACCCTATGGGTGTCTCCAACAAACTCTCTTGTGAGTCTGGGAGTTTTTCTCCTTGTTACAACCCCCTCAGATTTTTACAGTCAGAGGTTTGGAGGCTTTATTTCCTTGCACCGGAAACCTGGGTTGCTCTGTCTGTCTTGTTCCCCAGTTGTTCCTCCCAGTTTATGTGCACACAAATATGGGACCACCTGGTCTGCTAGCTGCCACCTTGCCCACCCCCGTCCTCCAGCTGCTGCCTTACCGTAGGTCTTCTCCACCCCGGCTGCCTGTCTCTGCCCCTCCTACTGTTCTGGATGAATGTTTCTTCTTTAACTTCTTCATTGTCAGATTTCCATACAGTTTGATTTTTCTGGCAATTCTGGTTATTTTTTGTTTTTAAAATTTGTTATTGTTCTTCTTTTCATTGTGCAAGGAGGCAAAGTGTATCTACCTACACATCCATCTTGGCTGGAAGTTCAGAACACTATTGACATAAATGTAAAATTGGTACAGTCACTATGGAAAATTGTATGTGGGTTCACCAAAAAATTAAAATTAGAACTATCATGTGATCCAGAAATACCACTCCTGGGTATATATCCAAAGGAAATGAAGTCAGCTCTCCAAGAGATATCATCCATCACTGCCATGTTCAGTGCAGCATTATTCACAATCACCAAGATATGGAAACAAACTCGGTATCCTTCAAAGGATGACTAAATAACTTAAATTGCACTATAGATACTTTTATTCATCCATGAAAAACCATCCTACCATTTGGGGCAACATGAATGGACCTGGAGGGCATTATGCTAAGTGAAATAAACCTGAGAAAAACAAATACTGTTGTCACACCACTTATATATGGAATTTTGTTTTAAAAAAGTGAGCTCATAGCACCAGAAAGGTTTTGCTGCCAGGGACTTTAGGGATGGGGAAATGGGAAGATTTGGTCAAAGCTACAAACTTTTTAATAAGATGAATAAGTTCTGAGACTCTGCTGTGCAGGGTGGTGACTATAGTTAATCAGGTGGGTGGTATCGTAGACTTGGAAGATACTGAAAGTACATCTCACATGTTTTCACATAAAAAAAGAGCTAACTATGTAGGTGATGATTGGGTTAATTCCCTTGATCTTGGTAATTATTCTACATGTTTATGTACATGAAATCATGTTGTACACTTTAGTCATGTTGTATTTTCCAATTATTCTTCAATAAAGTTGGAAAAAAGAAAAATAGCAGATAGTGCCTCAACTCACTTTTCTGCCTTTTCTCCCAACCCTCCACAATTTGGCACTTCCTCCTTCTCTAAATATGTCTCATCATCTCCTGTGTCCATGCCTTGGTTCCAACTGTTTTAGCCAGAAAACCCTCCTTTTTACCTGTTGAAAATTTCCCTTATACGAAGATATTTTCAAAGAGAAGCAATCACTTCCTGTCTCCCTCCCACTTCCACTTCTGCCCTGGAGCTATCACCACTGTGTCTGGATATCTTCTCTCCCTCCCCAGATTCTCACAGCACCTGCGACTTGTGATTCCTTTTATAGCACTTAATTTATTTGTCCCAGCATTACCTCAGGTGTAGATTTTTATAAGTCCTTGTTAGTTTCTAAGTGATGGAGACTATGTTTTAATATTCTTTCATTCACCCATGGCACCTACCATTGTGTTTTGCTTATAACAATGCCCGATTAATACAAATTTGTACACAAATATACACATTTATAAACAAGAGAAGCAAAGAATAAGAGGAATCTGTAGAGATTGGGAAAATCAGAACTGGACAAAAGTTTAGAAATTATTCAATTCAAACTAAACTGCATTTGTCTCTTTCTTCCTTAAATACTTTAATGGTTCCCCATTATCTTAGAAAAATGTTACATTCTAACTATGGCCCAAGACCTGCCTCCTCCCTGGCCTCATCCCAGGCCATACTGCCCCTTACTGCCCCACTCCAGCCTTGCCCTTCTTGCTTCATGCCTGTCATCATGTTGCTCATTCATTCTCTACAGCTCTCTCACTGCGTCACTGAAATAGCTCATATCCATCCTCTAGGTCTCAGCTTGTAACTGTCACTGCATTCACTCATTCACTTCACAGTATTCAGCAGGTGTCTACTATGTGCCAGGAACTCTCTTAGCCCCTGTGGATAGCATATCAAACCACACCAAGATTCCTGCTTTCAAGGGACTCACCTGCTTCCTTCAGTCTTGCTTCTCTCCCCAAAACACACACAGAGGTCTGGTCCCCCTATGGTGTGCTGTCCCAGCACCTTGGAATTCTCTGTAGTACAGTCACCATTAGAAGTATTCACTGATTTAACTATTTGATTACTGTCTGTCTGCCTCAGTAAGCTGGAAGTGAGGGCTGAGTTGTCTGTCCTTTCTTCACTTTTGTACCAGCAACACCAAGCACAGTGCCAGTCGCAAAGTACATCCTCAGTAAATTTCTTGAATGATTCAATGAAGTCATAAAATTAAGCCCCTCACTATACAGATGAGGAAACAGTAGCCCAAGGTCGGGATTGGGTTGCCAGTTCCTTCCCATAACATGACGAGTGTGGCCCAGGATTAGAACCTGGCCCCTTGACTCCCATTCCAGTGTTCTTTTCACTCTAGCAACATAGAAATGGAGAGGGTGATATAAATGAGTTGGTGCAGAGGTATGGAGAAAATGTGAAAGAAAAAACATACTGGGAAAAAAAGGAGAAACCTTTAAACATATTTTTGTGATCTGAATATAAGAGAAGAACAGGAAAAGGGAAGATGCGTTAACAGATGAAGATCAGCTGGTGTGGGAACCTCCAAGGAGAGATGGTCAGCAGCAGCCCCGTGTGTATTTCTATTTGGTCCTGTTTCCCACAAGTTGGTAAGGGATATTTGTCTTTTTTTTTTTTTTTTTTTTTTGGAAAGTGGTGAGGCAGCCATTACTTTTGAGTAAGACTATGGATAGTCTCCACTGGCCCCTTCACATCCTCTCTCTACCTTTCTTCACCTTGCTCTGTGCTTGAAAGGCTGACAGCCAAGGGCTGTGTCATGGGCCCCCAGGACCTCTGGCTTCTGACTGTTTTCAGTCAATGGAAGGCATCAGTGAGACACTGAAAGGTATGAGGAGAGAAGCCCCAGGGCATTTATTTTCCCAGCTCCCCCAATGCCAGGACACAAATTGATATTGGCTCCTTCCTCTGCATGAGGCCACAGCTCCTACAGCTGTAGGTCTCACCACATTTCACTAAGAACTCATCTTTTCAGTTTTGGGACTAGTAATGGCTTCCCACTGTTGCTGGCACTGGGGAACTTGTTGGTTTCCCTGATTGCTGTCTATACCTTTGTAATCACAGTACTTTTTCATTAAAATCTTAAATCTTCCCAGTTGAGGGTGCAAAGAACTGATGAATACATTTTATTTGGAGAGTCTCCCACCCCAACCCCTTAAGAGGCAGAGACAGACAGCTTTCTTTACAGGAGACAAATGCTCACTTTCCAAGCTTCCCTTGCAGCTAGAGTAGAGGCATGTGACCTAGGTTCCACCGACTGGGTGCACCCTGTTGAGTGTATGACTCAGAAGTTAGAAAAGCGAAACAATGAGCTATTGGAATTCATTCTGGGGAGGGTGCCTACAGGCATAACCAGTTCCTGGATGTATATATAGGCTTAAGGTCTGCTTTTTCAACCCTTGAAAGGAGTCTGAGAATAATCTCCTCTGCTTAACCAAGCCAGAGGTGAATTCTATTGTTGGCAACTGAAAACCATGAGTGATACCACCCTGTTCTGGACCTTTTAAAACTTGATGCCTGAGTGATTCTTCTGATTTATTCTCTTATCTTCCAACAACAGATTAAATTTGATTTCAATGCCTCCCCTTCTTGCACTGGAAAAAATGTTTTCTCTGCTTCCAATCACTAAAATTGGTCTCATATAACTTAACTTTTAAAAATAATCCTTGTAAAAGCTGATCACTTGGAAATCAGGAAAGTACAGCCGCTCACTACATGGCCTGCAGGAGGCCCCAGATCCAAATGTCCTCCTTCCTCCTCCCTTCAACCCTGGCCTGACCCTGCTCATTAGTGGTTTCAGGAGAAACTCTGTTCCTGACTTTTTGGCCTCTCATTCTATAAAGGTTAATCATGAACAGCCACACCGACAGGACTATTTCTGACCCTGAGCTTTGCTGCTTTACACAGGAGGCTGACTGTGACTCATACAAAAAGGGAGAAATCTCCTTTTAAAGTAACACATGTCACCTATATTATTACTCATATACTGTGGGTTTCAACTGTACACAAGTGAGAAGATCACCTGTAGCTATGTGCACATCCATGTTTTAGTCCAAGGGGCTGGAGAACGCATCCCAATGTCTTTTTCTTCATATGAACTACTCAGAAACTGAACAGGGAAATTACTGTTTTCACCTTGAGATTCCTTATTGAGGATCCCAACCTAGTCAGGCCGTTTCACATAGGGGGCTAGATAATAAAGAGCTTAATGTATCTGTAGCTAGAAGGTAGAACATGCGGTACAGTAAATCCTCACTTAATGTCCTCAACAGGTTCTGAGACTTTAAGTAAAATGACATATAGGCATACCTCATTGAATTTCACTTCACAGATGTTTCTTTTTTCCTTCTTCCTTTCTTCCCTTCTTTTTTTTTTCTTTTTATAAATTGAAGGTAAGACCCATTACCACCAAAATTCTCCTTATTGCAATGTTTGCTTTAGTGTGGCAGTCTGGAACCGAACCTGCAACATCTCTGAGGTGTGCCTGTATAGAGAGATTGATTATACCATAGGCGAATTGGTGGAAACAAGAGTTAAGCTTTTATAGCATTTCATCAGTATCACAACTAAACATTACTCGAGGATCTGCTATATGTAATTATTTGAGTAATGTTATCAACATCTACTAATGATTACAATATGTATTTTTAATATCTTTGCTCTCACAACCAACCAACTCACAACATTCCACTAGCAGAAGGCCTACAGTTCATTTGGTTAAATCCCTTCATTTTATAGATAAAGAAACTGGAATCCAGAACCGTTAAGTGCCTGCCCTGGTAAGGCTGTTGCTAAAACGCAAAGCCAGATGCAAGCTTCATGCTTTTTGGCTCCCAAACCAGTACTTTCAAACCTCGGGAATCTAACTCTCCAAACAACAGGGGGCAAATATAGCTTCAGGTCTTTATTTAATAGATGGTCTTTCAAAAACCCAAAGATTAATTAAATTTTTCTGTAAGGGAGAGTAGGAATAATGTGCTACATTTCATTATGTAACACATAAAGCATAAAATACTTTAAGTGTAAAAATGCTTTTCTGCTATAATAGTAAAATGAACCCAGGACATGTCCAAGCAGCTCACCTTGTAAAGCAAACTATCTCTTGACAGTAAATGTAGCTACAAATTAGTCTGAAGGGATGATTCACAAAGAAATGAAGTGCTAGTTGCAGAATCCGTGAGTGTCCCTCTGTTTGAGGCAGGGTGTCTGATGTGGTGACGTTGCCACCTGGGCTCTGTACACAGCTTAGGGAGGGAGGAGGGTAGTGGGGGGCTTGGGCTCTGGAGCAGGGCTGCTCAGAGTCAAACCCTGCTCTGTCACGCGCTGGTATGCCCGTGATTTTAGGCAACTTCTCTGAGCCTCTGTTTCCTCCTTTGTAAAAAGGGGAGACAACTGCGAAGACTCACACATGTAGGATCTGGTGGGCCGTAAGTGTGCAGAAGCATTAGCAAGTAACCATTATCAATGAAAGAATCGAAACAGAGATATAGGAGCTCACACGGGGGCTGTCTTTGGAATTACCTATTTCTAAATTTAGTGTGTGGGAAATGAAAAGAAGTGCTCCTAATGGCCACTAGAGGGAGTACACTGGTCAGACTGGAATGGTGGAGGCTGGTGGGCAGCCATAGGCAGAGATGCACGTTCTTCCTCCTTTGGTACCACGGGAACACACGGCTTCAGAGCGAACCTCACATCCTAAGGCAGAGACCCACAGGGTTTACAGATCAGATGTCCCTCTCGGGCTGAGGTTTCCGTGGGAGGGCGTTGGAGCTGGTCTCTGAAGGGTCTCTCCTTTTCAAGTTGCCTGAAGCTGCAGTTATCCACTGTTACTGATAATACGCTGAGATACTTCACTGTGAAGGAGAGGAAAGAGATTGCATGCACCTGAGGAGGGGGGGAGAGTGCGTTTGTCTACTCCCTCAGAAAGAGAGGGAATAGTGGAGTCACAGTTACCACCCAGGGCTGGGGCAGGGAGAGCAATGCTCATCTTCGAAGGACACAGCACCTCAGAAAGGCACAGTGAGCCACCTGTTTAGGTTCCCTTTAGGCCAGTGTGTATGTTCTCTCTGGAAAGGTGCATGAGAAGTGCCCTAGGCCAAGATGGAAGGTGGCATTCAATGTCATCCCGGCCCTGTCTTCTCTGCCCCCTCTGCCACCCTCCAGTCCCCCGAGCGCCCCTCAGGCACGGCCTCTGGTGTAATAACACTTCTCTTCCCTGTGCAAATCCAAAATGTTGGGGGGAAAATCTGATTTAGATTTTTTTACTCCTCAGTTTGAATTCAGGATATTATTGGCTCTTTCAGAAGCATTTTTTAAAAACTTAGCTATAATTTTGACTTAAATGCTACCTTTATCCTGTGTTCCTTCTACTCCCAACTTCTAGTAATTTCACATGTCACCCCAAGCCTGGAACAGCCCTCACCATCAGACTGAAGGTTTTCCCAGGCATGTGTCTTTTTCCTTGCTTCTGTGGATTTCCCAGGCCAAAAATATGGGGAGCATCTTCTAGAAGGCCATTTCCCTGACTTCCGGTTCTCCAGCCCATCCTGTCAGTGAACTGCTGTCCTCAGCTGCATTAATCAGGAGAGTGAGCACTTCCGACTCAGTGGGTGGACGGATTCTGGTGCAGGCAGAGGGGGACCACAGGCCCACTCCCAGGTCAGGGTTCGGAGCATCAAGCAGCCTCTGACAGAGCTTGTCTGTTGCCATTTCTCTCTGAGAGGCACCAGGCCTTGTCATGGGCGCAGGGTCACCTCATAGGTCAGTGCAGTTTTCTACCCTCCAAGCTGAGGGCAGAACGTTATTCTCTGAAGTGTCTGAACCATTTCCCTGCTGGCTTCTCATCCAAGCTCTTTGACTTTGGGTGCAATGCTGAATGCGCAGCCACTGGCCTTCTCAACTTGATAGCCATTTTTCTGGGCTCTGCCCACAAGAAGTCTGGTCAGCTTTGCTCAGACTGTGTGCTTCCTGTGTGTGTCCCATCTCTCCTCCCTGGTTTCCCCCCAATCTCTGGCCCTGGTGGTCCCTAGCCCCTCTTGCTGGACTTATTCAGCTTCTCTTTGCCTCAGAAAATTCAGTTATTTTTTAAAGCCCATTAACACCCTGACAGAAACTCCTCCCGAGTCATTGTGTCCCTGATTAGAAGTCCACTGCCCAGTCACTTAGCCTCCTCCTCATGTTTCTCTATGAGGTTTTGTAGCGGAATGTGTGGGAATGTGTATCCTAGACGTGCGTGTGAACGACAACCGTCGTCTTCCCTCAGGAGTCCTGAGGGTCTCCCCTTAATGTTTTAAAACCATCAGAGCCAACAATTGCCTTGTTGGCTGGTTATTTGTCTCCAACCACACATCCCATTTTCCTCCTTCAAAAACCATACCCCCCTCACCCCACACACACACTCACACATGTACCACTGCAGCCTTGCTGCGCTGGATACGCCCCCTGGAGGCAGGCCAGTGCTGCTGCTGCCTTCCTCCTGCATCCACCTGAAATTATAGCCTCGTTCCTGGCCACTCTGGGATCTGTCTGCTCACTGAGACCGGGAGGCCAGTGATGCTGGAATAGAACTAAAAAGATCCTCTTTTTTTTAAATCCTCACCTGAGGATATAGTTTTTAAGTTGATTTTAGAGAGAGAGGAAGGAGCAGGGGAAGTGAGTGAGAGAGAGACATTGATTGGTTGTCTCCCATATGTGCCTTGACTGGGGATCCAACCCTCAACCTTTTAATGTCTGGGATGATGCTCCAACCAGCTGAGTCACCTGGCTAAGGCTACAACTGTCCTTTTAAATTTTTTTCTTTTATTTAAAATATAAAATCTTTATTATATTTTTCCATTACTACTTTGTTCCCTTAAATCCCCCTCCCCCCAGTAATCACCACACTTGTCCATGTTCATGAGTCCTTTTTCCTTTTTGTTCAATCCCTCCACCCCCAAACCTCCTCCCCCCACTAGCTGTCATCTGTTCTCCATCCATGAGTCTGTCTCTGTTTTGCTCAAAACAGTCCTCTTTTTAAAGTTTGTTTAACTAGCTCTGAAAAAAAAAAGAAGAAAAACACAAACATTAAGCAAAGTGGGCTAATTATTTTTTTGCCTCAAGTATTAGCTTAATGTCATTGATTTCAGGGTGTCTAGAGTATATAATCTTGGCAGCCTTTTAATCACAGTTTTAGTAAAGGAGATGAAATTAAGCAAGATTTTAAAACAAGTGTGATAGATTTCTCCTAGGCGGTCCCCAAAGATTCGATGAATCACTTCTCTGCTCAAACAGACATCATGTGTGCACCCACTTCTGGCCACCGACCATTGGGGACAAGGGCTGAGAGCTTGGGGACTTGTAGGGAATTGGGGAGAATGTCTCTGCTGCACATTTTGCGTGTGCGACCACAGCATGGATGTGAGTGTGGGGCGAACCCTGTAGGCGGTAAATGTTAGAGGTGGAAGCAGCCTCAGAGAATATGTGGTCAAGCACCTCCATTTTCCAGACAAAATGACGAGCCTGTGATTACTCAGAAGTAGAGCACAGGGAGGGAGCTTGTACTCTGGGGCAGGCTGCCTGGGTTCGAATGCAGACTCTGGCTCCTGGCTGACGTGTGCCATTGGCATGGTACCTAATGACTCTGTGTTCGGCTTCTTTACTTGCAAAGTGGAGATAGTGGTTACATGAACCTCTGAAGGCTGTGGAAGTGAGCTAATATGTGAAGTGCCTGGATACAGGCACGGGAGAGCGCAGGATACAGGGCAGAATGGATTCATTTTACAGTCCTACCATAGAGCTGAAGGCTGAGAATTTGGTGGCTGCTAAATAAAGAATCAGGAATGAGTAAATAAGTAAACGAGGATGTGTGTACCCAGTCTGCCGATACAGAAATGAGGCTAGAGAAGTTACGAGACACACACAGAGCTATAAACTTAATGAGGTGAGTGGCCCCCTAAACCCGGATCCTGGCCCGCTTCCACCACAGCGCGGTCTCCCTTTGCTGATGACTGTGGTAACACTCAGCGAATGGACCCTTGAGGTCACCTTGACCCTGTCCTGCCTCCGACCCATACTCCAAGAAGCCAACGACCCTTCCTCACATGGCACACAGGAGGCTGTCTGCAGATTCAACCCAGCTTTAACTGTACTCCTTCAGCGCCTCCCACACGGCAAGTCACTGGAGAACCTTGTCGGTGACACTGCAGGTAGAAATCCCCCACCTCTCCTCTCCAGCTCCTTCTCCAGTTTTGGGCCAAATTGCCAGCCCAGCTGCCTCTGCTCTCCTGAAAACTCCCACAGGGCTGTCATGGAAGCCTGAGGATCCCAAGATTTCTGTTCTCTCTTTGTTCTGAAGGTGATAATTTCCGCAGGGCCCTCCTTCCAGCCCGCTCCTCTCTCCCACCCCTACTTGCTATTCTGATGAAATTCTCTGTCTTGAAGAACAAGCACTCCTGCTGTGCAGCCCCCCTTCCTTCTCTCTCATCCTTCCTCCCTCCCGCTCTCAGACATCACTTCCCATCCTCCCCTGCCTGCTTTTCTCTGCCTGTTCCCCTTGATGTATGTTATCCCTCTGTGCCTTACAGGGGAGGGGAGACTTCCAGTGATAAGCCAATGCATCTTAATCAGAGCAGGACCGTCCTGACACCCCATCCTATGACTATTAAAATCTCTTTGCTGTTTCACTCCACAGCGGGCAGATTAAGGACATAGGCATCTGCTGGGAAGCATAATTGTCATTGTTCAGTTCCATTTTCCCAAGGAGCAGCCTCCTCTGACGTTACAGTGAGTGACCTTGAGCTGCCTAAGAAAACCGCTGTCTGTTCAAACGCTGCTCTGGCGAGTAGAACTCCCCCAGAGGAATCGTTGGTCAAGGATGAATAGGATCCAGAGCAGCAGAAATCACGTCATTCCTCTGGTGGAGGCGAGCATTTCAGGCTCTGCTGTCTGTGGTTAGGGAGCAAGTTTTTGTTTTTTAAAGATCATTTCTTTCTCAGGGAGGTGATAACACCCTGGACCCCGGAAGAGAGATTGCTCAGGCCTGCTCCAATCTGTCAGTTTGGCTTTTGGTGATGGATATGGATAAGTTGAACTGAGGAGTTAGGAACCTTCCTGAAGTGTGTTTCTGTCTTAGTTTCCATGTCCTTTAAGTACGGATTTGTGTCTTAGTGTCCTTCTGTAGCCACCTGTCTCGCTCTTTTTTCCGTTGTCTCGCCTGCGCTCCTCTACCTCCTCCACCCCTTTGTTTCCTTTAGGCCACACTCTCCTTCAGGCATTGCTGCCTAATGAGTTTACCTTTCTCTCTGGAACTGCTCCCTCAGCCTGCCCAGGAGACCTCTGATACAGCTAACACATGGCTGCCCCAGGAACAAGGGGATCAACACTGCAGGTTGCAGGAGTGACAGCCAGATGGCGCTCTACTAAACTCCCTGCAGATCTTGTGGCTCCGGTGAGAGAGGGTTTTCTGGTTAAAAAAAAAAATCACTGGAAAGCAAGCATTATGAGAGGTTACTTGCCCAGTGGCCTCCAAATGTTTTTGAAATGTCTCACCTACATAAGCAATACATTTTTGATCATGCACACCCATATTTACTTGTCAATATATATGTTCTTACCATCAATCTATATTAATTAAATGAGTAAAACAATAAAAATTATGTTTAGACAAAAAATAGTGTCTACATAAACTTTCTAATATTTTCTTTCTGCATTACAATGGATTATTCTATATGCCTCCCAGAGAGATTACTGATCTAGTTCATGTTTTTTTCTCCAAAGTACCAAATTTCAATAAAACAAGTGTTTTATGAATACCTATATGTACTCAGCACTGTGGGACAAAAAATGATTCAAAACAAAAGAATAAAACATGTTCTTTTTCTACAAGTTTCTCATACTGTAGCTCTGGAGGCAAGATATAGCAATGGGTATAAAAGATTTATAAAGTAGTGCACGTGTAGCAGCCAGAATACTTAACTTGCAAACAATGTAACCCACTTTTACTATTTGAAGCACAAAGGAATTTATGAGGTGCATACAGAATCTCTTGTAGGACCAGTAAGCAAGCCAAGATGAGGTGCTAACCAGCAAGCAGGAGAAATAGTCAAGCATGCAAGGACTGTCTTGATGGAAATCAGGGTACAATTGCCTGCCACTCAGCACCAACGATGCCAGGGATCAGAGAGTGCAAAGTCTGTTACAGAGGCCGGCAGGAAATGTGTCTTGGCCACCATGCTTGCAGGAGAGCTGAGCTCACTACAGGCAGCCGCTGTTTGCACAGGTTCTGCTAGGCAGAACCCAGGTTGCATCTAGAACCAGGTTTTTTCAGGGATGTCTTTAACTCTCCTGATTCCAGTGTGCAGAGAGCACAAAAGGTGGGAGCGAACATCGACTGAGCCAGTCCACACGATCTGCCATGTTACAAAGTGTCTACTCGAGGAGAAAGGCTGATGCTAGTACCTTGAACTCCCACGTGGGGGCTAGTTAGGACGTGTCGCTGTCTCCTCAGGCTCTTGGTGGATGTCAGCCTGAATCAGCCATGGTTCCTGCTACAGTAGGCAAGCTCTGGCTTTCTATCTGAAGTAATTTCACCTAAGTTACAAGAGTTCCTTGCATGTTTTTGGATGTGTCTGTTTTTCATCTCCCAAAGTGAATGAATGTCTGACTTCCAGCCACTGCTGCATTTTAACCTCCAATATCTCGTTTTTCTTCTACTCTTACTTATCTCCTTGATTTTTGAGCTCAGTTTTGTATTGCTTTTCATTTCTTCATGTTCCTTGGCTCCTTCCTACAAACAAATATTTATTCACTGCTTCACTTAAAATGTCCCTTTCATCCTATGCTTTGGTTTGCTGTCAGCATCATCCCCAGACATTGCCTGAATCCCCACTTACTCCTCTCTTTTCAGTATGTATGCGCTCAGCCTCAGCAAGAGACCCAAAGAGAGTGGGGGTCTGGGAATTACTGATATGGAGAACTGGGAAAAGGATACTCTCTATGGGGAAAGAGTCGCCCCCTGAGGGTGGGGGTGATCTTTGGTTGGCCTGGAGGGAAGGAAGAGTGGCTTGTAACAAGACTAAGGAAGGGCCTGTGTAAGCAGATTTTTTTTTTCCCCTTAGGAAGCTGAGGTAACTGTTGTGATTTACCAAAAGCTAAATATCCATTGATGCCTTAGTTAGAGGTGATAAAACTCAGAGAATGAAAATATAAGTGGTTTAAACAGCTCAAAGCAAATTTCTTTCCCATAAAATCCAAGCTGATACTGAAACCCTGCTCCTCAGAGTTGCTGGGAGTCCAGGCTTCAATGCTTGGCTTCTACTTTTCTTAGTATATTTTATTCATTATGCTATTACAGTTGTCCCATTTTTTTCCTCCCTTTTATTCCCCTCTGCCCTGCACCCCCTCTACCACAAACATTCCCCACCCTTAGTTCATGTCCATGGGTCGTATATATAAGTTCTTTGGTTTCTCCATTTCCTATACTATTCTTAATCTCCCCCTGTCTATTTTCTACCTACCATTTATGTTTCTTAGTCCGGTACCTTTTACCACATTCTCCCCACTCTTGCTCCTTGCTGATAACCCTCCATGTGATCTCCATTTCTGTGGTTCTATTCCTCTTCCAGATGTTTGCTTAGTTTTTTTTTTTTTTTTTTTTAGGTTCAGTTGGTAATTGTTGTGAGTTTTTTGTCATTTTACTGTTCATAGTTTTGATCATATTCTTTTTCTTAGATAAGTCCCTTTAACATTTCATATAATAAGGACTTTGTGATGATGAACTCCTTTAACTTGACTTTATCTGGGAAGCACTTTATCTGCCCTTCCATTCTAAATGATAGCGTTGCTGGATAGAGCAACCTAGCTTGTAGGTCCTTGACTTTCAGGACTTTGAATACTTCTTTTCAGTCCCTTCTTGCCCACATTGTTTCTTTTGAGAAATCAGCTGATAGTCTCATGGGAACTCCTTTGTAGGTAACTGTCTTCTTTTCTCTTGCTGCTTTTAAAATTCTCTCCATTTTAATCTTGGCTAATGTAGTCTTTATGTGCCTTGGTGTGTACTTCTTTGGGTCCAACTTCTTTGGGACTCTCTGGGCTTCCTGGACTTCCTGGAAGTCTATTTCCTTTGCCAGATTGGGGAAGTTCTCCATTATTTTTTCAAATAAGTTTTCAATTTCTTGGTCTTCCTCTTCTTCTGGTACCCCTGTAATTTGGATGTTGGAACATTTAAAGTTGTCCCAGAAGGATCCTAAGCCTCTCCTCATTTTTTTGAATTCTCGTTTCTTCATTCTGTTCTGGTTGAATGTTTATTTCTTCTTTCTGTTCCGAACTGTTGATTTGAGTTCCAGTTTCCTTTCCTTCAATGTTGGATCCCTGTACAGTTTCCTTCATTTCACTTTGCATAGCCTTCACTTTTTCCTTTATTTTGAGACCATACTCAACCATTTCTGTGAGCACCCTGATTACCAGTGCTTTGAACTGTGCATCTGATAGATTGGCTATCTCTTCATCACTTAGTTCTATTTTGGGAACTTTGATCTGTTCTTTCATTTGGGCCATATATATATATATATATATTTTTTTGTCTTGGTGCACCTATTACGTAGTAAGGGGCAGAGGTTTAGGTACTGGCCAAGGAGGGGCAACCCTCTTTGCTGCATTGTGGTACTGTATGTGGGGGAGGGGTCTGAGAGAGAACAATGCCACTTGTTCGGCTCTCTGCTGGCTTTCAGTCACTTCCCCTGCTACCCACAAGCAAATTGGGCCCTTCTGGTGCTGATTCCCAGGTGGATGGGTTTGTGTACATTATAGGACCCTGTGAATCTCTCCAATGAACTCTCCCATGAGGCTGGGAATTTCTCCTGCCACCACAACCCCCACAGGTTTTTACAGTCAGAGGTTTTGAGGTTTTCTTTTCTCATGCTGTAACCCTGGGTTAAGTGGTCTGTCTTGCTCCCCAATTCTCTCCCCTGGTTTATCTGCACCCAAATGTGGGACCACCAGGCCCTTTGCCCTTCTGGTTCTTCAGTTGCTGCCTTGCCATGCATCCTATCTGCCCTGGCTGCTTGTCTCCACCCCTTCTAGCAGTCTGATTGAATTTTTCTTCTTTAACTCCTTGGTTGTTGGACTGCATATAGTTCAATTTTTCTGGTAGTTCCGGATGTTTTTTATTTTTAAATTTGTTGTTGTTCTTCTTTTGGTTGTGCAAGGAGGCAAAGTGCACCTACCTATGCCTCCATCTTGGCCGGAGGTGTTTGGCTTCTAATTCATGGCTGCTACCAATGTGTCTAACAAGGAAAAGAAAAGGAGAAGGGAATGCACACTCTTCCATTCAGAGGCACCACCAGACGCCACATGCTTCACTTCCTCTTGTTTCTAGTTGACCGTAAAGTAGGCATCTGGGAATACAAATCTGTAAGGTAAGCTGGGAAGTATGGCTTTCATTGGCCATGTGCTCACCTAGAGCATCTGCTTCTATGTAGGAGGGAGGAATGAGTATTGGAGTAGAACCAGCACTCTGCAGACTAGGCTGTGACTAGGCTGTGGGAGAGGGTCTCTGGGAGATTGCTACTGTCTCACAGGACAAAGTTAACCAAGGGGGTCTTCCTGGAATGAGTGTGGAGCAATTGCCAGCAAATGTCTTCTTAGGAACATCATAGTGACTGCTGTACACCATCCCTTCCTATGATTAGGTAAAGGTAGTTGAGAGAATGTGAGGCAAATTTGCACCAACCACCACACTCTACCCACTCAACCTCCTCCCTAATCCACAGCCTAGCATGAAAGCCTAGTGGAGCCCTCCAGAGCGTGTGCATCTAGCATAGCTCTAGGTTCAAATCCCAGCTCTCCCAACAACCATCACTGTGATCTTGAGCAATTTGTGCCCCCTCCCTATGCATCCATTTCTTTATCTGTAAGAGAGATAGTAACAGTACCTATCTCATATGGTTGTTCTGTTCTAAGGGTTAAATGAACTACTGCAAATGCATGGTACCTGATACATAAGAAACACTCACCAGTTCTTGGCTATTATTATAACACAGACTGTAGACACACAAGCCCACCCTCACACCCAAACTTCACCTATGTATGCTGTTCTCCCTGACTCTGATCTGGCAAAGAAGGAAGAGTAGATTGATGTGCAGTTTCTTTCCTCACCTTCCACATTTCAGGCTCCACTGTGGTTGAAAGAATGGTGCCAATGAGAAGGACAATGACAAGAGCAGAGATATGGAAGCAAGAGCGAACATGGAAAACCCCAGACCAGCTAGAGTGCAAAATTCATCTTGGAAGGTAGTAGAAAATAAATTTGGATAGTCCAGTTCAAGCACCAATACAGTGTGAATCTATCTAACAATGAAACTCTCCAATTATTTAAAAGTCACTTGAGAAAGACATTCTCAGTACCAGGACAGCAGCAGGAATGCTTGTTAAAATGGTTGCAATTAGCATCATCGGGAGCATTATCAATAAACCTAGGCACTAACACCCAAGGTGCTCTTCATATCCTGGCATACAGTGCCCTCTCCAGACCCAAAGGATCTGTATAAAACCTTGAAAAATTAGCACCATAATTCCTTACACTCTTCCTCCAAATTCCAGCAGTGTACTGCATTTGTTAATTATCTACAAAAGCAATTCTGAGGGTACGGAAGAGGGGTAGCTTTAAGTTCCCTGTAGAGGTGTTTCTCAAAATCACCTGGGGAGATTTTCAACTGTGCACTACATATATGCCCCCAGAGACCATAACACCACTTACCTGTTTGCTAATGATGTTTTGGAGTGAGCTCCTGTGAGCTCATGGGAACAACCACAATAAATCAGATCTCTCCCCAACCTCGCCTCTAGAATGCTGCTTTTTAAACATTTATAGCGTACCACTGCCACATACTTTGAGAATCACCACAGTAAGTGTTGTCAAAGTAAGTAAGTATGGATAATATATTATACCTGCCTTCTGGCATGTTGGAGTGGAAAAAGATAGAGAATTCAATGTTCTATAATATGTGAAGAACTATGCTGGGAGCTGCAAGACCTCTGTTCTCCAGAAGGGTCAGGTG
This sequence comes from Anoura caudifer, assembly GCA_004027475.1. Lineage (NCBI taxonomy): Eukaryota > Metazoa > Chordata > Mammalia > Chiroptera > Phyllostomidae > Anoura > Anoura caudifer. Next base: position 480,896 of record PVKU01000340.1, on the reverse strand, counting down.
TTTGAGGATTCCAAGCAGAGAGATGAACTCAGCTCTGATTCCTGGAAGCAGTATTTGGAGAGCCCTGTTTGGCAGAGATACATGAGTATCAAACACATCTTCTGCTTCTGTGATAATTTTGATTTGGATGACAAAGTATAGACCATGGAGTAGTGAGCAATATATGAGTTCTGTCTGGAAAAAGTCCAGCCATTTTTAATATAACGAGAACAGTTTGTGCAACATCAGTGTAACCCAGCAGCCAAGGAGAGTGACTAGAATGCACATGCATGAACAATGATGACTTCACTGTACTAGTCAGTGGGGGTGGTAGATGCCATTGACTGAGCATGGGTACTGTGTGGCCATGGCATTCAAAATGACTGAGTGAGTAAAGCAACGTATCTGTGTTAAATGTTATGTTAAGCTTGAACATTCCTCTGCAGAAACTATTTGGATGATTCAGAAGGCTGCAGCTGTGGGCAACTGGTGATGGGCAGCTTCATCATGACAATGCACCTGCTGATATATCACATCTCATGCAGAGTTTTAGGCAAAACATCAAATCACCCAGGTGACTCAGCCCTCCCTCCCCTACAGTCCAGATTTGGCACCCTGTGACTTCTGGCTTTCCCCAAAACTAAAATTTGAAAGGGAAGAGATTTTAGACCATTGGTGAGGTTCAGGAAAATATGATGGGGCAACTGATGGGAACTGGAAGAACTGTGTGAGGTCTCAAGGTGCCTACTTTAAAGGTGGCTGAGGCATCATTGTTCTATGTATAATGTTTCTTGTACCTTGTATTTTCTTCAATAAATGTCTATTTTTCATATTACATGGCTAGATACCCTCTGGACAGACCTCATATAATGTTTAATAATATATGGAGAGGTGGCAAGTGACTGGCATGGATAATAAGTACTTAAAGGAGGTGGGGGAGGCTTGACTGAGTGACTACCATCTGCCACACACACGTGCCTGGAGACACAGGTGAGCAAGGCAGACCATGTTGCTGACTTTGGAGTACTCACTATCTAGAGTAGTGCCTCTTAGGGTGTGGTCTGGGGACCACCTGCATCAGAATCATCACAAATAATAAGAGCTATCATGTATTAAGGGCATGCTATGTGCCAATTACTGAACTAAGTGTTTTTGTGTGTTACAGTTTCATTCTCAGAATAATACCATGTTTCATCTCTTATTATTATGCATGTATTACACATTAGAAAAAGAAGAGACAAAAGAGGCTAACTACCTTGCCCAAGGTCACACTGTTAGAAAACAGAAGAGCCGTGACTCAAACCAGGAAGTCTGGGCTCAGTACCCCCGCCATAAACCTACATTACCCTTAAACCTTAAAAAAAAAAAAAGGGACTTGTTCCCAGGGCCTAAGTCAACGAAGCAGAATCTCTGGGACTGGATGTCAAAAAGTTTACATTTTTCATTGGATCCCTAAGTGACTGTGATGCCTAGAAGTACAGAGACGCAGTGGCCTGGAGATAGTGTCAGTCCATTCAATGAGCAGTCATAATAAAAACAACACTCAACAAGTGTCACAGAAGGGGTGAGCACAGGATGTTAAGGGAGTGCTGAACTTAGATGCGGTCAGGGAACGCTTCCTAAGGGAATTGCTTATACCTCTCACAAAGGTAGGCGTTCACCAGTGTCAAAAAAGTGAGAAAGCTTCGGGACTTTGATAACAGATTTGGACAACAGGGCCGGGGGGAGGAAAGCTAATGGCCTTCGAAGAAGTGGAAGAAATTCACTACGGCCAGAAGGTAGGAAGGTGGGACCCCTGCCTAAAAGAGACAAAAGTGCCAGGTGAGGTGAGCCAGGGCCTCCTGTGGAAGGCTGTGCTGTTTGCACACTGCTTAGTTTCTGCATGCAGCCAGGAAAGGGCCTTTTTGAAAGTCACCCACTTCTTACTTACCTTAATGCAATCTGCACAGATACCATCTGTCTTTCATTGGCCATTGGTGGGCTCTCCATGGCCCTGCATCAGATCGAAAGAGGTTTACTTATAAGTTCAGAAGTTTGGACAATGGGTGGCTGTTGCAGGATTGTAAAAAGGGGAGTGACATGGTTGGATTCAGGTGTTTGAAGGATCACTGTGACTGCAAAGGTCGGATATCTGCAGAGCATTCTTACCACGACAGGGGCGGTAAATAGGACACCATGGTGAGATCGCTGCCCTAGCTCCTCTGGTCTGGAGGCTGCAGAGTCCTCTCCCACCATCGGGACACTGAACTTCCTCTCGTACACTCCTAGAGTGTCACCCTGCTCCCAGCCCCCTTTGTTCACATGCTAACTCTTTACACAGCGTGGCAGTTAATCCTTACAATTGCACTTACACATAAGAAAACGGAGGGCCAGAGAGGCTAAGTAATGTGCACGAGGCCACACAGCTGCTAGAGAGGACTTTGAAATACAATGTTTTTTCTATTCTAAGCCTGCCACTGCACTCAGTTGCCTCCAGGATCAAGCCAGGCTCTCCTGGGGTTCCTACACAATAAAACCCATGTGGGGAATCAGACACACTCAATTTCCTCTTTAATTTTTCAGGCCACAGAAAGCTATGAATGAATCAAAGTTACTTTATCAGACAGAACAGAACTCAAATTGGCTTAAAACAGAAACTTAAATAGCTCCCATAACTAAAAAGCCTGATTTTGAGCCCAGCGGGTCACAAGGCCTTGGTCACTCTCACTCCATCTCAGCTCAGCTTTCCTTCTGGGGGGCTTCATCCTAAGGTAGACCCTCCCCTGGTGATGACGAGGATAGACACTGGCAGCTCCAGTTTACATCTCACCTGCTCAGCTACCTCAGCTGGAAAAGTGGCTCACACAGGATCCAGAGAAAGTTCTGGCCAGGGACCTCACTGACCAGGTCGGACTGGTGCCAGCCAGAGACAGGGGCTCAGTCAGCCCCAGGTGATCACAGGGTCTGAGAGTGGCAAAGTAGCACCCCCACCAGGAGACTGAGACGCTATTACCAAAGGGAGAGCTGGATAGTAGGCAGAGGAAATAGGTTTTGAGAGCCACACAGAATTTTCCCATCTCTGCTATTTTGACTGGTAAGATCGTACTGGCTTCCCTTTTACTATAAACTCCTAGTCCTCTCCAATGGCAGTGACATTTTGAGAGCCTACTTAACGAGAACTGCTGCAAAAAAAGTCTGAAATCCTCTTCGGTTTTATGTACTTTAACATATGAAACAAATTGAAGAAAGTCCAAAGGGAAGTGGAGTCATTGATTTCATGTTAAGTATTAAATAATGTTCTTAAACAGATGGAAATTTAATAAGAAGGTAACATATATGAAAGATGATCCCTGGCTGGTGTGGCTCAGTGGATTGAGCATTGGCCTGAAAACCAAATCTGAAAATGAGAAGATGATTTAAGTTTAACAAATATCTGAGGTCAAAGAGAATGAGCAAAGTTGAAGGACAGAAAAGAAAAGAAAATTATTATGAAAATTGAGATGTCTGAGAAGGAAGAACTAGTCAGTGATGGATGTTTCAAAAAAGCAGAAATCCGTGAACTTAATTAAGAGCTCTGTGTTGAAAGTGCTGAGCTACCAAGCATGCTGCTTTTTCCGGCCGGACAGGTGATGGAACAAGCTGGGCAAGGATGAAAAGGATTTTGCTAGCTAACTGGTTTCTCCATCACCATGACAACATTGCCAGGAGAAAGTGATGGTGATAACGTCATAATCTAAATGTTTGCTCCACCTTCATTATTTTCTGTGTTCAGGATGATGATAATTTTTTATTTACTGTATTCCACGTAAACTTTTCTTACTTTAAAGTTGATGGGAACTAGGTGTCATTCTGTTTTGCATTTGATTCAAAGATAATCAATTAATCAGAGAAAATTTTAAATGGTGTGAGAGAAGAATACTTTTTTTTGTGATTGCATTAATAGCACTGTATCGTTTGGGGATAAATCCATCTGACTGTGTGTAGAAATGGGCTCAGCTTTGTCCACCACTGTCCACCGTAGAAGATGTGCATTGAATCTGCAGGCTCAGATTTCATCTTAACATCTGATGATTTAAAATTTTTTAGGATACTCAAATAGATGGTCATATTCAATCACAATTATCATTATCTTTGAAATGATCACAATAGCTACTGTTTTAAGTGATTTCTGTGCACCAGGCACCATACCAAATGCTTCTTGGCTTCCATTTTTATTTTGTGAAAAACTGAGGCTTAAAGAGCTCAAATAACTTGCTCAAGGGGACAAATCTAGGACACAGGCAAAACCAAGATTCACATGTTGGGCTGGTCATCCTGGATAGCACCCCACATTAACGGAGACAAACCAATTAGCCTAACAGTATCCTAAGGCCAAAGAGCTCGTTTTTGTCTTTTCCACTGAAGCAATTACTCAAAAGAAAACTGAGCAAGAACATGTTTTCAGCTACTAAAATTCTAGCTCACAATGTACACAGATGTAATCAGCAGCATCTCCCTTATATGTGAAGCCTAATACATGATTATTTTATACTTAATAAATTATATTGACTCTGTGCAAGGTACTGAGCCCATAACTTTGGGGAAAACAATGATAAGTTAAGATGTAGCCATTGTTTCAATGAACTCACAATATGGAGCATGGGTGGAAAAAGTTCAGATGAGCGCTCTATGAGAAAACTATAAAAGAACTATGAACCAAGTGTTATAGGAGTTTAAGGACAGAGAGGGAACCCATCCATTTGTAGAAAGGCTTAGAATATGCTGTCTGTTGTAGTTCTTCTAGATTTGACAGGATGTCAAAGGAATGGAAAAGAGGGTGCGTTGGATAGAAAGAACAGCGTAAGAAAAGGCAAGCAATCCATGAATGCATGGTCTGGCACACACACTCATGATGAAGTACCCTGGTATGGCTGGAGATACATGTTGTGTGTGGGGAGTGATGAAAAGCAAGGCTAGAAACACGGGTTGCAGATATTGTGCAGATATTTAGCTTCATGGTCAAGCTAAAAAATTGGGCTTGGTTTGCCAGGCAATGAGGAAGATGTGCAGACCACTGAGCAGGGAGGGATTGGATTGAAAATCCATTAATTGGAATTGATGTGACCAGGTTCTTATGACAACAGCTAACAAAGCATTTAGGCCAGTGCTTCTCAAACTTTAATGTCACTAAGAATCACCCGGGGCACTTGTTAAAATGCAGATTTGGATTCAGCAGTTGTGCGATGGAACCTGAGATTCTGTGTTTGTCACAAGGGATCTGTTGCTGCCTACTTCTAAACTGGAACTCAAAAGCTTAATTAAGTCTACGTAAAATGACTCATTGGACATTTTAAAACATTTTACCATTAGTTGTTATTTCCAGCCAGTTTTCCACCCAGGCACTTGTTCATTGTTTTGCATTTTCAACTGCAAACTACCTGCCTCTCCTCCTGTACCTCCATTTCTAACCCTTTAAATACAATCTCGAAGAATAAGAAGAGGTGAGCAGAATAAATGAGGTCATTTAAGCAATTTGTGTTTCAGCTGCAGATTTTTGTTATCTTAAAGGGAAGCAGAAAACATGTGGATGTATAAATAGAGGTGTGGAACACGAGTTCCCAGAACTCTATTCTCTCGCTGTAGAGGGATGAGCTCACACTGGAATGCCGGGCTCAGAGCTGGTCCCCTTGGTGAGAAGTGGAATACCAGTTACACCAAGGACAAGTCGAGCAATGTAGGTCTTTCTGTCACTTGCTATGGACCAGATGCTGGGGCATTGGCCTCTGGAGCCAATTAAACTGAAGACATTTAATAGCAACCTAATTCTTAACAGCTGAAATAGGAAGTGCAGCAAAGGACTTAAAACTAGGTCAAGGAGGAAACCCTGATAAACCTCCTGTAATGGCTGACTTTTCAAACACGATTCTTTATATCTCTCATTTTCAAAAGGAAAGCATGTTTTCCAAAGTGGTGTCCATCCTGACCCCCAAACAAGATGCGTAAGAAGTCACGCATGGAGAAGCATAAGAACAGAATCCGAGTCTGCCGTGCACACCTTCCCTCTGCTCTGCCCAACTTTCCATCCCTGCCTTTTCCATGCTTTGCTGCTTCCTGGCCACATGGTGCAATGAAGGTGGAAACAAATTGACCTGGAATGAGAAACACCCACAAAGAAACAAACTAATGAACAGTTTGAGGTTATTATAATTTAATCCATTTTAGATGGATTGTGTGACTAAACAGATGGTGACAGTGTCCACACATAAGCTCATGTCAGTCTCTTGTCCCATGTCCACTCACACACCAAGGAAGAGATTAGCTAAACACACCCAGCAATCTAAAGCAAGATTAGAGGAGGTTTCACCTACATCTCCCGAAATTCCATGGGCATTCTTTCACTTGAAATTGTGTTCCTTTGTGAGTAAAGAAATAAAATCTTGCTTATCCCACCTGAGTATTTCCTTCAATGGAAATTAATGGATCACAAAAAAGAAATTGTCACTAAGTGAATAAGCAATCATTCTTGTGTCAGATTATAACATGTGGAACAAGACTTGCAGAAGCTACGGCCTTTCACTGAAAGCTGTATTTATGGCAGGCATTGTCAGACCCCAGTCCCTTTGAGAAAAACTGCTCCGCTGCAAAAAGAAGCCCTGAGCAGGAATTCCAGTAGGATGGGCAATGCTCAGGCCATGTGACTGATTCTAGCACAGAAACTACCGGTGCCCAGATTGGCCTTGGACCTGTGACGTGCCCTTGCACAAAAAAAGGTCTGTGAAAAGAGAGATGATGATAATTAGGTGGCCAGCCAGACCTTCCTTAAGAATTGGAACTGGAAATTTTGGGGGGAAAGCAAGACACAAAGATAAGCAGAAACAGCAGAACCACAGGAAAGGCAGAGTATTGGGTTGACTAAAAAGTCTGTTTAGATTTTTCTATAAAATAAAAGACATCTTTTTCATTTTGCCAATAACTTTATTGATTTGGATATTTTGAGTATGTCAGCTATCTCCCACTATCGGCTTTTAGTGGGTAGAGGCCAAGGGTGCTGCTAAACATCTTCCAATGCATAAGACAGCCCCACAGAAAAGAATTATTTGGCCAAAATGTCAAGAGTACCAAGAAACTTTGCAAACAATTTTTGACACATTTGATCAGTCACAGCACCTTTGCCATACACTGAACAAATCTTTTTTGCATTTCTGTTGTGTTTTTACATTTCTTGAAATAATAAAGCACGATACCCCCAAACTGTTGCATATCTTCTTCTATCTTCAATATTAAAATGGCTGCACAAAAGTTCACCAATTTTGACTTTTCAAAAACCGCATGCTGATATGACAGCTGTTACCATACAATCTAAGAAAATTGTTTAGAATGAAGTTAAAGACAACTAAGCACTACTAGAGCCATTGCATGGAAAAAAAACTAAACAAACTTTTTGGCCAACATAATACATATAGTGAAGAAAACTTGTGTCCAGCTGCTGAGGTGCCTGGAGGTGTGTGTGTTGCAGGGGGAGGTTCAAACAGCTATCTTGACCCCTGTTGGACCTTGTGAGGCCCACTGTTACTTAGCTTCCTCTTCTCTTTGTGGAGACCACTCATTCAACTTTTCCTGAGTTCCCATAAGATCCAGCTAGCTATTGGCTGAGGTTCTCATTGGCACACTTGAAACTCCACTCCCCAATCCAAATTAATGACGGAGGGCAAATGGTTAACCAACTGAAAGAAAAAGAAAAAGGAAAGAAGAAAGAAAACAGACAATGCAAACCCTGAAGAGAAAATTTGAGTAGTTTTAAGAACCTGTAGGTGAGTAGAAGTTCTATCAACATCTCTATCAGGTAAGACCCTTGCATTCCAGAGATCTTTCACTAAAAATTATCATCAGTTATTGAAAACAAAGAATAAAATGGTAAGGATATATTATTTTTATCAAATTATTCCAAATTATTTTTATATTTTGAATAAATTTCAAGGTATCAAAAAATCTTTCTCTGGCCTTCTCAGTCTCCTTTTTTGAACTCACAGATCAATTTTATTCTATTTTGCCATGCCTTGTCATCTAGAGAAAATGAAAGATCTCTAAGATTAAAAAAAAAACACGATTATACTCCCACTCCTATTAAAATTCTAAAAGACAAAAAAAGAAATAAGAAGGGATGAAGCAAAGAACCCAAAACAAAAACTTACAGACAGAGACAACACCATGGTGATTACCAGATGGGGGTGGGGAAGCAAAAGGGGGTAAAGGTAGGATAAATGGTGGTGGAAGGAGATTTGACTTGGGGTGGTGAACACACAATACATGATATAGAGGATTTATTATAGAATTGTACACCTGAAACCTATGTAATTTTATTAAGAAATGTCACCCTAATAAATTCAATTAAAGAAAAACACATTTATTTAGTTTTATGCCTCAATCCTCTTTCCCACTCAATTCATTCCCCGACTAGGAGCTCAAGGCAGATTGTTTTCAGAACCTCAGAGGCATGACTGTAGTGAAGACAGAAAGAAAAGATAGGAAGTTCTTTCAAACCTCAGGGTTATTCCTAGTTCAAAAGAAAAAAAAAGCTTTACAAAATTCCTTTTTTCTTTTTTTTTTTGTCACTTCATGACAGCTGCACCTTCTATTCAACGCCTTTAATGTCATCATCTGAATGCAGCCTGCATCATTGGTGAGCAGTATCATTGAAATCTCTCTAGTGGGTTGTCATGAGGAGAGGATCCTTGATGAGTCTCAACACAATGGTCTCTGGCTATTGTGAATATGGAGATCACCATGGCAACATGAAATCACCATGAGAAAGGTAAAGAGCAGTGTTATTGTTTTCTCTTGGGGTTGATGCTACAGAAAGGGTCTTGAATTCTCACTCATCCTCTTTTACATCCTGTGAGGCCTCTCACAATTTCTTGAAGCTGGAAGTCACCCTCTCCCTCCTAGTACCTAGTAGATTGTATTTAACACACCAGAAAATACTATATATGAAATAGATGTATCAGTGAGTCACCAGCTACTCATCTGAGAATTCCTAAAACACTATACAGGCCTAAAATGGAGCCCTAGGGGTAGGGAGGAGTCTAAGAATTTGAGATAATTTTTCCAAATGCCAATCTTTCAGTCTCTTGAATAAAGAAAAGTTAGCAAGGTCTTAGGTTTGTATGACATAGCGTCCTGTTCTTAAGACTTCTCAAGATTTAAAAAAAAATTGTTATCAAAATTCTAGAGACTACTAGAGTTTCTTGTTACCAATAAAGAATGAAGCGTAGTTAGGTGGAAGAAAATAATGCCTACCTCTTGAGATGAAATCTGAAAAAAAACTAACATGGTTTACTTACTTCATAAATGTTACACTCTTTCCTTTGTCTCAGAGAGAGCAAAAATTCCTAAATTGGCAAATATAACTCAAAAGAGATAATTAGGCCCTCTTATTCAACCTTTTAGCTTGGTGTGAAACAGTATGGAACTGTGTTAACACCTAGCTGTGAAACTAGGGTCAAGTTAGCAACTTATTAAGTCAGGAGGATGGGATAGCCTCGGTCAATTTACGGATCTCTCTAGTCAGGAGAGCTGGACTGAGGCTACACCATGGTCACTAACTCATGAACCCAAGCAAACCAATCATCGCATCTCACTTCTCCAAAATGTCAAATTAAGGTAACACTCTTGCTTCTCTATTTACCTTAAAGCTGCGCTCCTAACTATTTTGTCCCTTAGGGTGGTAACTGTGGACCACAGGTGCACCCCAGATATACCATCAGACAACATGGCTCACTAAAGGGGTGCACAAGTTAGACTGCACAGTATACTCAATTTCCCCAAGTGCCACTAACTCCTTCTCCTGTTAATGCCAGATTTTCCAGCCTCTAAGATGGTCCCCAGTGATTCCCCACCTCTTGGTATTCACGCCATTGCATAATTGTCTCTCCTTAGGTATGGGCTGAATCTAGTGACTCTTTTCTAACAGCCAGAATACGGAAAACATGATGGTATATCACTTCTGAGACCACAAAAAGACCAGGCTTGCCTTGCTCACTCTCTCTTGCTCTCTTTTTTTTACTCACTTGGATGGTCCCAGCTGTCCTGTTGCTAGTGGCCTGTGCAGAGGTCCGTATGGAAATGAACTGAGGGAGACCTCCAGCCAACAGCCAGCAAAGAATTGAGACTCTCAAAGACCACAAGGGACTGAATCCTGACAACGAGCATGTGAGTGAACTTGAAAGTGAGTCCTTCTGCTCCCCAGTTGAACCTTCACGTGAGACCATAGCTTTGCCCAACACTTTGCAGTCTCACAAGATACCTTAAGGCAGATGTACCTACCACAGCAATTCATGGATTCCTGACCCACAGAAACTGTGATCATAAATGGGTGTTGCTTTAGGCCACTGAGTTTTGGGATCATTTGTCATGTGCAGTAATAGATAAATAATAAACCAAATGGTCCGAAGTCATGGCAGAGAGTATTTGCACCTAAGTGCAAATCTTTGCAGATGTCCGTGTCTCAATCCACTCTGATGGTAAGGACTCTATCTGGTGAGCCAGTGAGCCTCAGTCAGCATTTTTTAATGGAATGGAATGAAATGGAAAGGAAGGGAATGGGAAGGAATGGAATATCAGAACTCACTGTGTTAAAGATAAGTATTGTCTTATGAAACTTTTATTTCACAAATACATTTAATATACTAGGTCATGAGATACTGTATTTTGCCATGATGCACTCCCATGTATAGTGAGCACCCACATTTTTGGCCCAAATTTTCAGGGAAAAAACTTTTGTTTTAAAATTTTAATTCAATTTTTTTATTTACTTATATTTAGAAACAAAACTGATTATTGTATTCCAGGGTATATTTTTGCTAAATAGATATCATTGTTACTTCCTAGAGTTATACTTTTAATGCATAGCATAAATAAAATAATTGAAAACATTTATATAGATCTCTAAAAACACCTAAAAGTGTTTCTAGAGTTACACTTTTAGAGGGAAGAGAGGGAGAGAAGGAGAGAAAGAATGACTGAAATAGCATTGCAGACTTTTTCTTTGACATTTAAAAACAACAAAATATCTAAAATATCATCCAATACAACCACTATTTCATAAATAAAAACAATCTGAATACCAAAGAAAGAAGAAAGCGCATGATGTCGGAATGAAGGGCAGTCCTTTAAGCCAAATAGATGTAGTTTCAGGAAAAACTCATCACCTTATGCTTACTCTTTTCATTTTACCTCCTCTGGGTACTGCAAGTGTCTGGCTCCCACAGCTGGAGGCTGTGGCGCCTTTAAGCGACCCCAGTCCCTCCTTTAAGAGACTCCCTCCTTCCAATATAAATTGAAACAGGCTTGGCTTCTTCTGGCCCAACATAAATCAGGAAAAAATTAAATACTTGCTACAAATAAAAAAAATGGCCAAAGGTCTTGGAAACTTTTAAATCAACCACTCCCAACTCTAGTTTTTGTTTTACTACCCTAGGAATTTTTTTATAATCTCTATAGCTGCTAGGAAAAGTTTCAATAACTTACAACAAATTAAAGTTTAACTTTTGTTTTAGGTGTTTGTATTGTTTAACACTTTAAAAAATAAAGATGACGTTCAACATTTATTGAGTGCCTGACCATATGTCAGATGTTGTGCCAATGACTTAGGGGTACACATATGAATTTTCCCCTAAAAATAAGGTATTATTTATGTGTAGTACAACTTAGGCATTTTTACTGTTGAATTCTAAGGGTTTTGAAAAATACACAAGTTGTGTAACCATCACCACAAAGAAGATACGGAACAGTTTAATCAGCCCACAAATCCCCATTACCCCTTTGTTGCTGACCCCTACCCTTACCCCAGCTCCTGGAAACCACAGGTCAGTTTTCTGTCCCTTGAGTTCTGCCTTTTCCAGAATGTCCATATAATCATTCTCCAGGTTTCCATATAAATGAAATCATGCAGTATGCAGCCTTGGAGTCTGGTTTCTTGCTGTTAGCATAGAGCGTCTGACATTCTTCTGTGGTTGTAAGTTATCAGTTGTTTCTTCTTCTCTACTGCCCAGTACAACACAGGTTGTTTGTCCATTCATCGGTTGAGGCACAGTTGGGTTGTTTTCTTAAGGGGCAGAGGGACTAAAATAAAACTGCTACAAACATTCACATACTGTTTTTGTACAAATAAATTTTCACTTCTATTGGGTAAATACCTAGGAATAGCATATCTGAGTCTTAAGGTAAGTGTGTCTTTAATTTTATAAGGCACTACCAAACTATTTTTCAAAATGATTATCATTTTTCATTCCCAATAGCAATGTATCAGAGTGACTGTTGGTCTGTATCTCTGTTAGCACTTGGTATTGTCAATTCTTATGCATATATATGTTCATGTAATTAAGTGCATGTCTCTCTCCCTCTTTTTTTCCCCCACTCTCTCCATTTCTCTCATCGAGAGAGAGAGAGACTTTCTAGTAGTTATGTAGTAGTATTTCCTGTAATTTTAACTTTTAAAAATTGAATTTAATTTTAATTAAAAATTTAATTCTTTTTATTTTTAATTGAGATAAAACTAACAATTTTAACCATTTTAATGTGTGCAGTTCAGTGGTTTTCAGTCTACTCACAATGTGGTGTAACTATCACCGCTGTCTGATCCCAGAATATTCGACAGTGATGTTGATCAATTTTATGTGTCAAATTGACTGGACCATGGGTTCCCAGACAGCCAAATATTATTCTGGGTGTTTCTAAGAGAGTGTTTTCAGTAGAAATTCACAATAAGCAATCTCAAAATATTTGAAAACGCTATGTAGTGGGTCTGGACAGACTTCAGAGGAAAAATTTAAGAGAAAAGACCAGAAAGAGCCATATAAAATATTTAAGCAAAACTCAATGGATTGAAAGTTTACAGTCATTAGAGCCTTGCCTGCACCTCAAGGGAGCATGACCAAGAAATTTGGAGAATTAATATGCTAAACGAAAACATCACAAAACAAAAGGAGAGCCAGGAAGGGCAAGCGAAGACTGAGACCAGACTGAACCATACTCTGTTCTGATGGGAGAATATCTCTAAGGGGGGTTACCCACCTCAAGCAGGAGAAGCTGGACAAGGTTTTTTTGTTTTTTTTTTTTAAAGATAGGAACTGTTCTGACAGATGCAGAACAACTTTGATTTGATAGTTTTCATTATGGAACATGCTACAGTACAAAATCCAGAAGAATATGTTTGAAAACAAATGTCTGGGCCAGAAGGTAAAGAAAATGTGAATGGATGGCAAGGTCCTAATTCTAGCACGCAATTTTGAGAAAGAAAGGGACCAGGCCTGACAAACAGAGTCAACTACCAGAGAGCAGTTGAACCCTCACCAAATTAGAAGCTGTGGAATAGGGAAACAAAAGATCAAACACTAGAGGCATAGCCAGAACTGCAGCAAAAGAGGCTGTGAAAACTCAAGGTTTGGAATATTCATAAAGCAGAGAGAGAGTGTGTTTGGTGGCGCACCAAGCAAAGGAGTTGCTGGTCTCTAAGTCCCAGGGATACAAGCATCAGAAGCATCCATAGCACCTTTGGTCAAGAATTCTTCAAATACAACAAATATGAGAAGAAGAAAGAATCTCCTCTAGGGAAATTTTATGGCAAGAGGCCTTAGGAAAAATATATTTCACAAAGAACAGAAAATGCCTGTTCTGCAAGAGATGGTAAGGGCAAAACACTAGACAGAGAGCCCACCCTCATTCAGCACGGGAAACAGGAACGTGGGCTCAAAGAAGCTGAAATTCAGAGGTTCTGAGTTTGCTGGGTAGGAAAGAAGGGCAACTTGAGTAAGAAGTGGACACTTGAGCTGCTTCCATTGCAAGTTTCTAAACTCTGCAAGAAAGCAGCATTATCTCAAAAGCCACTTTCAGAGAGAAGAGGATATACATGGACGGGTTTTCTCTCTAACACGAGGAACATCTAAGTGCCCCAAAAATTTCTCCCCAGTGAATTTAAGTTTATGGGTCATGGATTCTGGACAACTAGCATTGACTGACCAGCAATCCAAGTGGCACTAAAATAAAAGTCTTCCTCTGTCTTTTCTCCATCACTCATAAGTTACGGGGGTTCTAACAAAATGGAGCAGAATAAGAAATTTCTGACGAGGGCTATTGAACTTAAGAGTTTTGGAGTTCAGACTTTCAAATCATTAAAAAAAGATGTGAGTTTGAATTTGGAGGCTTTTTTAAATTTGATCTTGCCAAGTAATTTTTGGACTTTGCTTTTTCTGCAAAGAATGTGGTAATATAACAGGATTTGCAATTAAATTTGGGCTGTGTACACTTTAGTGTTAGAGTTGATTTACGCATTTTATAGGAACATTTTCCTTTACTTTCTCAGAAAATCATCTGAGGCTATAGACAGGGCTAATTAGATAAAGTCTTGCTGATAAAATGAATTGCTGCAAGAAAAAGGATCAGATATTAAGTGTTCAAAATACTGCCCAAGAGCCCAAATTTAACGTAATAAGGTTAAAAAGCCAAAGCAAAAGAAAAGCATAGCTTTTGACTTTGGCCTTCATGTATGATGGTGCCACGACTCCAGCAACAGGAACCTCGAATGGGACACAACCCCACTGACAGAGGTCCGCTGGCTTTTGCCAAGTGCTGCTTCAGTGTGGCCTGTGGACTTCGACACGGACCTCTTCATATGTTTCTCAACTTGAAAATCTCCATTATTCTCATAAATAAGAGAACCCCTTTGCTGCTTTGCTCCTTTTGTGACAAGAAAGGACTCTGATTAGATGGGGGCATATAAACACTGTGATTAGACAACATTCCTCTTAATACAAGGTCTGTCTGGAAAAAGTCCAGCCATTGTTAATATAACAAGAACAGTTTGCACAATATCAATGTGACCTGACAGCCAAGGAGAGGGGACTGGAATGCACATGTGTGAACAATGACGACTTCACTGTACCAGTCAGTGGGGGAGGCAGATGCTGTTGAGTGAGCATGTGCACTATTGCATTCAAAATGACTGAGCAAGTAGAGCAAAGAATCTGCATCAAATTATGTGTTAAGCTTGAGCATTCCTCTGCAAAAACAATTTGGATGATTCAGAAGACTTTTGGGGATGATGCAATGAACACAGTGCAAATAAAAGTGCAGCACAAACACTTCAAAGATGGTCAAGAATCTGTTGAAAGTGATCCATGTTCTGAAAGCCTGCAACAGCAGAACTCCTGAAAATGTTGAATGTGTATGACCCGCAATCAACAGAGATCGGTGACTGACAGTGTGAGAACTAGAGGCTGATCTGGGGATTCCAAAAGCTATTGTGTCTGAGATTTTGAGGTAGGATCTTGGCATGAAACATGTTATGGAAAAATTTGTTCCACAGCTTCTGCTACCAGAGCAGAGGGAACACCGTGCTGCAGTTGCTAATGACTTGATTCAAGCTACTACCAATGAACCAGACTTCCTCAAGAAGATCATAACCGGACATGAATCCTGGGTCTACAGCTATGTTCCAGAAATGAAGGCCCAGTTATCCCAGAGGAAGTCACCAGGTTCTCCACGCCTGAAGAAGGTGCAGCAAAGTCGCAGCAAGATCAAGACCATGTTAACTGTGTTTTTTTGATTGGGAAGGTGTTGTCCATCATGAGTATGCTCCTCCAGGCTGAATAGTTTAATAAGGAGTACTATCTCAATGTTATTCATTGGCTGAGAGATGCAATATGACAAAAACGGTGGCAGTTGTGGGCAACTGGTGATTGGCAGCTTCATCGTGACAATGTGCCCGCTCATGCATCATGGCTCATGCAATGAACACAGTGCAGAGTTTTTTTGTGAAACAGCAAGTCACCTACAGCCCACATTTGGCACTCTGTGAATTTTGGCTTTTCTCAAAACTAAAATCACCTTTGAAAGGGAAGAGATTTCAGACTGTCAAAGAGGTTCAGGAAAATATGACAGGGCAGCTGATGACGATTCCAACAAAGGATTTTGAGGAGTGATTTGAACAGTGGAAGAAACACCGAGAGAACTGCGTGAGGTCCCAAGGTGCCTACTTTGAAGGGAACTGAGGTGTCATTGTCCTGTGTACAAGGTTTCTGGTACTTTTTGGATTGACCACATAGATTATAAAACCTAAAACACCTGCCATTCTGTCTGCCACAACAGAATTAGTTACTTCTATGGGTCACAAGGACAGATTTTAATATACAAATTTGTCATTAAACGAAAACATAACAGGGCAATATTATTCTCTCCCTTTTTTATTCATCCATGGCCTGATTATTTGGGGGTCAGCTATATTTCATCTTGAACCATGCCCAGGTGCATCTACTGCTAATGGAGAATTTTGGAAAAGAATGTTTCCTCTCCCACCTGAAATCCTTCCTTTGTTAAGGTCAACCTTCTTCAAGAAGCCTTTGTTGTTCACTTTGGATTCTCCAGGGTGACCATATAATTTATCATCAAACTGGGACATCAGACACAAGAGGGCAATGGGCCTAAACCAAGACTTCAGGCAAACCTGGTCACCATATGTATGGCATGTCCTTAATAACCTTGCTGTGTTTATGGCTTGCTTTATGAGCATCATGCATTATTAATTGTCCTCTCAAGTGTAGGTTCTAAAGCAAGTTGTTCTGGTTGAAAATAACTGAAACAACTTAAACTAGCTTAAGCCAAAAAACAAAGGGGGGAAAGAGGTTTATTTTCAGGCTGTGGACAAACCCATGGAATCGGAGCACAGAGAGCGCAACAGATCCCACGAGAAACTTGTGAAGCCAGGGACCGGAACCACACTGGGAACCAAGGATGTGCATGTCCGTGGCCTGAATATTCTCTCATCTCTACTTCCCGCTGCTCATCTACTTGAGCATTTTCTTTCTCTGAGACCAAAATAAGATAATTTGTGGGAAACTATAGGGTGCAGAACTCCTGGGCTCAGAATAGTGCCTCCTTAGAAGATGCCCCCATGCAGACTGGCTCTCTGGTGTCTTAACTCTTCAGCTCTTCATACTCAGCTATGCAAGAGGCTTGAGTTTCTATTACTCGTTGATTTATTTTTAAATAGTTAAAAAAAATTTTCACTCAAGGATATGCTTATTGATTTGAGAGGGGGAGGAGAGGGAGGGGGGAGGAGGGGGAAGGGGGAGGGAGAGAGAGAGAGAGAGACTAAGAGAAAGAGAGAGAGAGAGAGAGAGATTGATTGATTGATTGGCTGCCTCCCTTATGTGCCCTGACAGGGGATTGAACCCACAACCTTTACAAATACACAGGATAACACTTAAATCAACTGAGCCACCTGACCAGAACTCATTTACTTTTAAATAGTTTCTCAACTGCATTTCTTTCCCCAAGGGGACAATGGAAATGTGTATTGGGGAAAGGACTTGCTGGCATTTAATGTGGGGAGGGGCAGCCATGCTACTCATTCCCATTGCCCTACACAATGAGCTGGCTGAAGCCCAGCCCCATGTCTCCCCTTCCCTTCTTCACCCCTCCAAATTCCAGTAGCATCCTCATGGAGAGATGCTGAAACATAGCCTGCTGCCTGCAGGAGCCCGATGGCTGGGTGTAAAATACACATATGTATGTTACGGGATTGAGATGAAGCACAGTGCTCTGGTGTTTGGATTCTGTTAGCAGGATGTAATGGCAGAAAAGTACCTTCGGGGTCCAAGATGGGAAAATGAAAGCTTTAAAAGAAAAGCTGTTTTTGCTGTTGTTGCTATATGCCCTTAAAACCAGCTAAATGCCACTAAGAAACACTTGTGGTTGTAGCTACGATAAACGTGGACTGTAACAAAACCTCCTTGAATAATGGCACTGAGATAGAGGTCATTCACATGCCCTCAGAACACTCTGACCTTCTTTAGAAAGCAAACGTTAAAATCTCCCAGATTAAGGTGAGTGCTCTGTGTATGCTGACAAGGCACCAGGTGATAAAAATAGCCTGCTTCAGTCCCTGGGATATTTCAATCAATCTTATCAAAGCATTTTTAAATGTCAGAGGCTTCTGTGACTTGGTTTTCATCAGCTTCCCAATCTTCTGTTTCCCACAGTAATTTTAAGGGACATTTGGTCTTATAGACCATAAGGCTTTGAACCCCGGAATCTAGACTAAATTGAACTGGTTTGGTTAGGAAGTCTGCAATTACTTCCCAGATGGGATTTTTGGCTTTTCATGTCATCAGTTCTAGAGCGGTGAGCTACTAAGCTAGGGCTCTCATGGGCCCTTGGGGCCTCGGAAGTGAGCACCCCCTCCCTACTTCTGGGCACACTGCCAGCTTTCCTCCTGCGATGTCACTGGGCCCACCCACCACGAGGTTGTGGGTGGAACTTGGCTCCCTGCCCTGAGCTGAGCCCTTGGAGACTACTTCAAACTGCTCATATCTTGTGTCAGGGGACAGGGAGGAGGTTTACATCGACATCTCCTGGTGTTAGCTAATCGCTTTCCTGAATGACGGAGGAAAAAGAAATCCTGAGGTGTAGAAATAAAACTCTTTCATGTCATCCAGCTTCACAGCAGAATAGTGTCTTTTTGCCTCTTTATTATTAATGGAATCGAAAGAGAGTCTGGAGTTTCCATTGAGTGAGCACCAAGGGTAAAGGTGGTAAACCATCTCTGTCTGTTAGACTCAGGGTTGACACCCTCCCTGGCAGGCAGCTCAGTGTGAGCATCTGGCCAGCAATCCAGGAGTGGGGCTGGGCTGGTTGTGCGGGCTGAGGCCTGACAGGGGAGGCTGGCAGCTCCCTGCACATCTTCCTGGGCAGAATTCAGTTAAGAACCACAGACAGATGTGCACAGCTGTAGCATTTTCTGGAATGTAATTGTTAGTGTCTTCCTCCTCTCAACCAGGTGAGCACTTTTATTTTCCTGGAATACTGAATTAAACTGTCTTATCTGCACCCCATGAACTCACGTCATTTAAGCAGCAGTTGCAGCCACTGCTATTACTCAGTTCATTAATCAGTTGAGATCTTTCGGCCTGTTTTAAGATGTGAGAGTTGAGAATAAAGAGCGTGCTAGTTATTCACATTTATTTTGGTTGAAGTCACGCCTTGCTTTTTAGCTTTCCATCGTTTTCTGTGAGTCAGACATCAGTAACGTTTTTTAACATTGCCTTTGTTGACTGTGTCTAATGCTACATGAGTGCTACGTGAAGTGTCAAGCCCATAAATGGAAATCTGATGATGCTGCTCCACTGCCTCACGATGCAGTAGTTAGAGCTGGAATGGAAGCTAGACTGCGCACAGGAGACACGAACATCTTTTCCGCCCACAAATCCATGGTTGCAAACATGCCGTCCCTGCTTGGAGATGATTCCTCCAGGCCCTCCGTAGTGGATCATGTCTTCCCTGCAGGTCGGGCCTCCCACGTTGTCCTCTGTACTTCTCCTGACCGGAGGTCAGTGAATGACTTGCGGAGATATTGTGGGTACAATCTAGCTAAATAATGGAGTGTTTCTCTAAGTGGGAAGGTCCCCAGGAGATGCTTAGGCACAAGCCTGGTGGGTTTACACCAGTGATCTCACTGATGCAGAGACCTAACTTGCTGCATATACGACCATCTCATTCTTACTTTCAGAGGTGACCATGCAAAGGCCATGCTCCAGCTTCTCTTCTTTAACAGCATCTAAAATCAGCCAGCTAGATTATTTTGAACCGAGGCAGTACAATTTGGATCATAATCTAGGTGATGTCTGGATTCTCATAAATACTTTTAGAAAAATATCTTACATGTGCTATAAAACAAACCGTTTAGGTAGTTTTACCAGTTCCAATGTACAATAAAAGAAAGGTGCATTAGGAGTAAAAGATTTTTATTTTTAATCATACTCTCTTGGTTCTGTGTCTTTGAAATGACTGGTCTTCCAAGCATGAGTCTGTGGCATAATCAGTGAGGGTCAGAGCTGCACGAATCAGCCTTCAGGGTATGGTGGCCCAGCCATAGCACTCTGAGCAAAGACACAGTGTGGGTGGTGGGCTCGCTGCACGGACCACCTGGAAGGCAGGTGGTAGAGCAAGGGTAGCTCTGGTTGAGTGTCTGGGGGGGCACGCAGGAGACCTCTGCTGTGGTTACAGCAACCTGGAAAGAGCTGTAACTACAGTTGTTTCTGTGCTTTAGGAACCACTGCTGGTCTAGCCCTGCATGCACTTGCCAGCCCTTTCCTTGCTTTCCAGCTCGTTTGGATGGAAAAGGTCTCTTAGCTAGTCACTGAACAGTTCACCTCAGTATCAGCATCTTCTTTCAGAAACCCTTTCGTAAATAAATGAAGGCCAGAAATTATAGATGCTGGTACAAATCAATAATTTAGGAACAGATCCTCCTTAGACATTTTGTCACTGAAACAGGAATAACAAACTTCACCAATTAAAATGAGTGAGGATGAAAGGAAAATTGCACAACATAACCTCATCAAGTAGGAAGAACCGCCAGCAAAACTGCATTCGTTGCCCTAGTATATCCACTTTAACCCCCCTCCATGCTCTCACTGAATTGCCTAGCTTCCTGACCTCACTATTCAACTATGAACACAAGGATGTTTGGGACAAAGGCTGTTTCTTGGGTGTGAACTCTGTCAGTTTCACGCTGAGCCTTCACAGCGTCGAGGTGAGTTACGCGAGGCAGCACTGCATGTTCTCGGCTGCACAGCTCCCTTCCATCAGCCTCACCTGCTAGCTCCCCCACGACCCCCCTCCCCCTCACACCCCACCCACTCGACTGTCTCAGAGTGGTAGGTTAGGACCATCGATGCTGAGCCTTTTAAATAACTTGAGGACTTACAAACTCATTGCGGGATGTGTAGGTATGGTATAGTCTTGAACTCAGAGGCTTTAACAAGGGGTGGAAAGCATGACTTTCCAGTGACTCATTTAAATTGCCTGTGGATGAAATGAAATAGAATTAAATAGGATATGCTGGGGAGATGAGGATCCATGGGTACAGCCTAGCCTGCTAACTTTGTACCTGCAGCTTCAGCTAACACCAGTTTGGGTTTCTAGAGGCATGAAAGCCAGCCCAGTACTCTGAGTCAGCCTTGTGCTGGGGTGTGGGAAGGTAGGAGTTAGGCCCTTCCATCAGAAACTTGCACAGAGGGAGGACACTAGGCCCAACAGCTGTCCCGGGAGGGAATGGGCCACGCCTTCCCCACCAAAGTCTCCACCAGCTCCCTGCTTTACCCTGACCCCCCACCTGCTGTAGTGTCTGGAATTCAAATATTAAAAATTTACTTTTTAGTGTATTGTGGGATAGATGATGTTAAGGTTTCTTTGGGAGTATAAGATGAATCAAAATGATTACTGGGTAAGTATTTCCCCACCAGCCTTCTATGAGAAGACCTTTCGCACGGTTCAGTTTTGTTCTGGTGACTGAAGGTAAAGGGCCCAGAGCAGAGTTATGAAAGGCAGAGACAAGAGACTGCTTTACATGTGAAAAGGTAGATCTGAAAAAACACTGATTGAAAAACTGGAGGAGAGGAAAGTGGAGAAGAGAGAGCCTGGGGAAATCAGCTGGTGAGAAATCATTCAGAGCAGTTTTTAGATATTGTTGTTTTACATAAAATGTTTCCGGCTACTCATTTTGGCACATTATTTAAGATTTCAGGAAAGACTTTTTCAAGGCTTTTTGATGGATTTTTTTTTAAAGATAAATGTTAATTAAGGAGGGAGCAAAAAGGCCCCGGTTTACTTTGGGCTTGTCTATGTCTTAGCCTAAATGGCCAGAGCCAGCCAAGTAAGAGCAAGGTCTTGCCGAGATGGGCTGAGGGAGCTAGAAGGGAGTGTGTGGCACGGCGCCCAGACACACTTTGCCTCTCCACGGCTCTGCCCTGGGCCAGCCCCATGAGCTCCTTGTTTTTGGCCTCGGCGTGCCCTTACTGCGTCAAAGGAGTACCCAGGCAGCTGCCACCAGGGAGTGGAGCGGTAGCAGCTGAGACACTGGGCAGAAGTCCAACTGCCTGAGGCAGCCAATGTTCTGGGCCCGCCCACCCTCTCAGCCCACTAGGTCCTCATTAGGAAGTCAAGGGCAGACCTGAGTCCTCCCCAGCCCTCTCCTCCCCCTCCCCACCCCCATCACTGTCCGAAGAATGACCTTGTGGTGTGGTTCCCAGACAGAAAAGCACATTGCCAGCTTCTCCCCTGAAGCCAGTCTTGGGCAATACACTCCATGAAGCCCTTCTGGACTAAACCTAGGAGGGACAGAGGAAACTTGGGTGGAGGAAACTGCCACTTAATGGCAAACCTGGCTCCTTACGAAGAGACTTATAACTAGGGAATTCACCGCCTCTGTGGTGCTTTTAGAAAACGGTCCTGGCTTGACTGAGGAAGAGAAAATTTTGCAGAAAATGCCTGTCATTCATGTTCCTGGCAGGTTTGCCAGCGCTTTTACGACACAAAAGTAGCTCTGGTGATTGCTCACTCACCAGGACACTGGGCACCGTGCGCGCCAGCTGGCAGACAGACATGGCAGGGCTCGGACACAGAGCAAAGGTGAGGGTGGGTGCCCTTTCCAACACCCCTGACCCCACCCTAACCCTGTGCCCTCGTCTGCAGGATAAAGTGCTTTCCTGAAGGATCTAAGGCAAACAGTAAGCCAAATTTATCCCACACGCTATGGGCTGAATCCTTACTCCACAAAAACATATGTTGAAGCCTAACCCCCAGTGCCTCAGAATGTGACCTTATATTTGGAAATACGTCTTTGCAGATGTAGGTAAGGTGAAGTTGTACTGGCGTAGGATGGGCCCTGCCTCTGACATGACTGGTGTCCGTGTTAGGAGAATACCATGTGAAGAGAGGGACACACAGGGAGAAGATGGCTGGGGGCCGGGCAGAGGCAGAGCCTGGAGCGATGCATCTGCACACCAAGGAGAGCCATGGATTGCTTAGAACCAGCAGAAGCTAGAGAGAAGCTAGAGAGGCGAGGAAGGATTCTCCTGTAAAGCCTCAGGGAGGCCATTGCCTTGTCCGCACCTTGATTTCAGACTTCCAGACTCCAGCACTCTGAGAGAATAAATTCATGTCGTCGTCGGAAGCCACCCAGTTTCTGGTGCAGCAGCCCTAGGAAGCGAGAGCGCGGAACAGCGTGTGCTTGCTAACCGTCACCCTCCGCGGGCCAGTGTGCGAGGGTAAACTCGGGACACCCCCAGGGAACTTCCACAGAACACCAGGTAAAGAGGATGACGGGCACGGCAGAAAGTGCTTGTGTTGTTTTCCAGCTACAGAAGCTCCCCCATCATGGTCCTCTGGGGACTTTGTACAAATCCCTTTTCATATCAAACAGAAAACTGTCAAAAGTTGTAACTTGTCCAGTAATAAACATGCTGAGTCCATGAGCTTTGGCCTGTGATTTAGACCTTGTGGGGCAGGAAATCAACCCTTCAGAGTAAAAACTCAGTCATCTCTGTATTTAACAGCAAAGAGGAGAAGTCCTGATCATTCCAGAAAAAAGAATGAAAACAACTTAGTTGCCTGGGTAGGGTTAGGGGCCTGAGATGCTGGTCACACCATCCTTGGGTTTTAGTCCCTTACTTCTGATGAAAGTTGTGGGCTAAATGGACACAGCCTTAGCCTTTAGCCACAGCAGTGAATGACCGATGGGACCTTGAGCTGTCTATCGAGAAGATGGACTTGGCATCACTTCGGGGATTAAATGGAGGGGAAAATTGGCTAGCGAAGGTGGCAGGATGGAGAATGCATAATCTAGGTGTGATAAAGCTACTAACTACATCAGTCAGGACAAGGATGGTGAAGGTTGGGGGACAGGGTAGCTTGCAGAGAAAGAAGCCACTTGAACGTAAGGCAAAAAAGAGTTTCTAAACTCTCTGCCAATGTTCTGGACTTGGCAAGGAAATATTTCAGAGAATTTACTCCATTTCATCCAGGAAAGAGAGGTTTTAGTCAATTGATTTAAAAAACATCTAGATTTCCAGAAATATTCCGGTTACCTCATATAATTAAACAGTATAGAAAATAGGACAATTAGGGGTTGAAAAACAGAAAAGAGATTACATAAAAGAGACACAGGGTTAGATATTACCGGGAACCTGCATGAAAGGAACTGCAGCAGTTGAAAGTGAAGGCAAAAAGAGAAATAATCTATTACAGTTTTCATTGCATATACATACAAACTCACCTGAAGACAAACTTTTTCCTGGAAGAGAGCTTGAAAAGATATTATCTCATTAATCTGTAATCATTTTATGAGAAACAATAATTATATATATCTTTCTCTAGGGGTGTGTGCATGTGTGATTTCTTCAAAATTCACTGGGCTACAATGAGGTTCAACTTAAGAGTTTGCAAGTGGATTCTTTTATTGCTGTGATTATTATCATTTTCTCAAGAAATACAAGGTATATGATAAGGAGTCAGATAAAACATATACATGATTTTATGCATAAATATATTCCCCTTCACCTACTGTCAAGTCTGGGAGCCAGAGACACAGCTGTGGTGGTACTTGAAAGACAGCTGGTCCCACAGTTTCACACAGTAAGAAACAAGGATGGCACCTTTAATCCCCCAGAAGTGTAATTACCCCGCAGAAATCCCAGCTAGTGGAGAAGTCTCCTTGCTATTGTTAGCTTTCTTGTGGTTAGGATGTAAATATATGCTGAAAGTCACTCACTGAAAATTACTGGTTTCTCCATCCGTGTGTTTGAAACCTGAGTGCTGTGCTGAGTGACTTGGCCCTGGAGCTAGGCGGAGCTCCGTTTTGGCCCTCCCTCAGTGCAGAGCTCGCTTCTGAATGAACTGGCACGTGGTCCCTTGTTCTACTTTCGTGTCTGTTCCCGGAAAAAGCAGGGCTGTTCTCTTGGATTGCTAACTTTTCTCTAAGTTCAAGACTTTGTTCCACTGACTGCTTTTTCCTTGAATGGCTTTAAAAATTCTTAGTGGCATTTCCTTTTTAATGTCATAACTGAAGATGTGAATCCTATTCAGCTCCCTCGTCAAGAGAGAGCCCTCTCATATGTCACTGGATTGCATGTGCCCTCCCATGTCCTCTGTGTGGGATATGTCACCCAGAATAAACTGTTTCAACAGTGGGCAAAATTACTGACCTGTAAGTCCAAAAGAATTAATGAAATTAAAGATGAGGATTTTATACATAAATGAAACATGTGAGCAGTGTTAATGGTCTCCCTTTCTCCCCACACTTGCGTACAGACACTTATTGGCTAGAAATATAATGAACTTCTGCATTAACCAAATGACCAAACTAAGAAATAGTATGGTGAAAGACCTGTTCCAATAATTAGTGGATAATATTAACATTTGTTGCACACCTCTGTAAGCCAGGCATTGCGGATACTTTAGGTACTTAACCTATAGTACCTGAAGCAACTCTTCTAGGTAACTATTACATTAACTTTACCGTAAGGAAAGGGGGGCTTTGCAAGGTGAAGTGACTTGTCCCAAACTGTACACTACAAGTACTAAAGCAAGAATGTGAGCTTGCATCTGTATTCTCTCGTTCTCTTTCTATTCTCGCATGGATATCGACAACAGTCAGCCAAATACAGAATAACTGACTTC
Organism: Anoura caudifer; assembly: GCA_004027475.1. Classification (NCBI taxonomy): domain Eukaryota; kingdom Metazoa; phylum Chordata; class Mammalia; order Chiroptera; family Phyllostomidae; genus Anoura; species Anoura caudifer. The sequence continues at coordinate 455,447 of PVKU01000340.1, read as the reverse complement.
TATCACACGTATATATTAGCCAATAGGTTAATGATACTGTAGCCACTTCAGAATTAACTAGCGCATAATTATTATTGAAGCCTTTGTTCTCCTTTGCTTATGTCAAATGAGCCTACTCCTTGCTCCTCAGATCATGGCAGCTTCAGAGTGCACTCCTACTACCCATCCTCTGTTTTTGCTGAGGTTTGAAAATGAGAATTTGAATTAATTCACTGACCCCCAGACTACTCAGCCTTGGAAAACCCTGACACTTGGCCTTCCATGTAACTGACTAGGTGTACTTGAGCAATTGGAATTTCTCAGTGACAAGAAGGAAAACCAGTATCCAGGCTGACTTATAACATCAGAGGCCAGGTCCGCTTCCTTTTGGTGGTTTCATGAGACTATTGGGAAAATTGACTTTAGCCCTGGAACACCTCACAAATCATCCACATGTATTATCACTCCCCTCATTGCTACCTGAAAACTCTCATATTACTATAACTTCTGCCATCTTTTTTTCCCTCTTTCTTCCTTCTTTCCATCCTCCCTTCCTTTCTTTCTTCCTTGTTTCTCTCTTTTTCTTTTATCCTCCTTCTCTTTCTCCTCCCCTTCCTTCTCTTCCTCTTCCTTCTCCTTTTTCTCCTTTCTTCTCCTCCTCCCACTTCTTTGTCTTTTTCTCTTCCACCTCCTTCTTTTTAAATGAACTTCATGTACAAAGGATTGCCTTAGTCAGTCATAGGTCTCAGTTTCAGGTACAGTTTATGATGCCATATCATCATGAATCCCACAAAGACTCTTTCTTGTTTCTTATAAGTGTTATTCTTCCTCATTTTTCCCGATCCTCATTCCTTCCTCCTTAGCCTCCACCCTAACGTGTCTGATTTGTCTTATTTGCATATGTTCACGTTTGTGGCAGGCACTGCTCTTGTCTTCCTTATATACTGATAGAATTTGTAGCTGGGTGCTAGCTATGACTACACCACTTAATATCGACCAATGGGATATGAGCAAAAGTGATGTCAACTTCTAGGTTGCCCTGTAGAGAGAGATGTGTCCTTTCCTTCCTTTTTCTTTTTCCCTTCCCCTTTCTTGTGATTGTGTGGTAGGAGGTAGGAGCCTGAGGTGAAAGTTGAGGGTGGCAAAGCAACATGACAGAAGCAGCTTGGGTCCCTGATGATTTGGAGCCACAACCCCCTCCCCTAAATTGCCTCTCTGAATTTTTGCAGGAGAAAAAATTTATCCAGTTTTATCTATTGCTATACTTTTGAGTGTTTCTGTTGTAGACATTGATCCAATTTCCTAAATAAATACAGCACCTTTGCAAAGTATGTAGGAGCATTTAATTAGTCTGCATGTGCTTCAAACTTTAAATAGCATTGTTTGGTTTCTTAGGTTTTTCACTCAGCATCATTTGAAAAAAATCTATCCTCGCTGCAATGAGCATACCTACTTTTTGCTTTTAATGCCACAGAAGAGGCCACTGTGTGCCTCTCCCACAGTATCTTTTTAAAAAATTCTAGTGTTTATTGTCCTGAGTTTCAAATATAATACATAACTGCCATGTAAAATATCACAGTGGTACAGAATATAGAAATGGGAAATTAGCCTCAATTCCAGCTCTCCCCCATCCCTAACCATATTTTCCTACACACTCCCCTACTGATAGACACATAGATTGCTTCCCAATTCCCACTACCACCACCAACACCATGATGATAACTATGAAACTTCAAAATAATATCTTCTTGGGTATATATAGAAGAGAACACTTGCTGGTCATGGAGTAGTCTCATGTTTAATTCCATTAAGTTCTGCCAAATCACTTCCCAGAATGGCTATTCCAGTCTGCACCTCCATTAGCAATGCCTGAGGGCTCCTGTTCCTCTACACCCTGGCCTACAGCATGTGTTATTTAAGTTTCTAATTTTTACTAGTCTCAAGTGACTCATCTTTATTTGCAGTTTATTAGTGTTTGTGTAATGGTTCATATACTTGTCAGCCATTTGGGCTTTCCCTCCTGTGAATTGCCTCTTCATAACCTTTTCTCAATTCCTGGTATACTCTTGATATTAATTCATGTTGGTTTTGGTTATGTCTGTTCAGGATCTTTCATGGCAGATATCCTTAGCATTATTCGTCAAGACCTTGTAGCCATTTGGTGTTTGTTTTTGCATTGGTCTGCAACCCATATCCAATGCCTACATGAGCGTGCACCCCCAGCTGAAGCTTACTCATACCCCTGATATCCCCAATGTTGCTAAGCTGCCAGTAATCCTCAGCTTCCAAAACCTTCCCTGGTAAACCAACTCTCCCTCCCCTCCCTTCCCTTCTCTCTCTGTTCTAGTTGCTGAAACTGAATACGGCTATCAAACAGTGACCCTCTTTCTTTCTAAAAAGTCCAAGTCCTCAGACTAAATGAGGGAATTTACAGAGCTTTCCTTTTCCTTTTAAACCAAGAGGTTTCCATTGGCTATTTGCATTGGCTATTCCATTGGCTAATTGAAATCCTGTGAAACCTACTTTGCTAATACTCTCAACTTAAGTAACCTACCCGTCTGGACGAATGTTCCTTCTTTAACTCCTTGGTTGTCGGACTTCCATACAGTTCGGACTTTTTAGGAAAGGAGACCCATTTTCATAGGAGCAAGGGCCTTGTTGGCTCACCTCTGCATTTGTGGGCACTAGAATAATGCCAGGTATATCAGAAGCACTCAGTAAATTGAAGAATTGTTAAATAAAACCTTGATAGGTAATACAGCAGAGTACTTTATTATCACTGGTTGGCTCTGAGTGTGGTACTTTAAGAAATATTTTTTCATTTATTGATTTTAGAGAGAGGGTGAGAAGAGGGGAGAGAGAAGGAGAGGGAGAGGGATGGGAGGGAGGGAGAGGGAGAGAGATAGAGAGAAAATTTGTTGTTGCACTTATTTATGCATTCTTTTGTTCCTTCTTGTATGTGCCCTACCTGGAGATTAAACCCACAACCTTGGCATATTGGGATGATGCTCTAACCGAGTACTGGCCAGGGCCTGGGTGTGGTATTCTGAATTTTTTTTTCTTCCCCTGAAAATTTTTTTGGTTCAAATTTTCATTCGAATTTTCCACATGAGCATGCATTCCTTTTATAATTCCTTTTATAGTCAAAAGTGTTTTAGGGACACAAAAAGGAAGTGACCGTGTGATGTGGTCATGTGGCTGTGTGGGTGGTACGGGCGGTGATGCCAGTCCAGAATAAAGGTTCTGCCCGCTCATTATTTCCTCACGTCTCCCTCTGAGGCGAAGGAGCATACCTTACACGGAGCAGCTAAGAATGAAAGGTCACTGTAGAACGCAAAGCCTCATCTATGACCTCTCCCTCCCTCCTTCCCTTCTGCCTCTCCTTCACTTAGAGGAAAGAACTATGTGGGTTGCATGGGAAGATGGTAAAGAGACAGGAAAATGACAGGGGTTTTCCATGCACTCAGACAACTATATGGGAATCCATTCTTTCGAACCAAATGAGAAGTTATTTAAATGATGAGCCCTATTGAGAATGGCACATTTGGGTGGATCTTAGGACATTCTTAGTGTGTCCGTATGAAATACTCCCAGTAGTCCCTACACAGCCTGAGAATCTCCCAGTGCACTGAGTTCTGAGGATACCACCACTGCCCAGCTCCCTCAAACATCATCATCAAATGCTTTATACAGTTGCCAATGAGGACACAATCAGCAAGGATTACTAATTCAAAGCAAGAATGAGTGAAGCCACAAATGAAGGGGTATGGGTAACAGAAAACTAAATGCTTTCAGCTGGATTTTAAGGGGAACTAGAGCTGATGGACAAGAGGGAGAGAGACAGTGAGCTCACATGCCAGATCTTAGGGGAAATTGTCAGGTAAATGAGCTGACAATTGTCAGCCCAATGAGCAAATGGGCTGTCCATATTTGGGTACAAGCTTAAAGTCATTCCAACCCATTAGGATCTTCTGGTTTTGTCTTGCAAGAAGCCAACAACAATACCAGTTTTCGAGGTGAAGTCTCCCAGGAGGATGAAAGGGAGAATGCTTCCATTTATTCATATCTGGTGCTTTCCCCAAATGTAACCTGCCTGCCCAACTATTCCAGAAACTGTGCTCATTTGTGACTTGCAGGTCATCATTGCTGTCACTTTCTGCCATTAGTTTCTAAGTATGCTTGTTTGTAAATTTCCTCATAGCAAGATTTGAAAGTCATCTGTTCCCATCTGATTCCATTTCAAAATCACTGAACTTACCCATATCCCTGAACATGACCAAATTCATACCTCATTTTCTCACTGTTGTTCTTGGTTTCTGCCCAGATTTGTCATCTGTAAAGTACTAACTATCTCATTATCTAACCTACATGGGATTCCAGGGTATGATGCTCTCTTTATTCTTCGTTCCTAATCTCTCTGGCCACTGCTTTAGGATTTTGACATGAAAGAGTCTGAAGAAATACTGTGAATTAATTATTTGAAGATTTCCTTTTTGATGATTCTTTTTTCATTAATGTTTGGTGTCTTCCTCTTAAATCTTTCTTTACTTTTGCTCAGGAAAGTGACTCCTAGATTTGTATAATTCTCTTAGTTAAATGATCAATTCTTATGAATGTGAATGCCAAATTGGCTTGTCCAGCCTTGAGTTCTGACCTTCAGCCAGTGCCTCCAAACTCCAGCTGCTCTTTCTGTGAGTTTTCTCTGCTTCAGCAAGGAAAGCTAATGTTCAAAATCCTTTTGTAGTTCTCACTAGGCTCAATTCTCCTCTCACGCATTGTAGTTTTCATCTCTAAAGTTTCATTTGAAAGACAATGTAGAGATGTTGACAATGTCTTTAATTACATTCCATATTTATAGGATGCTGTTACACTGGTTAGATACATAGCTATATGGTCATTCATCGCACAGATCCCAGAAATAATGCTGAAGTGGGCTTGATTCTGAAGGCTGAAGCAGAGTAGCAGGTTGTGGCCAAATACTGAGCTAAAACCAAGGTCTGATGAATTCCTACTTACAGACTTCTCTTTAATGAACCCAGGGGTCTGGGAAAGGCAGAGTCCAGCAACAGAAGATAGTATGCTATGTTTGAAAGTCTGACTGTGGCTTAATTACTGAATCATGCTGGCCTCCCTCTTTTTCTTAAGATGCTTCTAAGTCTTTATGCAAAGATTGCTTGCAGGCCCACACCTTTTGGGCCTTCATGTGTCCTTGGGTGGGTTTAAATACCTGTTACACATATGTACACATAAGTATTAATATTTGAGTGCCTGCTATATAACAGGTACTATATATTACGTCAACTCATGGTCATTGGTGCCAACATCCCTAATTTGGGGTGCAGTGAAGAAGAAAACTTTACTCAGTGCAACACAGCTCAATCGTGATACAGCTTGGCTGTGAAAACAGCATGGCTGTGGGGCCAGGCCCCTCTCCCACTAGACAGCTCTGCTTCTTGCTGCTCTGCTTTGCACCAGTCTGCTCTTCCACATGCTGATACGCTTTTGCAAGACATCTTCTGTGCTTCATATTCCATGTTTCAGCTGCAGCTAGAGAAATGCAATCTTTAGTCTTCGGTGGAAAGGGAAAGTGTACTCCCAGAGCCAGAGGGAGATAACTTATATAGTCAGAAGCCCCTGTCCCTAATTGTTTTTTCCTCATGCAAATGAAGACTCCAAATCCTCACAGTTTGATTGGTCCAAAATGCGCTGTTCAGAATGGAGCTGCTCTGATTGGTTGGTGAAGAAGCTGCTAGGGCTATAGTTGTAAGCTCTGACTGGATGGGAAAAGCCTCAGTCCCGATGGTTGAAATAGGATGCCAGGAACTGCCTTATAAGGGCTGGCTCAGATGGCAGAAACAGTTCAGGCAGGCCCTACAGTGCAGAAGGCAGGCTTACTGCAGGCTTCTCCCTGAAGTGCAGTTTGTGTGAGAGACCCCTGTATAGAAATGGCTGCTAGGTTCTGTTTTTTAAATTTGAGCCCAGTTAGCCACCAGGAGCCCTTCTTGGTAGGTATCTTCTATCTTGGGATCCACAATTTTAAGAGGGGGAACCCCCAAACCCGAAAATTATCTTCTGGAGGGCAGGCCCCTGTTAGTACAGGATTCCCCCACTAGGTGAGTGTCCTAGGAACCCATCTGTATCAGTGTACCCGCTGGCATTTTGTGAGAGGCTGCGTTTAGCTTCAGTGAATTTTGTTTGAAGACTCAACATGTTTGCCCATTTCATGATGGGTGATTTACGAGCACACCTGCCCACACTGCACTGAAGAGTTCAGCAGTTTTTTACCCCAAATGTCATGACCCCCGTTCCCCACGCTCCCTGTCTAACCAGTCTCACCATGAATGATTTTTTTTTTGTTTCCCTGGATGACAAAAGTCCTCCAAGGGAAACATTGTACCCATGTGGAAGAGGTGAAACAAAAAGTGGCAGAAGCACTAAAAGACATCAAAATGGAAGAGTTCAAAAACTGTTTTGAGCAGTGGGAAAAACATCTGCATAGATGTATTGCATCAAATGGGGAGTACTTTGAAGGTGACTGAAGTTTAAATATGTAAGAACAGTTATACAATTTTTCACAAATAAATTCCATTTTTGGGTTCCCCCTCCATATATGCCAGAAAGTTTTAAATATATGTATATGTATATGTATATGTTATGTATGTGTATATATATTTTTTCTAATTTTTAGGATAATTCTGTGGGTAACTTCCACTTTAATATGGGGGTTGAATATGCATATTCTTATATTTTCCCACAAAAAGAACATTAAAAGGATCTCCTCTGGAGGCATAAACCCACAAGGACAAAGAGAATGGAAAAGAAGACAACACAGCAACCTTGTAGAAGCTGGAAGCAGATGGATAGGTGGTCATTGACCTGGAAGCAGAATTAGCAAAGACCTAAGTCCAGAGTAAGGGAAGCCCATCAATAAGCTGATTTGTGCTGTAGAATCCCAGAAAAGCCAGAAGCTGGAGAATCCAGAGACCTATGGATGTGGAGGTGTGGATGGGTTCTGAAAACAGGAAGATTGGTTGAAAATGGGACTAAGAGAAGATCTTAAAAGCTTCAAGAACATGAAACAAAACAATAATGGAAAAACTAGGTGATATGTAAAAGGTAAATGCTGACACAGGAAATTAGCATGTCTGCAAACATTTGAGAGAAAATTATTTTCAACCCAGAATTCTCTGCTTGACTATCATACACATAGCAGGGTAAAATAAAGGCATTTGAAAACATATTCAAATCTTATAAAATTTACCATCGATGCACCCATTCCCAGGATGTTACTAATGTGTGAGTTATATACCAAAGTAAGCAAAAGAAGAGATAAGCTCAGACAACTAAAAACATTAGGATCCAGGAAACAGAAGATCCAATATAGCACGAGGGGAAGGGACTCTCCAGGAGGATAAAGCCCACAGTCAAAACAAGAGCTCAAAGTCATAGGCCTAGAAAATGGCCATCTTGGATGGAGCTGGAGGGAAGACAAGGAAAGCCGAAGCTCCCAGATGTGCTCAGCCACAGTGAAAGGAGATGTACGCTCCAGTGGAGAGCATATGATGAACAGTGATAAAGATGTTGAAAACTAAGAAAACTGGAAATAATTATTACCTCTAGAAAAGCTACAGAAAAAGGGAAATGTAGTTATAACAAACTACATGGATTGGATGTAAATAATTTTTTTCTTGGATGTAAATAATTTTATATAACTATAACAATGCAAGGTTTAATAATCTAACCCCCCAAAGGATACAACTCTAGTAGAAGACTTTAAGAAAGCACGTGGAGATGAAATCTGAGGGATAGTCCTCATCTATGAAAGTAACAGAGGAGTATATCCCAAATTACAAAGCCAGAAATAGTACAAACTAGTCACTTACACAGAGGGCAGTAAATGGAGGAAGACAAAGTAAAAGGAGGTCTAGGGTTTTAGGGAGTGGGAATCAGGGCATGGAGGGGTGGGACAAAATAAAGTATTCCCGTTTGTTGGTTCTCATGGACTGAACTGCACACCCACCCCACCACCAATCTCTATGTTGAAGTCCTAACCCCTAATACCTCAGAATGTGACTTTATTTGGAGACGAGGCCTTTAAAGAAGTAATTAAGTATAAGAGTAATTAAGTAAAAAGTTCATAGGCATGACCCTACTCCAAGCTGACTGGTGTTTTTATAAGAAGATATTTGGACACACAGAACCACCAGACACATGTGCAGAGAAAGACCCTGAGAGGACATGGTGGGCGGGGGGACCTCAGGAGAAATCATACCTGTTGGCACAATGATCTTGGACTTTCAGCTTCCAGAGCTGTAAGAAAAACAATTTCTGTTTGTTTAAGTCACCCCGTCTGTGGTATTTTTTTATGGCAGCCTGAGCAGACTAATGTGTGGTGATGAGTCATGTAAAACTTTGACTTTTTAAACAATGTACTGGTGTTATCTCTACAAATTTAAAAAATAGCTAATAAATAAACACATGAAGTACCTCTTATAAGAAAGAAAATGAGATCAGATTAGTTGAAGACTATGTCCTGGGTGCTGAATCTAAAGCCAGGAGTGTCTCGCTCTGTGCCCAGTGACGGCCCGGTTCCTCCAGAAGTCCAAGGGGCATCACCAAGGCCAAGCGTCGGCATTGCCTTTGTCCTCTCGCATGGATGAGCTGGCATGCTGTGTCTTTAATCTACTTTTAGAGCCAGGCTCTGGACACCGCAGGCTCTCAAAAGCTAAATGTGACGGTTAATTGCTAAACCATGTCTGGGTGTGTCTGTATTTCTGAGAGATTTGAATCGGTAGACTGAATAAAAAGATGGCCCTCACCAATGTGGTTGGGCACCATCCCATCCATTCAGGGCCTGCAGAGATCCAACAGCTGGAGAAAAGGCAAAGGGCAGCTCTTTGCTTGAGCTGCGACAACCACCTGCAGCTGCTCTCAGATATCAGTGCTTCCTGGTTCTTGGGCCTTCAAACTCAGATCAGGACTTACACCATTGGCTTTCCTGGCTCTCAAGCCCTCAGACTTGGGCTGAATTTACAACCCCAGCTTTACCGATTTGCCAGTCTACAGATGGCCATCATGGGATTTCTTGGTTTCTATAACTGCATGAGCCAATTTCTATAATAAATCTCTCCACCGTCTGTCCGTCCATCCATCCATCCATCCATCCATCCATCCATCCATCCAACCAACCAATTTGTTCTGTTTCTCTAGAGAGCCCTAATACACTTGGAAATCATGTCTTTGCTTCTATATGTTCTGCTCCAGGCAATCTGAAACATCATTCCATCATATCACCCTAAAACCATCAATGGCTCCCTATTATGTTTCTCATTAGGTTTTCTCTGGATCAATTTGTATTTCTCTTTAGAATCCGTTTTGGAGCTGTGAAAGGAACATAAACTGGCGGGTAGGGGTTGGTGAGAGATCTAGGATCCTCTAGCCAACCCAGATGTTGAGTTCGTCCTAAATCCATGCTTCACAAACTGGTGCATGATCTAAAGCAGAAAATACATTTTACCTGGCAGCTGTGCACAGACACACAGGCATGTACAAATGCACACACATATATGAACTGGGAATTTCAGCAAACTAAACTTAATCTGTGCGGTACGCAGTAAAATTTTCATATGCTACTGTAGTTCTTTTTATTTTTTAGGGCTCACTGAAACCGTCTTTTAACTTTACAATCCATTAATGGATTAAAGGCTCTATAGCTTGAAAAATATTGTCTAAAGTTTGTAGTGAGATTAACTTTTATGCATTTGCTCTCATAACACTGTGAAGAATGTAGAGCAGATTCTAATATCCTAATTCCCATATTTACAAAAATTTTTAAAGTAGGATTCAGAGATTAATTAACACACCTAAGGTCACTCAGCTAATTTGGGGCCAAAGCCCCAGCCTTTCCACTGTGCCAGGCGCTCCCACCCCACCTTCCAACCCAGACTAGACTCACTGGCAGTTGTCGGGAAAGATAGTGGGTGTGTTAGATTCTTTCAGGGGCAAGTAATAGAAGGTGCAATCATTTATGGCTTAAGTTATAAGAAGTAGTCACTGTCTCACATAATTACTTTAGAAGTAGGGTTGATTATTTCATGAGTCAAAAACACCTTCAAAGACTCAGGTTCCACCACCTGCTCTGACAGCCTCAGTATTTGTGTCTTAGATTGTTTCTTTCATGGTCTTAAGAAAATAGTCCAACTATGACAGTCTCAAGAACAATTTCCAAAGCCCAGGAGTGGCAGTGTCTCCTCCTTTTCTCCCTTAGTAAGAGTGAGGGGTCGTTTCCCTGAAGACTCCTGTGCCTCCTGGTTCAGAATTGCAACCTTGCAAGCCTGCCCTCACCTAGCCACCTGCAAGCGGGGAGGACCTGCCCTCAGGCTCAGAATCAGCCTGTGGGACTGAGCAGAGGTGGCGTCTCCCTGGAAATCCCTAACTTCACAAAACCTAAGCAAATTTCAACTTCCATTTACCCAGGAAGCAAGTGAGGGTGGAGGGGTGGCAATACTTGAGTAGGCAGCTAAGAGTGTCTTTTACAGTGGGTGTGGATAAAGCTTCCCAGAAGGTGAAGACTGCCACAATCTCTCTCATTCTCCTCCCTTCCTTCGTTTCTAGTTAGAATGCCTGATTCCTTCCACTCTACTTCAGTCCCATGCTCTCCTGAATCTGCCTTTGGTCCCCAACCGTCTCAGTTCCCGAATATTCAGTCTCTAATCCATTCTACGCCAATTCATGCCCTCCCCACCCACTCTGTGCCATCAACCTCATTCATTCATTCATTCATTCATTCATGTAATTATCCGGTTGTCATTCTTTTCCTGTTTAAGAACTCTGGCTATATGGCAGACACTGAACAAAGCCATGGGAAAACAAAGGTGAGTAAGAAAGAGTCTCTGCCTGTAAAGTCCCTATTTTAAACACAATGCACATACACATGTATACTCAAATTTGGCATCTGCTCTTCTGAATGCACAGGGTGGCATGCAGCTCAGGGTCTCTAGGAAACGAGGGCCAGAGGGAGGGATCAGAGTGGTAGCAGTTTATTTGGGAGGCGTACACCTTTGGGTAGTAGGATGAGGAGAAAAGGATAGAGGCCCAAAGTAGCAAGTGAAGTAGGAAAAGAAAAGGAAGGGGAGTAGGAAAGAAGGGAAAGAGTGTGTTGGGATATGTTTCCACACTGGCTACTGCCTCACAAGGAGCAGTCAAGAGACAGTGCAGGTGGCTTGGAAGGGGCTTTCTCCAGGCAGGAACTCCAGGATTGTCCCGAAGAACTTCAAAGAGCAGTTCAGGGAGAGGGGAGAAGAAATTAATTAGCCTGGCTCCCTCTCAGCTCTGGATTCCAAAGGATAAAGTTAATCCCATGGTCAAAATTAATCCCATGAACTTCTGAGTTGTGTCATGTGGGCCCTTTGGCGCCCCCTGTAATGACAGATCCAAGCCCTGTGTGTTGTGTGGCTTCATCCGATTAACCAAAGCAGAGGGGCACTGGCCTGTGTGGCTGAGGAGAGCCACAGTGGGCAGCTGAAAACTGTTAAGGCACTCAGCCCCTGCCAGTCACACTAATGGTCTTTCAGGGGAAACACGGATGTGATTTTCCATCAGTCTCTTCTCTCCTTTGAATGACGTTTTGATCTTTACACCCCTTAGCCCATGCCAACTTATAATGTGTGATATTGTAATTCTATGACAAAAAATACACAGTTGGTCTTTCTCCCAGTTTCAGATACAGAGCTCCCCAAACCCTTGGAATGTCCTAAGAGATAACAGCCATTAAGAAGCGCGTGTCTTCTTAGGGTAATAGGTGGCTGGAAAACACCAAAGGATGCAGGCTATTTGCCAGGGGAACCTGCTGTGGCCTTAGAGGGTGGGAACATTCAGTCCCCACCCCCTTGACCTTTTTACTAAGACAACCTACACTTAACAATGACCATTATGGGGAATGTTCCAATTAGACATGCACTTGAAAGCAAAAGGTTCTCAAGCAACAAAAACTGGGATACGATACCTATTTTAACCGGAACGCAGAAGCCTCCAGAAGGTTTCAAAATTCCAAAATAGCTTCACGGCAAAAGGGTAATGAAAAATTAATGACAAAAGAGGTTCCTAAAGCAAAAGACTGAGATCGACTTGACTCCTCCTCCTCTCCATCTTCCCTTCTCTGAGTACTCGCTAACCCTCTATCTGCACTGCCTTTCCACTCTGGAGACCACGGGGCAGTCAGTAAACACCACTCAGTTATCTGGCAGCTGCAACAGCTTCAAAGTCAGAAACCTGAAACACCTGGGCCTCTTTTGCACCCTTCGGTGTCCATCATCAAAACACTGGCTCAGAAATCTGTGTTGATTCCCAACCAGGACACTGGAAAAACAATCGTATGTACTCAGAGGTTCTTTTCAACCCTTCACAGCAGCTCAAAGCCCCTAGTCTCTGCCCTTGAAGTGCTGATGGGACTCCCCGGGAGGTTCCCCGGTAAAGTGCTATCAGTCATGCCCTCACACAGCCAATGGGAAAGTAAAATTAAAATTAGTGGAAAAACCTTGCCACATTCTGGTAGATACTGGGGCTACACTCTCTACTATAAACCCCACTCATTTTGGACCTTGCCCATGGGATCCTAGGAAAACTCTCAGAAGCCGAGAGTGAGAATTCTTACCGAAGTCAGCTTTTCTCCATCTCTGTAGTGTCTGGTCCCGAGAGGAAGGTAAAATTTCAGGTGGTCCCTTTCTTTCCAAATCCGGACCCACTGATTGTCCATTCTTTCTCTCCTGGGAGCAGCAATTTCTTTTTGGCATAACATATTGCCATCAATAAACACGTTTTCCATTTTTTGTCTTCCACTCACAAATTTAGCGCCTTTCCATCTTAACTAAGCACTTATCACACGCTGTAGTCATAACTTTTGCAGTTTGAGGTGCGACAGCAAAACTAGCACGAATTTCTTTTTCCTTTATCACAATTTCACAGATAGATTTGTTCTTACTGTAGATCTTAGCAAACTCAGCACACTTTTTTTTTCTTTCCTTATTAACGTAAGAACTTTCAGCTTTTCACTTAAAGGAAGCACTTTACGGCTTGTCTTTAGCATATCTGAATCGTCAGCATTACTATTGGGGCCATGCACTTTGGGGCCATTATCAAAGTCTAATAAGGGTTCCTTGAGCACAAACACTGCAGACCCCTCAACAGTCAATCTGATGACCTAGATGGCTAGTAAGTGGCTAGCAGGTGGGGTGGGCATACAGCCTGGAGATGTCCTGGGAGCAGGACTTGCGAGATTTCATCATGCTATTCCGAATGGCACACAATTGAACACTTATGAATTGTTCATTTCTGGAATTTTCTGTCTAATATTTTCAGACTGCAGTTGACTGCAGTTAACTGAAACTGCAGAAAGAAAAATCATGATTAAGCGGAGAGTACTATATATACCCTTATTCTAGTAGTTAAGATCTGGGGATTAACCTGTGTATTAAATTTTTGCTGATTCCTTCTCTTTAAGATTCTAAAATGTATTGATTATCAGACTGGATTATATCCAACATCAGTTTGGTGGCTTTACTTAACAAATGTCAAGCAGGTGCATCAGGCAGTTTTCAGTGTGAGGACATACCAGCGAGCAGACTGCTTTCACGGAGCCTGTTCGGTGGGAGAGACAGACAATACATAAACAGATGTAGATGTTAGTTTGTGATACGCATTATAAAAAAATAAAGCAGGGGGAGGAATACTGAGTGATGGAGCAGGGATGCTTTCCTTCCATTTCTCCAGGGGTCTCAATTCCTTTGTACCTCAGAACTTTAGCAAGTGAAGTTTCCCTGTCTGGGTCCCCTTCCCCTTCCTTTTCACTTTCCCTTTGGCTGGTTTCCTCTCTGTTTCTTCAGAGCTCAGCCCAAAAGCACCTCCTTAAGGAAGCCCTCTCTGGCCCTCCAGAAGAGAACAAGTTCAGGTTCCCAATGAGTCATAGCATCAGAGGTTCTTCTGAGCACATGTATGACAGCGTGTGTGTGAAGCTGTTCAATGCCTTTGTCCCCTCCAGGTTACAAGCTCAGGAAAGCAGAAGCTGTGCATCTTCTTCATGGCCGAGTCTTTAGAACCTTGCAGTTTGCAGAGCAGTCACCCAATGACCAAATGCCGGATATCTGGTTAACTTTCAGTGTGCTGGAATATTCAATTAAACAGAGAAGTCCGCTTCCCAAGCCTCATTACAAAACACTGTGCTCAGCCCTGTAGGCCATTTAAATAACTGGCAATTTCTTTCTATAGAAAGATTGATCTACACAATTCTGTTTCCTTTGATTATGAATATCTATACGACCTTATGTCACTATCTTTTCATGTCACTTTAACAATCTTTATTACTATTAGAAATCTGTGTGGACTAAACTAGTTTTAATCTTTTATTTGTAAAAGATTGAGTCATAAATAGGCAGAATCAACCCATGCTTTTATTTTCATTGCATATAAAAATTTCATATGAAGGTATTGATGTACAGTACTATCCCCATGGGCTGTAAGAGAGGCTAAGAAACCACTAAAAGAATCATCATTTGTAATGCTCACACACAAGTTACCACTCTGAGAACATTATCTAAGGAAATAAAATTAAAAACAACTAAAATCAGTAACGAAGGATGTGTTTTTGTAATTATAGTGTCCCCTTTGTACTGTGTAAAACAAAAGTAATCAAATTCCTTTGGGCCAGGGCTGCTAAAATCTACAGTTTGTGTCAAAAAATAAAACAAAATAATAGAAGGCTCATTTTTCCTAAAAAGAGAATCTCTCCTTTCACTAAGCCATGTTTTCTGAGGGCTGGGCAGCAGTGGAAAAAGTTTCCTCATCATCCACTGTGAATTTTTCATAGCTTTTTGGAGCTGGCCATTGTGAAAGGTTAATTTTAAAATTCTAAAGCAATATAAGTTTTGCAGAAACAAATTCTAGAGAACAGTAAAGCCTTTATGCTATGTCAATTGGCATCATATAAAACATATATCGTACAGACTTACATACAAAAAATTTTGGTTGATCTTAATTGAAGAAAAATTTCAGGGTTAGAAAATGACATTTTTCATGTTATATCTTCTCTTAACATGATAGGAAGCGATGAATAAATGATTAACCAGCAGGTGAGACCCTTGGTTCTAGTTTCAAATCAAATTCACTTGCCTATGTGCTCTAGGTGCCAAAAATGCTTTTTATAATCACTGGACAAGAATATATTTTCCCAGTAGTGTTTGGAAGTAGAGAACAAATAAATGTAACTAACTCAAGATCAACAGATGGGGAAAACATCCGTCCGACAGTCAGCGCTGCTTCGCGGCAAGGAGTCCTTAAGCTTGTGTCTCAAAAGGGTCTCCAAATCTTCCGGAGGTTGTCTGTGGTTTTGTAAAATCCAGCCACCACCAGAAAACCAACGGATTCAAAGGTTGGATGTGAAATGCCCAGCCCTAGCCTCACCGTAACCTTACTTTCAAATGCAGCAAAACAGAAGAAAATATCGGTTAAAGTTAAGGCACAGCCCTGGGACCAAAGACCTGCAGCTATGTTTTTAAATTTATATATCTTTATGTATTTTATAGTTTTTCTTGGATTTTCCAATAAACAAGCTCTAAGGTGACAAGACTATATTACAGGAGAAAATAAAATGTACAAGGAGTATGTATACACACCATTCATTCTCTCACCAAGAGTTTCCAAATGTATCAACACCATCCCATCATGGGATGATGTTTTAATAAGAACTGATAATTTACAATTAACATTACAGTATGTACATTACAATAAATACATGGTTGTAAACAGACAAACAAGACTGTATTACAGGTAAGGTCATTTGGTGAGAAAAAAATGCATGGCACAAAAAATAAATAATGCATCCAAAAATTATCATAAAGCTTTCTGTGAAATCCATTTCATTCAAGTTTTTTCCTTATCTGCAATTTGTTCTATCTACATTATTTTGTTGTGAATTTTAAGTGACATCAAAGAAAATAAAATTAAAACAGCATTATTATGTTTAGTAACTTGCAAGCTGAAATGTACTGGTTTTATGCGAACTTGGACATTTTTTCCCCATACAGTACCCAGGTATTGCATTTTTTATGGCATTTTAGGAAACGTAAAGCCACTTGTGAAAGGACGTTATTTTGAAAGCGGTGTATAATCCTGAAGCACACTCGGGCAAGAGAGAGAGAGAGAGAGAGAAAGGAGAAGGAAGAAAGAGGATAAGCTGATCGCACGGTGCATTAGTCCCTCTTTTCTACAATTTGATTGTCAATCAGTGGGTGTCTTCACCACATGTGACCATTAAAAATCAACAAATTGAGAAAAGAAAGCCTCTCTTTTTTTAGTGCAGTTATAAACCCTTTCAGGTCTGGATTTGTTTGTGACATATTGCTGTTTCAAATTTTTTTTTTTCATTATTAAGATTCTAGGCACTCTGTGGGGGAAATACCAAGTATTAGGGCGAGGAGGGAATGAGAATATTTTGGAAAAGGGAATAAACCCTAGATTCTTTGCCTTTTCTTTTAGACCTCCATCAGGGATAAATAAAACTAAAACAGAAACGAGTTTCTGGACAAACATAGGACATTATCTGAAAGGTTAACTCTGATCTTCACAAGGGAAGGAGGGTGGAAATCTGATCAATTAGTGGATTTCTATTCCGCTCTGTGTAAAGGATCAGAGCTTTGTAAGTTCCCCACCAGTGGATCCTCAGGGGATTAAAATAGGAGCTCTCTTCCCCTCGGGTCATTTCCCTGGCTGGTTGTTTACTGCTCGGCTCCAGAAGGCTTCCTGTAGCATCCCAAATATAAATGTTTTTCAGGGTTACACTATCTCTTAACTGTTTTATTTATTTTCCATTTAGTCAGATACTACCCCTGCTCTTAGTTCTATGTCAATTCTTGGATATCCATGTGAAAAATGATTATTTGGGTTCCAAACTCTTCATAGAGAAGGCAAACACTTTATTAAGAGCTGAAATGGGAAGAAAGTCCATGCGAAATAAATGCCTCAAGATGCCAACTGAAGGTAAATACTGGGAATTAATCTCTAAAATTGTCATCAAGTTCTTGGTGCTAAATTCAGCCGAGAGTGAGCTCTAATTTCTGTATCTGCAGAGTCTTTCTACCCAACCCAGTATTCCAGGGTGGCACTAGATGGCCAAATGCCTGGGCTGGTGGCAGCGCCTTCTCCTCCCCTCAGTGTGGCTGAGGCGGTTCTCCTCTGCCAGACATACTTATGGAGCAACGACAGCTGACAAATTAGTTCCCGCTTGTTACGTGCTTGTCCATTAAGGAAGGGTGGTTGCTACACTTCAAATCACTTTGCAAGAATATTCCTCATATAGTCTTAATCCCATGGTAAAATCATAGAAACAAAGGAGCGTTAGTTGTACTGGTGCTTCTGAATCTATTCTGCTAATATTTTTAAAACTGCCTAATTAGCTGTTACCTTTCCTCTGTAAATCAAGTCAAAAGCGAGTAAAAGCTAGTCATTCCATGTGACCTCGCAGTAAAAATGAATGCTAACGCTAACCTACCTGTTTTTTCCCATCAACCAAAATGGCAATGATATAGTCAATAAGACCCTATCTACGAACGTGGACAGAGGTTCAAACACACGCTAAATAATAAGGCAGCACAAGGAGCAAAAGGTTTTCTGGCAACAACTGACTGTGGAAACAATAAAAATGAGCAGGACGTATGTGGGTTACTCTGAAGACATGCACTCGGGAAATGAGGGTCCTACTGACAGAGCAAACAGTTACCCGAAGACACTAAGTAGGAAAACATCTAAAAAAGACCGACCATTGTAGCTACTGGGTATTTATATATCTCTCATTTGCTTCAGACAACACCAACTGATGATTGAGTGTCCATGAGGCTTAAGACACGTTAGAGAAAACGCACATCGAAGTTTTACTGAACAAACACTTTGCACACCATGAAGGAAAATGTCAGTGAAGAGCAACTCTGCCTATCAGAAAAGAGTGAAACAAAAGGCAATGTAAACGAAGACCTACAAAAAGAGCTTCTTGCAACATAAAATTAGTTTTTCGTTTTAAAATATGGAAGTCATTGGTATATAAAACAATGAATCACTACAAATCAGTTAATTGCTATGAACTATAAGGTGCAAGTAAAATTTGTAAATTAGATTTATCCAGTGTAGCACAGATTGGTACTGAAAACTTGCAAGTTACTCCTTAGAAAAAAATAACCAGTGGCAAATGAAGTTCTGAACAGAGTTTTTTAAATATAATACCTCAATACATTTAATAATAAAAGTAAGCTCTACAAAAAATCTGTTTTACATATCATACAAAATGTAGAGGTTGGTGCAGCTCACTGAACCACACTATTCAGTCATGTATCAGGAAGACTTGAAATTAGAAAATTATGTGATTTCTGTGGCTCATCTTCCTCCTGGTAACAGATTCATGCTGTGTCTTGTTCCTGACCCATTTGCTGCTTCATTCATGAGTTCACTCGGTCTGTGTAATGCCTTCTTTCCACTGAAAATATTGCAAACAAATGAAAAGAAATCTCAAGTCATATCAACTTCTGGGCTGTCAGATGAGCCACGCTGTCTTGGAAATATTTTGGAGTTGATTTTTCTCTGCTTTGTCGGCATTTCCAAGCTGAAATCTTGTTAAAATGCTGTTCTGAAGATGCCCCCCTCGCTCTGATGACATGGAGGTGAAAAAACTGGTTACAATATTCCTGAGCGCCAGACTGAGTAGTCAAGGTCAGTTTTGTTCAACAAACGTCCTGGCAGATGACAGTGAGGTGTGACCATGGTTGTGGCATGTGACATGCACTTTGGAAACAATTTTTCTACTACAAAAAAGGCGTGAAAGTCTTTTGCACTGTTACGTGTCAGGAGAATGATCGTCTATTGCAGAGGCTTCCGGCTGGCTTCGCTCCTCTTCCCCTACTGCCTCCTCTTCAACCTGTTCATCAAGGGGGATTTCGGTGGACTCCGAGTCTTGAGTGCAGAGAGTCTTGGAGTCACTGCAGCTAGTGTCTTCTTCTACTTGACTTCCACTGTCCTTTTCAGTGTCTGACTCACCATCCTCCTCTAAAGTGAGTTCAAACTGGAACTTCTCCGTCTGACCCTGCCGGCCCTCCTCCTGGTCATCAGGTGCTGGGGAGGGGCTCTGAGGAATTGTGCTCTGGTACCATTCACGATTGTCCTCCAAAGTGTCCAAGATATCCTGGGCATCAGGGTGTACAAGGTCTGCCCATGTCTCCCAGAGAGGATGAACGATATAGTCTATGAAGCCCACCTAGTTAAAAAGAAATCCAATTTGAGTACAGGACTTAGGACTAAGGAAGAATGGAATAGCCAATATATAGGTGGACTGAGATAGCAGAAATAATGTCGTGTGGTCCATATGGATTCAGATAACTGAATTCACTTTAGAATTCAGATTAAACTGTTTCTACACCTATAAATATACTCTGTGAATATAGTCATTAACGAATATAATGCCGTAAGAACATATAAATGACTGTATGACTATAAATCATAATAATGAAGGAGCTTTTTGGCTTATAAACACTAATGTAAAGTTAAACTTACAAAAATAAAGTATGACAGCTGTACCTTGGTACTTGTTAATTCGTTTTGGAACTTAATGATGAGTACCGAAACCTATGAGTATCACACAGTGAAGCATTTTCTCTCATGGGGTGGCATCGTGACTCAAACAAGTTCTAGCAAGTGCAATGAGTCTTGAGCAAGGCCAAGTGCTGAAATATATTTTTCTCATCAAAATGTGAAGAGTACAGGGTTTGACGAGTTCCAAAGCCAACAAGTACCGAGGTATGACTGTAATTTAAAAATCACTAAAATACCGTGTCATGTGGATACAATGGAATCAAATGTTGAAGTTGCGGCTTTGTTCTCTCCGATAGCTTTATGCTCAGGCCTCACCTGTGATTTTTCCACAGATGCATTGTGCTTGTCACACATCGGACTTATCTCCATGCCCCGCTCCCTCTCCCGGTCCCCCTGGCGGAAGAACTCCTCCATGATACGGTCCGTCCACTGGCGGTACAGCTGGAGAGGCTTCGTGGGGTTGCTCAGGTCCGCGCAGTGCACCATGTTCTGGAGGACCTAAAACAGGCAAACGCTTTCTTTAGTCAGCACCTGCTCCTTTGAAATTTTTTTTTTACTAGAAATTCACATGAAATGACTGTGACAATTAAAAATACATGTAGTGTAAGATTCATTCCAAACAGTTCGACCATGATGTGTCTGTGTATGGTTCACACTTATATTAATAGTCCCAAATTATGCCACCTCTACTGCATCTAAGTTTCAAGAGAAACTGTTCATGCACACAGCTGATTAGATTCAGAGCTGCGTAAGTGGGTGGTTTTGTGGGATGTTAGGACTTTTTTTTTAAATGCATATCCAAATGAAATAGTATTTCATCTGGTTAATTCTAAAGATAAAGAATTTGGATAAAATAGCTGCTTATAATTACTAAAATCATTAGCTGGGAGAAAGGAGAGACGAATCTTACCAAAGCTAGACACATAGACACGTGTGAACATTCAAGCAAGCTTTACCTGAATCCTATCAGAATAATTATCAAGAAGCAGCACTCCAGAACTTGTCACTTTCTTAGTTTCAACCATAGTTTTCAAATCAGCCAGTAGATTCATGTGTTTTGACATGTCTGTTGCAAGTACCTTAAAAATAAAGAGTATTTTATTAAGCAAAAAAGTCCAGAGGCAAAAAGCATTTGCAGATAAAAGTACTATGTAGAACATGAGAGGAAGTGAAAAACCATTATGTCATCGAATAGCAGTGTATGGAAATTCTTTACTCCATTCTGGGGCACAGTCTTTTCCTCTTTGTTGTCAGGTTTTCTGGAAGCACAGACATGTGTGTGCAACATACAGAAACGTTAGGCATGACAACCACTTTTATGATGGAAAAAAGAGAAACGGTATCTCCATGATTAAGACATCATCACATATTTTTTCCATTCCTTGGACTAGAAAGCGGTTGCTGGATGATGATGAACTGATTCGAGACCGCTCATGGAGTGCTCAGAAACCAGACACTCTGGGCAATCTTGTGCTTACCCAGGACAGACCATTCTTGTCTCTGTGTACACAAAGCTTAACAGAATACCTTTTTTGATAACCAAAGATTTTCCTGTGTCTTGTAATTACTGTGAATAATATCCATAGAGAAAATATTAAAATCATGGTTGGTTTCTAAATGGCACTGTCTCTGATGGAGACTCTCCCCCACCAACTTTTTGAATTAAAGGTTCGAGCTACGGCCAGCATCCTCTGCTGTTGTTATCATCTGCCCTGCCCATCAGCAGACTAGAGGAGTTCAGAGCATAAAACTAGACTGATGAGGGTAAGCTGTCATTATTCTTAACTTCAAATAGCTAGAAGTCAAAAAAAAAAAAGAAAAGAAAAAGAAAAAAGAAACCTATTCCAGAAGTTCATCGCCAGCAGCAGGGGCAGCTTCTCCAATATAAAGGGAAATAATAGGTTTTAAAATACATGGTTCCTTTCATCTAACACTCATTCTTGTTCATTTTAAAACAGTTTGCATCACAGTTCCCTTTTTTGATTTTATCAACTACTTACGATGTCAATGACCATTTTCCTTAATGATTGTCTTTGCTTTTTGGTCAAATTCTGGAAAATGTCACAGTTTTCTTCTTGAAGCAACTTAAAGCCCACAGCCAAGTGATGGTTCTCCAAGACCGAAGAATCATTGTACATCAAGGCAAGTTCAGAATCTTAAAAGAAAGACAAGATAAGATTAGCAAAGCCATTTATTCTAAGCTTATCTTATTCTTCATCTTCTGAGACACTTTGGGCTCAGGATGCAGTTTCCTCTAAACACCTCGGCTGGCCTGACCACTACCGGATAACACGGAGAGAACGTACCAGTTACTGTCACAGTGGGAAGGGCACTGGAATCATAAGAGTGAATTCTAATGTGACTGACGTGTGGCGGATCATTTCACCCAGTGGCCTCAGCTTTACCTTTTCTAAAGTGAAAGAACTGCAACAGACGAATTTTAGCCTCCCTTCCAGATCTGCCGCAGGTTGTTCTATAAGCTTGAGAGAATAGGACACTATTCTTAACCTTTGCAACATGCCTGAAGCATGAGGTATTGTGTTCCTGATAAGTGTGTATCACCTACCCAACATTTCATATAATGTAAGGATCATGTAAGATTGCCTGTACTCAGAGAGGGTACGGGAACAGTTTGGAACACATGCACACAAAATATTAGATTTGTTTAGGCTGCTCTTATTTTTATTCACAGAATAGCTTTGAAAGAGTGGCTTTATTCATTTTTCCATTTTCTTTTTCCAGCACCGTGGCAGTCACTCCACACGTGTGTCGTGTCCTTTCTACCCGCACACTTGGGGTGTCGTCCCACAGAGACTGACATCAGGCTGCCTGTGTGTCTCACGGAGAGGAGGCTGCTCTCTCTCACAACCACCCTGGATTTTAGGCAGTGAGAGATCCTGCCCCCTAACTAGCTCCTGTCAACAGCAGACCAGATCTATGCGAGAGTCATTCAAAAAATTGACTGGTTACTTGAATCTGACTCCACTCCAAGTCCTTGTAAAGACTAAAAGTGCATGTGCTTGATCTTTTTACTGACTAATGTACAGAAAATATATTTGGAAACATATATTCTTTTCTAAGAAAAAAATCCAATGCTACTCAATGACTATTTTAAAGGAGCTAGGGAGGAGAAGAGGGGTTGAAGATCTATTTCCACTGTGAAACCTATGACTTCATCAGCACTATGCAAGTAGGAGTTTCCTCGTTGAAGTTTTGGCTCCCAGCTACAGAAACAGAGATGGGCAGAGTGGCAGTGAGCATGTACGGTATTGCTGCCTTCCTCTCTCTCTCTCTTTCTTTTTTTCTTTCTTGATAAAGCAATAGTGCTCATTTTGAAAAAGTCAGTACCTGGTCAATTTGGCTTTTAAATAGTCTATGAAAGTATCTAACTATGAATATCTAGAAATAATTAAACATATAGAAATAAAAAAATTTTTAACTCTAAAGGATCTTAGCATGTGATATTATTGTTTCTATAGTACAATCCTATTACATAACATATTGAAAGGAAGGCAAAATGTTTTCTGACTGGAGAAATAAACCCAAATGAATATATTATGGTTCTTTCACGGGAGCAAATTGCATGTAGATCAGGGTCATTAACAGAAGACCTGACTAGGCTTGTAGAAACCTGGGCTAACCTATATGCCCCATGAACATGAAGAAATTCAGCTACTGAGCGAGCCTGCAGAATAAAAGATGAGGAGCTGTTACTTTAAGGAAGAGGCTCATCTGTGGTAGGAACGCTGAGACAAAGAATCTGAATTCCACTCAAGGTAAGGATGGCTTTTCACAGAGCAGGCTGTCCAGGAGCCCTGGCCAAGCCTGCCTAGGAAAGCCTCAGCTCCTGACATCTGAGTCCAGACTGGCCAGAAAGCACATGAGACGATTCCTTATCAGACAGGTGGGCCTCTCCTGCCTCTCCAGCCCCTGGGGCTATTACACAGAGGTGGTGGTGACTGCTGATTTTTAAAGATGTGTGGTCACATCTAAAGGGGGTAGGATTCTGTAGTTTTGGGGTAGATTTTCCCCAAAGGTGGCTGTCCAGCAGTTCTATGTAGACTCCTTAAAGGCTCAGGAATAATCAGAAAGTTGCCTTCATAGTTTGCTATAAGGGAACAGCGGGTAAGGGAGCCCAGTTTATACAACATTTTTGTTGAAACCCTCTCATTTTTCCAATGCACACAGTATGAGTCACCTCTTCCATAAAGCATTTCTTAATTACCACAGGCAGAACTGCCCACTTTCTCCTGTGATTTCCTGTATAGTTAGTTTGTACCACTCATTTGGCATTTACCACATTTCACCTTATTTGTCAAATCTTAATAGTCCTTCCCAAAGATATCCCAATTGAGTTAGAGACTAAAACCCTACAGAAAATTGTAAGTTATTTATATAATCTGCTTGGTTATATGATTTCTCCTGGATACTTCTGAACAAAACATTCTTCCTTGAAATGGAGAAGGGAAGTAGTGATTTTAACATCATACTCAGTGGCCAAGGACAAAGGATTAAACAAAATGGCCTGGCTCACTCCCTCAGTTCATTCGCTCCCTGTGCCCTTAACCAGTGTTTTCCTCTGCCCTAGTTAGTGCCATCTGATGTCATCCATTCACGTGTTACCGTGGGTCTTTTCTAGCAGAAGGTAAGCTCCTCAGAGCCAGGGCATGGTCTCATTCACCCACGTGTTCCTAGTGCCTGGGACAACGTTTGGTGCATGGAATGCCCTCAATGATTTGTTTGTTGAATAAAATGATGATGTGGGGGGGGGGGGGGGGGGCGGGGCAGAAAACTGTACTTGAACAACAATAGAAAAAATGTTAAAAAAATAAAAAATAAAATATGAAAAAGCAAAAAATATGATGATGTATGCAATTATTTCTATGTGATCACATTTGACAAGCATGAATTTAGCCTTATTTTGAAAGGATTAGATTTTTACAGAAAAATAACATTCTACATATAATATACAAATAGAGCTATGGAAAGCTTGTTTTAAAGTGAGACTACACAAAGAAAACGTGTGTATTGAAAGCTCCATCTGGCTCCACCATAACACAACGAAATGCCTCTGCTCCTGGAATCAAAAGCTGTATGCTCTGAACACAAAGTCATGTGAGTAAATCTTTCTCCACAAAATGTAGGCATCTTTGCTAGAAACAAAAATGACTCGTTTTCCAAGTGAAACTTAATGCTGCATAGATTCTGTGTTTTGAAAATGCTTTATTATTTCAGAAAACAATGCTCTGAAGTTAAATGCTTTTTTAAATGATAAATACCCTCCAGCATGTTATATTCAAAGCTTCATGAAGTTATTTACATTTTATAGATTTATTTACATGTATTGTCCTTGCAAAAGACTTCTACAGCTTCCCACCTGGAATTTCAACTTTAAATCTTATTCATACTCTCCCATACCCCTAAATCATTTATAAAAGCTTAACCCACTCTGCTAGATAGAAATGATCTGCTGTTGAAGCCTCCAGGATGTTTACAATGAGTGCACACATTATTAGTATCAAATCATTTGGCACCTAAAATGAGCACAAGTGCAACAATTAATGGAGACTATCGTCACAACCACGAAGCAGGGGTGTGTACCTAGACTCAGAATCAGACAGGTGAGCTCCAGCGCTTCTCTACCAAAGCAAGCCTTGCAACCTCATGGAGCCTTTGTAAAACAGGATGGGTGACCTCCAAACTCTGGGTTTGTAAATTTGATGATTGGAAGTCTTTCGAATTCTTTATTAAAGGAAACGTAAATTAAGCTTTTGGCACTGGACAAGTTGGCAGCACAAGCTCTAAGGTGCTAACACGGTGCTAGTTTGAGCCTCTGGTGCTCAATACATGGGAGAAAGAGAAAACATAATGTCTATAAAAAAAGAGTTTACTGCAAACTAAAAATAATCACATAATTTTGATAGTGCATTTCACAACGTTATTTATTATAAGTTTACAAGTTATTAAAGGGACTCCTTTATAGCATGCTGTGAAGTCAGAACTTTTTTGTGCTACTGGCCACTAAGCCTCCTCTGTGTCCTGAAATAAAATGCTTACTGGCATGATCACCCATCAAAAGCTAGCTAAGGCAGTAATTCTCATAATGCCCTGGGGCTCTGACCAGCCCTGCAATGCTCTCACGGACCAGATGCTGCTGCTGATTCATTCTCTCAGGGATAACACAGCCTCATCATGCCCCACCCGGCAGGGAACAGCAATCCACAGCTGCTGTGGGAACTGTTCACCTCCCAGTGTGGCTGAGGTCCCATGGAAAGGAGATCCTAGCAACACCACTGAATAACAAAATACTTAAAAAACAGGGTTAGTTCTCCTTTCACCTCAAGCAAGTCATCAGCAGAAGTCTTAAACAGACAGCCCTGGTCACTGTCATTGTATTTGTAATTCTGCCCTAAATCTCTGCATTTCCTATCTCTGCGGGTCTCCAACTTGGGAGACCATCAGATTCATGAGTGAACTTGAGGACGTGCTCGCTTCAGTCTCAGACTCCACGTATCTGATGCTCACCAGTGTCCTTCCTCCAGTGCCAGCCTAAGCCCATTTGCCTTGGAGGGTCCCACAATAAAGAATAAAACTGGTCCTCATTAAAAAAATAAATGATCAGAAAACTTGGAGACAGTGACTTTATTATCAGGTACTTTAATTTTTTCTATTCTTAATTCTAATGTAATAATAAGGGAACATAAAATGCTGTATAGAGTAGCATACAAGAAACAACACACACCAGTCTGAATTTTTGGATGTTATTAATTTAAATAGAAAATATATATACCTTTCTTAAAGGCAAAACATTAAATTAAAACAAAATTTTTATGAATTTGTTAAAAACCTATAAAATGAGGAACATATCAAGGCGTGTACAACAATCAAAATAATAAATCAGGCCAGGCTGAGAAGAAGGACCAGTGTCCACTGTGCTGTGGGGTCTCCCTGCTCTTCTCAGAAAGGAGACAGTCAGCCCTAACCCCCGAGACAGGGTGAACTCATGCAGCGGCATCTCACGTG
Source organism: Anoura caudifer (assembly GCA_004027475.1). Lineage (NCBI taxonomy): Eukaryota > Metazoa > Chordata > Mammalia > Chiroptera > Phyllostomidae > Anoura > Anoura caudifer. Next base: position 428,822 of record PVKU01000340.1, on the reverse strand, counting down.
TGTTACTGTTTATGTGTTAATACTTAGTTAACGCTTCAGTGGTTCCTGAAGACGCTGTGGTGTAGGTTCTTATAGGGTTGCTGGGTTATGAAATATTATCCTGCCTAATCTTGGATAAATAAGTAAGTTCACAGACCAAACTTGTAAAATGTACTTGGCTAGCCACACATTTTAGGAAATCCATGACTTTCCTAATCTTTCTATATGAGTCACCGAAGTGCACTTTGTTATATGGCAGTCCAGAGGCTATTAAAATATACAAAGATAGACTAAACATTCTAAATATTCAAACAGCATATGCCTCATGGGATACAATAATAATTTTCAGAACTAAATTACACTAACACACACTCTCATTAAAATGCATATTTACATATCTCAAAAGAACTTTATGGCTCTGGAAACACCCCCACGTACATAAAGACCTTCATTTTAAAGTATATAAAGAAAAAAATATCCTCTGCCAAAAAAAAGAAAAATGGACTCCACTTACTTGTATTGATCAGAAACTGATTTGACACACCAGGATGATCTACATCATGTATTGCACTGGCAAAAATTGCTGCAAGAATCTCCAAATCTGTAAACACAGCCTGGAAAATCAGATAATATAGATAACATCACTATTCTATAATAACATGAATTAAGGTTTAAACAAATAGGAAATAGTACTCAGTAGAATTTGATGGAAAACAAATGAGGTTTCAAAATATATTATTATAAAGTGTTAGGAAGAGTCCTTTAGAAGTCATAACCTTTTAAAGTATAATAATCTTGGGAGAAAATATTTTATTATTATTTTAAATATTATTATCATTTATGATAAAAACTTTTCCATTGGTTATGTATTTTTAAACATTGCAAAAGAGAGTATTTAAAATTATTTTTTGAAGAAAATAATGAATAACTATTTTCTTTCCCTTCATTCAGACCAGGGTTTCTCAACTCAAGTAGAATTCACATTTTTGGCCAGATAACCTTTGCTATGTGAAGCAGTCTTGTGTACTGAACGAATTATAGCAGAATCCCTGACTTTTAACCATGACATGTCAGTAGCATGTACCACCCCCCAGTTGTGACAGGTAAAAAAGTCTCCACGTATTGCCGAATACTCTTTGGGGGTAGGGGGAGAAGGAAAAGAAAGGAATCACCCCCAGCTGAGAACCACTCACTCAAATGATGAGGTAATAACATAGTTTTATAATGAAAACAATCTGAACTATAAAATATATTAGTGAAAAAGAATCTTTCCCCAAACAATTAAGGAAATCACATTGCTTAAATAAACATTTACTGAACGAACTTCTTGGGATTTGGTGAAATTAAAGAAGTGTTTCCTGCCTTGGCTGGCATGGCTCAGTGGATTGAGCGCCGGCCTGCGAACCAAAGGGTTGCAGTTCGATTCCCAGTCAGGGCACATGCCTGGGTTGTGGGCCAGGTCCCCAGTAGGGGGCATGAGAGGCAACCACTTACTGATGTTTTGTCCCTCTCTTTCTCACTCTTCCCCCCTGTCTAAAAATAATAAATAAAATCTTTTAAAAAAGAAGAAATAAATAAATTCTATGAAAAAAATCAATACATTGCTTACATTTTAGAATAATCATTCTTTGAAGTATACATGCAAAAGCCATTAGACTAGATTCCAGAAAAACAAATGAAAATTGAATAAGCCAGACATATGTGGTTAAGGACAGTGTCCACCGGAGCGCTTCCAGGAAGCAGTGTCGTGAACAGATGAATCTCTAAATACCTGACCAGCCGGCAGACAAAGTCATCAGACTGTTGATTTACTGCCCCCTTGTCTTTTCCTTTAAAACTAATATACTTCCAATGAAGCCAACTATTTTCTGTACTGCACACCCTTTACTATAAAAGTTTGAAGACCTTTGTGAGTGGCCAGGCAGTATTCTCAAGGTTTTGGAAAGCGGGTTACCTCCAGAGCCGGCGTGGACAGCAGCACGTGCGTCGACTGGACGACGTCTGCGGCGTGAATGTTGTTGTGGTAGGCCACGTCGGCGTGGTAATGGTCTTCCAGGGTCATAAGGTACGTGATCAGAGTGTCCACTGGAATCTTAAATGTTTTTAATAAATCCCGTTCCTGTAGGAAAAGAAATCCTCTTAACATTTTGTCCTTACATAAAAAGATTTTCCACAGAGTGTGTTTAAAAAAAAATCACATCTGGAAATGGAAATAGCACCCTCTCTCACAATGTCTGTGAGGAAAATGGGAATCTTTGGGAAGATCCAGGGACTTTATTTATTTATTTATTTATTTTAGTGCCAAGGTTGGGAACTCTGGTCTAGGGAAAAAGTTCTCCTTTTAAAAATTGATTATGCTATTACAGTTGTCCTAATTTTTCCCCCTTTGCCCTCCTCCACCCAGTAATCCCCACTCCCTCCAGTGATCCCTTGCTCTGTTCACTTCCATGGGTCATGCATATAAGTTCTTGGGCTACTCTACTTCCTATACTTGCTCTTAACATCCCCCTGCCTACTCTGTAACTACCAATTTGTGCTTCTTAACCCCTTCATCTTTTTCACCATTCTTCTAGACTCCCTGCCCCACTGGCTACCTTTCCAATGTTCTCTATATCTATGATTCTGTTTCTGTTCTGCTTGTTTGCATAATTTGTTCTTTAGATTCAATTGTTGATAGTTATATATTTATTACCATTTTAATGTTCATAGTCTTGATCTTCTTTTTCTTAAGTTCCTTTAACATTTCATATAATAATGGCTTGGTGATGATGAACTCCTTTAGCTTTACCTTGCCTGGGAAGACTTTATCTGCCCTTCCATTCTAAATGATGGCTTTCCTTGGATACAATAATCTAGGTTGTAGGTCCTTGCTTTTCATCACTTTGAATACGTCTTGCCAGTCCCTTCTAGCCTGCAAAGTTTCTTTTGAGAAATCAGCTGACAGTCTTATGGGAACTCCTTTGAAGGTAATTATTTGCTTTTCTCTTGCTGCTTTTAAAATTCTCTTTTTATCTTTAACCTTTGGCATTTTAATTATGATGAGTATTGGTGTGGTCCTCTTTGTGTCAGTCTTGTTTGGGACTCTCTGTGCTTCCTGGACATTTATGTCTATTTCCTTCCCCAAATTAGGGAAGTTTTCTTTCATTATTTTTTTCAAATAGGTTTCCAATTTCTTGCACTTTCTCTTCTCCTTCTGGCACCACTATGATGCAAATGTTTGAACATTTGAAGTTGTCCCAGAGGCCCCTTACACTATCCTTGATTTTTTTGGATTCTTTTTTCTTTTTGCTCTACTGATGTCTTTTTCTCCCTTACGTTCCAAATTACTGATTTGATTGTTGGCTTCATTCACTCTGATGTTGATTCTCTGTAAATTGTTCTTAAATTCAATTAGTGTACCCTTCATTTCTGCCTGAGTCTTTTTTATGTTGTTGAAGTACCCACACTGAGTTCCTTGAGCATCCTTATAACCAGTGTTTTGACCTCTGCATCTGATAGATTGCTTGTCCTATTTCATTCAGTTCTTTTTCTGGAGTTTTGATCTGTTCTTTCATTTGGGCCATGATTCTTTGTCTCCCCATTTTGGCAGCCTCCCTGTGTTTGTTTCAATGTGTTAGGTACCGCTGCTATGACCCCCTGTCTTGGTAACATGGCCTATTGTAGTAGGTGTCCTGTAGGGTCCAGTAGCACAATCTCCCCTATCACCTAAGCTGTGTACTTGAGGTGAGCCCTCTGCGTAGGCTGAGTACTCCCTCCTTCTGTGGATGAGTCTTGATTGCTGTCAGCAGGTCAGTGGGAGGGACTTAGATCCAGGGACTTTAGGGATAAAAGCAGTGTTGAGTTGTCCTTCAGAAGCCCAACGATGCTTAACTCAAGATATATGGTGTGAACTGCCAGTTATAAAAGTGTCTGTGTCCCATAATCATTAAGTTAGTCTCAATCTAGTGCCACTGACTCAGCAACTAACTAGATCACATTAATGGAAATGCAACATCCTTTCTATGGCTGGAATCTGCCATTCCAGTCCTGGAGCAACTACAGCCTCAACTCCTCATTTAAATCTTAACCCTGCACTGGGACGAAGGGAGCTCAACAAGGATGAGAAACTGATATGAAGAAGAGACTGGTTCACAAAACTGTGAAGAAATTACATCCTAAGACTAGTCAGCAGGGGGCTGATTCATGTTTTTAGAGTTAGTACTCTGTTCTCTAGGTGAATCAGGGTCATGTGGATGATTTTTAAACTATTATTTTAATGAACTGCTTCAATTTTCCCACATATCTCTTTCTTAAATGGAAAAAAATTAATAACATTGGATTATTTGTATTTTGCCCACATTTCAACTGTTCTGCATTCTTATTATTTCCCAGGTAAAAGGACAAAAAAGAAAAAAGTACAAAATATGCAAAAGATGGTGCATAGCAAAGATGACAAAATGCATGCACCAGGCACAGCCTGGACACAAAGTCACGGAGTCACTGAGCCACACTACCTGGAAGATGGTGTGCATGATAACAGTCAGAGGCCGGTTACCGGACAGCTCTGCAATTCTAAACACGTGAAGGCCCCATTTGTTCACATCTTCTAGTTCCTAGGGCAAAGGAGAGGCAGAAAAAAATCAGAAAGCAGAGATAGAACACGAACCAATGAACATATTCATTTAAAAATTACTGACTTTAATGTAAAGAAAGTTAGATTTTAAAAACTGATTCATTTTAAATATAATGGATGCACCACCTAAGTACAGGTACACTTTAGGCATATTCACTTAGACGTACTAAAAACTGAATAGTATTACTTAACCTCCTGTCTTTGACAATACAACATATTTACATACTTTCAATATAAATTTCAAATAATTTCTTTAGTAGGTAAGATCCATTCACAAAAACTTTATCTATCTCCTAACAACAGAAGAGATAATAGATTTCTAACTATTTAAGGTTAAACAATAAAGTGCAGAAGCAAAAAGGAAAGAACATACATCACAAATGACCTGTGTATATCCACATATTAGTAAAACCCAAATAATATAGAAAGAGCTTCATAAACTGCATTCCTATCTTCAAAAAAATCCCCCCTAAATTGATAAACTTGTCCATCCACTAAAAGACAAGGAATCAAAATCCATCAAAAGGCACTGTCACATATCTATGATCATGAGCCTTGAAAGTTTTCTCACCTTGGCAAGGACGTCTTCTTGCTCAGTTTTAACCCCAAACCTTGGGATGCTCGAATTAGTCAGACTGGAGCTGTGCATCAGCTTTTTGACCCCACTGATCTGAGACATTGGCCTTTTCTTTTTATCCTTTTCCTTCTGAGTTGGAGAAGGAATTTCCACTTCATGTTGCTTATCTTAAAAACAGAGAAAATATTCTACATTTACTATTACTTCTACCTGGGCCTTTTAAAAAAGCATAACATATATAACTGGACAGGTTTTAAATTATTATTATATGTTCCAGGAAATATTTCCAGGTAAAGCTCCTTTTAGAAAAGTTGAGTATTTACGACTTGATGTGGACTTAATTTGACACCTCAAATTAAGCAAATAAATCTCACTGCAAAATAATTCACATCAAATGTATTCACTGGTGACCACTTTGATAGGATGCTCTAATTAATTTTTTTGAAACACTTATCATGATAGTAGACTTGGAAAAAGCAAAACACATTGGTTACTTCCACTGTTTGACAACTCTATTCCTATCTGAAATCCACTCAATGGCTTCAAAACTGCTCTTGTCAAGTAAGGACTCCAGTTTCAATACTACCTGGGAATGGGAGCCACTTCCTACGTAAATATAAAAACAGCAGTGGAAACTTGACAACTTATAGAAATGGATCACACTGTGGGAGTCAAACAGTTTATCTGAATGACTTCAATTGCTTCGCTATTTCACATTTTCTACACTATAGTGAGATAGGAGTTATGATGTAACAAGGTTTAATGGAAAGTACAGAGAATCTCCAATGTTCTCTGATAGGTGAACTGGATTTGCAAAAGCTGTTCTTTTCAAATAAAAGACACAAGATGTATCAGTACATTTGTCCCTGATGGGGTAAAGCTCCTCTAACTCATCCTTGCACATACTGTGTTATAATAGTGAATATGCTAGCAAGACATTCAGCCATTTGGCTTTGCAAGTAAAGTAGAATCAAGGACATGTCCAAGTTACTGATGTTCACTTACTGCATTTTTTCTTCTGTGAATGGGTGGTGGGAGCAGTGCTTTCCTGGTGCACAAACTCTCAGCTATTGTCATCAGCTAGCGTTTCTTTAGCAACTGCATCCTATCTCTCTGCTTCATCCGTTTACCAGGCGTGGTATCCATTAGACCATCAACCCACTGAGGGCAAGGACCATTTCTAGTTTATCATTAAATACCTAGTGCCCAGCAAATGGCTGATGCTGAACAAGAATTTGTTGAATGCATGTATAGATGTCTCTAAAAAATATCTTTCACTGTTTCGTACTTTGGCACTATATACCTTTAATTCAGAAAATCCCTACAGTCCTGGATAAAACTAAAAGTTAAAAAATGTACTTTGTCACATGAGGTTCTAAAGCTTAGGGGCTCAAATTATTAATATAATGAATAAAAACAAATGAAATTCTTAACACTTGATTTCCAAAATTAGTTGGTGCCCTCATCCACCTCCTCAAAACAAACGACCCAAGAGGAAACCCTAAAAGCACACTTAAACTGTTGCTCTCACCTAGGAACGTGTTGGAGATGTACTCAGACACCTGGTTTCCAGACCGACTCATCTCGGAGAGGTGGGTGAGCTCTCGGTTGAGCATCCTTTTAAACTGAAAAACAGGTCAAATGAAATAACAGAAGATGAACATTTAAGTGAAAGAACATGAGCATGTGCTATGACACAGAAAATATGCCCAAAGAACTTTTAAAGTATCCTGACACCTCAGATGGGTGCTGTGTGATGGACCTTTCTGCAGCGACAGAAAGACTCTACAACCTGTGCTGTGCATTACAGCAAGCTCTTACATTGCAGCTAGAGCAAAAGGGAGCTGAGTTTTGAATTTTATTCAATTTTAATTTAAAGGGCATTAAAAAATAAAGTGTTATTAGTATTTAGAGAGGAAAAAATAAACCCTAATTGATAGGCACAGAAAAGGCTGCCATACAATAAAATGTGGTATAATTTGTATCAAATTGTCATTAGCAGAAATGAGTATGTGTATGGGTCAGAGGTTGAACTGTAGTCTTTTACCCCAGAGCAAAACCGAACACACTTGAGTACTCTCCAGAATTACAGAGAAATAAAATATTTGAATGGATACTATCTAATGTTTCCTTTCTGAAGTTTTTTCCAAGTAAGGAATATAAGATTTATTGGTTCTCAGCATCCACAGAATTTCTCAGTCCATTTCCCAAAGTCACATTTATACAAAACAGGTCAATTTTCAACATTTTACTTCATTACTTCATAGTTGTTTTTTTGTTTGTTTGTTTTTTTACTGATGCCATGGTGCCTATTTTATCCAAAGACACCTGGGATTTACCTGCCACCACCACATAGCATTCTAACCCAGAATTCCCAGAGATGTTATGCTTTTCCCATCATCAGCTGCTTCTTAATGTCTTCCTTGGACTCCCAAAATTGTCTAATTAGGCCTTTTAACATACCTCAATATTTCTCCTAACATACAGAAAAAAATATATTTTTCTATATATATAGTAATTGTCCTCTTAGATACTTGATTTAAAAAGTCACATTTTATTCTAATATTTAGTTGCCTTTAAATTTTGAATTTCACCCTAAGTTATCATTTAAGTCTGGGGGGAAGATAGTAGTGAGCTTATCATTTGGTGATATTTAAACTGTAATTCTAACTCAGTATTTAATCAGTTTATTAGAATTAAAAAGAAAAAACCTTTCTTCTCTGCATAAATCACACCAAGGTGTTCTAACTCAAGATAACTTGGCAAATTACTTCCAAAGTCAATCTCGTTGACCATGTAGATTAGGTATAAGAATTTATCACCACGAAGCACAAAGGAAAATCAATAAAAACATTTTAATAGACTACCAGATACAAGAAATGCTTTTTACCATTATCTTGCAGCCAAAGCTGAACTGGCCTTACCAACACAAATTCCTTTGGTTGTTAATTTACAAGTATAGAGAGCTTATTCTCAAACTCCAAAATATCAAGTTCACTTTCTTTGTTTATGTACTTTTTAATAATTTGTCTCTGATGATAAATTGCACATGTGATACAGAAATCTAGAAATAAATTTAGAAATCACGTATATCCTCACTGCTCACAGATAACCATACATAATTAGCTATACTTCCTTCTCTGCATTGTTTTTCATTTGTATGGATGTACATTTTTTAAATTGGCATCATGCAGTGTACAAAACATGAGCTGTTCTTAATTTTCACTTAGAATTATATATTATGATTCACTGGGGAAAAGGTAAATTTTGGGGCCTTCCAAGAATACTCATGAAGACATTTACTACAGAGTTCAAAATGTTTTCTATCAATCTTTTATAAAGTTATATTTTCTTAAGTTATAGGCTATAAACTAATTAAATGATCTGATATAAAGTGTCCTGTATTTTGCCTGGCACATAAGCATTCAACATTATTTGAGCTCTTTCTGTTTCCCTGCGTCTTTTATAGTGATGGCTGATTTCTATCACCGCAGGACAAACGGATCTTAGAGCTGGATAGAGTTATGCCCATAAAAGTACCTATCTCAATATCTAGCTCCCCTACTCATTCCAATAAATAAGTTGGGTTATTATTCATATAGGAAATGGTCACCATGCTTCAAAAATAGAATAATAATATGATGCACAAGACTCAAAGGTAAGTAAATCCTTGCTTAACAAATAAAATTTACTTTCAGAAAAAATCTTAAGGCAAATGTGTTCAAAAGAGTCTGCTAAACATTTTCAACATACATTTAATGAAACAGCTCTGTGACCTGAAACTGTCCATGCTATAAGCTAACAGTTGCTAGGAAGAGCTGCCCAGTCAGGACAGCCTTTTTTATAGGATGGGCAAGGCTTTCAGCCACTCCCAGCCTCTCCACAGTCTATGCAGGAGCCACACTGACCACCTGCTTTCCATGCATTTCCCTCCATGTAACTCAATGCAAGCCGGGGGGTGGTGGTGGGAAAGTTAGATGGGGACCCAGTTGCCTACAGAACCACCTTCTAACTTGTAAGCAGCATGGTATGAGGAGTATGTTGCCATATGCTAAAGCTGAAAAACTGCATGGGACCTGTAGGTTCCCTACACAAATGCTTGAATTTATCTGGAACAATATAAAGAATGAAGTGTAATTTTCCTGGCAGTAAGCTTATGTGAGTCATCAAAATAGCCAGTCAGTACACCTCACCAAGGCAACAAACGCCAGTGAAAGGAGTCCATTGCGCAGACTGATAAATTACAGATTGCGCGTTCCACTGATTATTTCTGCATCGTATATAATTCCCAGATTACTCTTCTGCCTTTGTTCAAAACCCAAAAACATGGGGTGCAGAAATCGTTCAGTGCACACCTATCTACCCACTGAGGTGAGTGAGGGACTCCAAGGAAGTCAACGTTTCCTTTAACGTAACTAGAAGAGACAACATTTTAGGCAGTCCCCTCTCTTCCCATGGGAAAGGGTAAGGGAGATCACCCAAAGACAATCTTTGAAGAGTCAATTAAGTTATAACATAACATTTTCTAGAAGGAATTAAAATGGCCTCCATTTTTGCTATCTATATAAAATTTTGAGTCCAGGAAGGCAAAATAATAACCACAGTGCTTTCTCAACTGGCAGCTGCTGTTACAATCTGGTTTTGGAGGGTATAGCTGGATATAAAGGACAATAAACTATTCAACAATCATTGTTTATCTTGGGTACAAAAAGATGAATTTTATTTTTTTATTGTAGTTCACGTAAGTGTGATTTCTCTCATTTTAAGACTGCAACATATTATTTGGGTAACTATGTAAAATTACTGTGAGGAGGAAAATGATTAGACAAAGTGAATAAATATATTTCTCCTAGAATAATGTCAATTTGCAGATTTAGAAGAGATAAAATATAGAGCTGCTTTTCAAAAGATCTGGTAGCAAAGTGCAGAACAATTTATTTGAGCTTTCAGATATTTTTAAAAGCAACCTCTAAATATTTTCTGATGATGAGTTATTTTGATTGGTTATTATCTAAATAGTCAGAAAGAATATATAGAATCAGGGTTGCAGCAAAGAAAAGAGAAGATTTCTAAGTTAATGCTTCCAAAGCCTTTGTTCTCGTTTGCGTCGCAGTGTCTGCGAGCAGCATGTGGAGCACAAAGGAAGGTGACATGCAGTTGAATTGAATGCTGCATTTTGCTTTTTAAACTCCACTCCCTCAATTTAGTCTACATTTAAGACATTTGGGGAAGAAAAATAAAATAATTAAAAAATGGTCTGCATTCATGTCAATGTGCTACTGGGTACATCGTATATTCTCCTAGTCTATAATTAAGAAGGTGGTAAAGGTTAACATTTACAAAATGCTTGTCCCTCCCCCCATAATATTCTGTTAAAAGTCATTTAAATATGCCACACTGTGATATACTATGTGTTTGGTATATATCAGCATTAAAAGCTAAAATAAATGTTGCATTGACTGTACAATAATAAATCCTTTAATATGTACATAAGACTAAATGTATTTATATTTGTCCTTCTTATGGGAAATTATTTGTCCTTCTTGATATTATATTGTTTTTAGTCTAGGGCCACACCACCCTGAACGCACCCGATCTCATCTGATACTGTATTGTTTTTAGCAATATAATATTAAAACATAATCCAAGCTGTCCAGCAAAAATTTTCCTCAAGAAGATACACACTAAAATTCTATGCTGAGAATCCTAGAGGTGTTGTTCATAATCATAATGCAAATGTGAAACCCTTCAAAGATGTACCAAATATGAACTGTCTGAAAGCTAAGATGTAAATTCTAAGAGGATTATGAGTTTCCTTTATTACCCTCTATTCTCTTCTATATGAAAAAAATTTTAGCCAAGAAACGGCTATCAAAATTTACATGAAAAATCTGCATTTTATAAAAACAATTAAAAAATTTGGACTATCCACAGATTAAAAGGGAGGTGGGGAATCATAACTACCTGGACAACTAAAACTGAAATGTTTTCTTAGAATGCAGGAAAATCTCATAGCAAGGTGTACATTTTCCTTTAAAAAGAAACAAAGAAAGTGAAAAAATACTTCAATCTGAGTTTTTAAAGTAATGAAAAAGGATTGTTAAAAATACTCAAACATTCAAGAATAAGTTTCAGTTTCTGAAGGGATGCTGCATCTAGGACGGAAAAGGGTTTTCTGCCTCCTGCCTCTGTTACTGCGATCACCAGGCTGGCACTGCCGGGGGCATGCAAGGAGCCTGCTGGCCAGGACCACAATTTTCATTCATTTCGTGTATTAATCCATTTCTTCAGATTAACAAAAGTAGCAGTATCATAAAACATAAATTTCTTCAAGTGTTACAAGTAGATAATCAAGTTTTCATTTTAATAATATATCACTTAAAAAGTCAAGTAATGTTGATTTTTAAATGCCATCTAGATCTTTACATCCAAAGGTGAACAAAACATGCTTTTTATCAGGTTGAACTAGTGCAAGTTTTTAGAAAGAGCCACTAATTAATTTTTTATAAATTTTAAGTGCTACAAACTGGAAGCCATACACCAGTATAAGTCATTTTGCTCAATAATTTATTGCCAGTGGATTTATTTAATTGCCTTGCAATTAATACACTTGATATTTACAAGCATAACTCGAATCCACACGACATGACAAGCAGAAGAACCGCTGCACATTAAAAAGCTATTTTAACATGCCAACTACATCTAAGAGAAGTTACACAATTTCTCCTTATCTTGGCTACTAAAAACACGTCTTTCTTCTGCAATCATGTCTAAGAAAAAATAAAAGATTGCTTAGAAAGCTTAACTCCATTGTAATTTATTACAACTATCAGTTACACAATCAGAGTAATCAGGCTAAATCAACCTTACCTTTATGTAGCCCCAAGACACTGACAGTAAGTAGTTTGCTTCAGGCATGTTTGATTGATTGTATAGAGAGACAGTAAGTTCTGAAACATATATATCTTCAAAACCTTGATAGTTTAATCTCCACAACCCTCAGAGTGTGCGGGTTTTTAAAGATTATTGGGAATTAAGTATATATAAGAGAGCCTTGCATTAGATCCCATCTGACATCCAGCTGTCTTCCCACTGAACAAATGCCATTTGTAAAACTCCACAATGGAACAGCATTCAACAACTATTCTGACTAAAGAAAATTCATGTGAGAAGGAAATATCTAAAGATCTAAAGGTCTGCATCTTTCTCTCCCTGAGCTCCCAGGATTAATGAATAATGTATGCCAATATGCTTAGCGGCAAGAAAGACAAGTTCTATCAAAAGCTACCAAATAAGGAACTGCGGAGAAGCTGGCAAGAGTGACAAGAAACCCCACCCATAAAACCTCAACTATGCACCAATTGCACTCCATCTCTGGATCTATCAGGACAGGAGGCATGGACTAGGCCCAGGGTGCTTTGTGATTGGTTGGCAAGGGCAAACCTCTGAGGAGGCGAGTTTCCTCCTCCTCACCTCTGGTAAAAGCAGTTTAAAAATGGTATCCCCACAGCTGGGGCTGCCGCAGGAAAGGGTGAGTGGGGTTTCCCTCTCGCAGTGATGAATAACAACCACAAAACACTTCAAAACTCATAGTTCATTCTTAAATAAGGATTGGCAGTCCTTATGGAATAATTTCTATGAATTTTAATATTCTCTGACTTCTCTTTCTTCAAAATAAAAGCTGCTCTGAAAATGGCAATGAGGCATTTGAATTGCTTCTCTCTCCCAAATCCAAAACAAAACAAGTGGCTTCCCCAATGACACAGACACAACAAAGTGCTTCTTCCATCCAACATAAAAGTACAGTGTGGTTATAAAATACTGTTAACGCCCAGAATTCACAAATGGAAGGGATGCACTTCCTCACTGGTGGTGCACGGCTGGGCTCAGCTCCCTTTGTTAACCTTGCTTAGGCTTCTACATTACTAAGGTACCATGAACAGGGGATTTAAAAATAGTTTATCTATTGATACCCCTTCTATTGGGCTATTCTAAAAACATCATAAAAGAATTTGATGAAAGTTCTACCAAGAGCATAGACTTTGAGTTCAGATCCTTTAGGGCACTGAGCTCAACACATAATCTCACCTCTTGGTGTGTCAGTTTCCTCCTCAGGAAATGGGTCACTGAGGTAGCTAGTCTCCAAAAATGACCCTGCATCAAATATGAGCTGGCTGGCCCATGGGACCAAGTGATACATTGTGACCACGGAGGGTGTCCTAAGAAGTCCTGCAGCTTTCACCTTGGCCTCCTTGAATGTGCATTGGGATCCCTGAGTCACTCTCTGAGAAAGTCTGACTGCTCTAAGACTGCCGGGTTATGAGGAAGCCCATGCGGATTTATGATGAGGCTGCTGGGAGAGTGGGAGGGAAAGGGACAGAGAGAGAGGGACAGAAAGAGAGAGAGAGAGGGAGGGAGGGAGGGAGGACACACTTATATGTAAAAAGCAATTGTGTTCTAGGCTCAGATAATCATAAGTGACTTTTTTACCTGCATGACTGTTGGTTGGGGACTGGAGTGATCCCCCAGGAAGGACTACCCCGTGTATTCCAGGACTTCTAGCTTTCCTGGCTTCTGCCCATGAAATTCCAGGAGTACTCCCCAATCAGTGTACCCTGAAGGTGTCCCCCATTTTGTGAAGGATCACTGTTCCCGTTGCTTCATTTGCCTTGAATTGTGACCCCTAAATCAGGATGCTTAAGGCAGGACTTCTTGAAGTAGTCAGTGAACCGCAGGCACAAAAAGATTCAACCATAAGACCCCAATCTGCTGCAGTAAGGGAGATGATGATGATGATAACAAAGCATCTTTTTTTAAAGCTCTGATTTAAATGAAAATGCATTTCATTTTTCCCATTATGAGCACCAGACTAGGAGCTCCTTCCCACTGCCATGGAGGTGGCAGCCTGCAGAGGAATCTAAATAACGCAGGTGAAGACAGGACCAGACAGATACAACTCTTAGTGTCAGACTTGGCTTCTGAAAATTTCAATAAGAGCTCTGTAATAGGTATGAAATCACATTTATTAAGCATCTGTTATGCACCAAGAGCTTTATGTATCTTATCTATAACCTTTGCAACATCCAGGAAGGATAGATATTATTCCCATTCTAAGGTGAAAAGGCAGGCGCTCAAATATTCAGTAACTTGTCCTTTGCAATGGGGCTGAGAGGCAACTCCAGGCTTCTTAGTCTTTGCTCTTCATGGTGCATGAATAGTTCATCATATAATGAGGCTGATGCAACTCTGTGATAAATGGTATGGATTAAGGAGTGGACTCATTCATCCCTAATGCTGTGCTGACTTCACAGTGTCTTGAGGTAAAGGACCACAGCTCTCACTGTGGTCAGCTCTCTGGACAGAGTGGATCCTACCAACTGTGTCAGGAGGCTGGTGCCCAGAGAGAGGCAGCCCCAATGACAGTGAGACCTACTCCCGTGCTGGAGTGCTACGTGAGAAAGATACGGGTGCCCTCACACAGCTACAACTCGGATTCCTGACTGGGGCATCCTCTGCTCTTGAACACCCAGAAGGTTTTATATACAAATGTGTGTGCCTGTACTGAAATAGAAGAACATTTTCCTTTGGCATCTAGGTCTTCTCTAAGTCCTTCTCAAAAATCTGCCAGATCTTAGGCTCCTCAGAATCTCTGATGTCACCCCTCTTTCATTCTCCCTTTTTACCGATACCTCAAGCAATCATCAATCTTTCTGGGCTATTTTAGGATATTTCAGGATATTTAAAATTCTGCTGATGGAGTTGTGATCAAATACTGGCATCTCTGACTTTGTAGTACAGGTCAAGAGAGATAAGACACATTCTTGAATAGGAAAAAACCAAACCAAACTATGAAGAAACTGAGGCTCAGAAGGTCAAGTGTCTCATCCAAGGTCACAAAGCCAAATAGCAGAGTGGATCTGAACCTAGGCTGTCTGGCTTTAGAATACTCTAAATTCCCCCTCCCCCCCAAAAAAAGTATTTCAGGTATTAATCTATATTTAGTTTAGAGTTTATAAACATATCTTTAACATAATAAATTCCAAGCTATACAAGATAGTACCGAGCTTTAAATATTTAAGAAATTTAAAATAAGTGTATTAACTTTTAGATTTGTCCAATCTAACAGATTTTCCCGGTAGCAGCATGTTTTTGGTAGAACTTAGATCTTTGGAAAATATTGTATTCTATATTCAATCTTTATTTATTTTATACCTTTCTATGTAACACCAAAATTATGGGAGTTGTTATTTATCAAGGAGCAAATCTGTATAAAATGGGCTCTCACATATCCATACTGTTCAGCTCAACACATGCAAGTCTAATTGCTAAATGCTCCTTGAAGAATTCTGAGAGAAGGATATTAAACACCCTAACTAGAGCATACCAGTGTCTTCAACAATCACTGAGTGTTTCTTTTATTTCAATTACCTTAAAAGTAGTGTTAGAGGGAGACAACAATCTAGAATTAATTTATAACCTATATTTAAGTAACAACATAATATCTAATTTTCATCATAAAAGCTGTATTTTCTTTGATTAACGTTAATTGTACAAAAACCACCTTAATGTAAGTAAATCCGATAAATCTGCTTGTGTTTACTGCCCTCTAGTGATAATGGATCTGAATGCGATTTGAGGAACAGCTTTGTTTTGAGGAGTCATTTCAGAAAACAAAAAAACATATCTTACAAACACTATATGGGTCTGAAATCAAGAGGCGCTCCAGGTTGATTTCAGTCACTGGTAATTAAGAAAACAAAAATTAAAGCCGAAGTGTGATGCCACTACATACTGGAATGGCTGGAAGGAGAGGTACAGGCAATAGGAAACGCTGGCCAGGATGCAGAGCAAATGGAACTCTCATACACTGCTGGAGGAAACGCAAAATGGTCGAGCAACTTTTAAAGACAATTTGGCATTTCCTTACAAGCTCACAAGAACACTGAGATATGATTCAATAATCCCACCTGTAATTTTTTACCTAAGAGAAATGAAGACATAAATCCATACAAAAACCTATATGCAAATGTTTATAGCAATCGTGTTCATATCAGCTGAAACCTGAAAACAGCCCAGATATCAACTGGTGAATGGATAAACAAATTGTGATACATCCATAAACTAAGTACTAGAAAGCAATAGAAAAAACATATTACTAAAAAATGCAACATGTTACTAGTGGATGAATCTCAAAAGCAATATGCAAAGTGAAAGAAGCCACTTACACAAGGCTACAGATATGCTGTATGATTCCATTCACAGGACATTCTGGAAAGGCAAAGCTACAGGGCAATCAGGTCACTGGTTGCCAGTGACTGGGAGAGGAGGGAGGGGAACGACGACAAAGGAGCAAGCAAAAACTTTCTGAGTGATGGAAATATTCTGCATCTAGATTCTGGTGGTAGTCATCCAATTGTATACATTTGTCAAAATGTACTCAACGATATCTAAAAAGAATACATCTTACCATGTGTAAATTTTACCTCAAAATCCAACTTTAAAATAGCATTTTACCCTTTCAAAGAGCTCCACCATTACATCCCTGGCAAATAGGCATGTCTGTCTGAAGTCCAAGTTAGCTTCGAATAATTCAATACTGTATATGGTGAATTCCTATTTATGAAGAGCCTTACTATCCTCATAGCTATTAATAGCATTTTTATTTAATCCTTTGGAATAAAAAATTCCCTAAAATATTTTAGATATTTTTCTACTTTCTTAAACAAATAAACTGGTCTTAATTATTTAATGGTGATCCTGGGCCACATTTACTCACCCAATAATGAACAATCAACAAATATTTATTTTATTGTATGTTCATTCTAGGCCAAGCACTATGCCAGCTGTAAGAGATTAAAAAAAAATAATCCAGTGAAGTGGGTAGAGCTGTTTGCAGAAAACTGAATAGTCTCAACTGTTTCATTTTTGAATTCTTCTCTCACTTTCTCATAGGTTTTATTTTTTTGAGTCCTTGGTTGTCAGTCTTTTCTTTTTACAGTCAGTACAGATCAGCCTTCATATAGTCAACAAAACAATCATTTCCCCCATTCTCTTATGGCGGAGTTTTGTTTAAGCCAGTATTTCCCAGAAGGTGCTGGAAAGAACAGTAGTTCCATTCTCAAAGACAATCAGTGTAAAATAAACTTTTGACATTGCGCTAACCTTCTTGGAGATTGTGTTCACTATTAGCATATTAAAGGCTTTACTAAGAACAGTAATAAACAACCTTTCACATTTTGTTTTACCTAGAATTTCTCAAACTTGTTTTACTACCTCACTCTGCTTTCTTCACATTAACAAGCATAACCAAAAATACTAGGGTTTCACTGAAAATTCTTGTGAAAAGTAATGGGTTTAAATATCAGATAATAATTTTTTAGAATGATTATTTAGTTATTCACTCAACAAAATGCAATATAAAACAGATAATATGTGTCAGCATGGGTGAGACAATAATGAATAAGACAGAAAGTTCCCTGTTTATGTAAACCTTGGACTCTTGAGGCAGAAAGGCAAAAAACAAACCTTAGACCAAAAAAAGAGAGACAAACATTCTGAATGAAGAAAAGGGGGCACCATAATACTGCAACGGTGGACTACTAAACAGTCGGGACCAGCTGCACGGAGCAGGTAATATCTGAGATGAGACCCTAATGACCAGAAGGAACCAACCAGAAGATATGGGAAGGGGCAGAGGTTTCTGAACAAGGGCTGAACAAGCAGGACAAGTGCAGTCATCAGCATGAGGGAATAAGAATACAGGATGAGATTAGAGGAACGTCAAGGTAGGGCCAGGTCAAGATCATGTGGTTCCTCATAAGCTTTCCAGAGGGAGTGGAATACCACCTGAAGGTTCTGAGCAGGGAGTGACATGATGTGATTTACATTTTAAAAAGTTGTCTCTGGAGAGGATGGTTTGTGGAGGGGCAACAGCAGACAGAAGAGTGGAGGAAGCACCTGAGGAAGAGCTAACAAGACTCGAATGCTGAGTACAGGTATGTTACATCCTTGGTTAGGTTTATTCCTAGGCATTTTATTCATTTTGAAGCAATTGTGAATGGTATGGTTTTCTTTCTCTTTTTTTTAAATTACTTTATTGTTCAGTTACAGTTGTCTGCATTTTCTCCTCCCCTGCAAACCCACCTCCCTCCCTTGCTCCCACCCTCCCCCTTGGTTTTGTCCATGTGTCCTTTATAGTAGTTCCTGAAAACCCTTCTCCCCACTGTCCCCTCCACCCACCCCTCTGGCTATTGTTAGATTGTTCTTAATTTCAATGTCTCCTATTATATTTTTTTTGCTTTTTTCTTTTGTTGATTATATTCCAGTTAAAGGGGAGATCACATGGTATTTGTCCCTCACCACCTGGCTTATTTCACTTAGCATAATGCTCTCCAGTTCCATCCATGCTGTCGCAAAGGAAAATGATTAAGACTTAAAAAGAAATAGAAGATACAAATAAGTGGAAGCACATACCTTGTTCATGGATAAGATGAATTAACATCATTAAAATGTCCATACATTTTTAATGATATTAATCAAAACAATCTATAGATTCAACACAATTTCTATGAAGATTGCAATGAACTAGAACAAATATTTCAAAAATGTATATGGAACTACAAAAGGCCCTGCATAGCAATAGCAATCCTGAGAAAGAAGAACAAAGTTGGAAGAATCATGCTAGCTAATATGAGACTATTTTACAAGGCCACAGTAATCAAAAACAGCATGGTATTACCATAAAAAAACAAAACAAAACACATAAACCAATGGAAGAGAGTAGAGAGCCCAGAAATGAATGCACACCTTTGTAGTCAATTAATAATGGACAGAGGAAGCAAGCACATACAATGGGCTCAAGATAGTCTATTCAATAAATGGTGCTGGGAAAATTGGACAGATACGTGCAGAAAAATAAAAGTAGACCACCTTCTTATACCACACTCAAGAATAAATTCAAAATGAATCAAAGACATAAATGTAAAACAAAAACCAACCAAACAAAAAAGACTTGAATGCTGGAAGTGAAGAGGCAGTAAGAATCAAGTCCTAGACTTCTGGCTTGAGTGGACATTTGGGCTGTTTGCTGAGATGAAGGGGGCTGGGAGTAGTATAGACTTGGAGGAGGATAAAACAGGCAAAGAAGAGTCCCATGAATGAAATGCACAGTTTTTTATAAATATATGAAGTTTTTGTAACTGTTGAGGGACATAACTCCTCCTCTCCCCCCAATTCTTCACAGAGTTCTGAATAAGGAAAGCTGCCAGAGTTGTTTTGTAGTTGTTTTCACATCTGCTAATGATATTTCATTCTTCCAGACCGTTTTCATCAAACTTTTTAAAGATGTTTTTAGAGTAGCCCAATGGAAGGGGCAATAAAAGATAATCTATTTTTTATTTGTTTTATTTTTTAAATTTTATTTTAATTGTTGTTCTTGTATAGTTTTCTGTCTTTTACTCCCATCCCAGAGATAATCTATTTTTTAAATCCCCTCTACATAGCAAGTAAGTAATGTAAAAGCCTAAGCAAGATTACCCAACATAACCAAAATTAGAATCTAGCCCTCAAGGTGGCAATATTTTTATTATAGTACGATGCCTTATTTGAACATTTTAGGAATGAAGACTTTACTAAAAGCAACCATAATCGCAATGAAAAATGGCGCAATAATGGGATTTTTTTCCCCTCATTTGCAACAGTGATGGAATAGCAGAGTGTGAGGATTCTGAGAAGTGCCTTGGCATACAGCATAGGTTTCTCCAGCTGGCTTCACCAGATCCAAACCTAGGCCCTGTCTCTTAAGAGAAATAAAACACACAGCATGGTCTTTAGGGTCCACAGGTTGTGTAGAAGGAGTCAGAGCTCATGGGGGTAACCTAGCATAGGACTAAGCAGATGTCAGGAGCCCAATGAACTATTTATATTGTGCCCAGAAACACTGAAACTTGTTGTAAGAAAAAAAATCTGATTAAAACTGCTGCATTAAGATTCCTGCAATAGTATCTACCCAATAGTTGATGCAATCAGTGGTTTGTCTATAAACTATTAGAATCACTGATAGCAGCTGAAAATGCTAGGGAGACGTCACACAGGATCAATTTTCTCAGAATGCACTGACCTGACAGATGTAAGACATCCCTGCAGGCTTCAGGACCAAAGTCCAATCTCCAAAGGCGCATGTAGGCACCACCCTAAGGTGACTTGGGACCAAGGAGATCAAGCCCAGTACCAATGAGTGTACGATGATGATCCCTTCAATCAGCAAATAGTTAACTAGCACCAACTATGTGTGAGCTACCGTTCCAGGCACTTCAGTCAGCAAATCACGTGTTCTGCAGGAGCGTACGTCGGATAGCGTGTAGGGGACAAGGCACACAAACAAGTGCAGGAGCTGCCCCATTTCCTTTCAGTGCGCCTTCCTGTGCTGTAGAGGCTGGACCATTACCAACTCCGTGCTCCAGAGGCCCTTGCAGTGATGGTTTCAGGTATGATCTAATCTCTTCTCATCAGATGAGCCCCTGCTGCCTCCCATAAATTAAACACTGTCAATCTAACTGTTGCATCCTTGTGCACAATCTGCCCCTTTTCTCTGGCTGTGCTGATGTCTCTCTGTTTTTGTGATTTCCCTAGGAAATATCTCGATGTCAGTATCTTTTTAAAATTTTTCCTGCTTTGGATTCAACTGAAATCCTAGAATATTTCCTCTTTCCCTCTCTCTCTATTCTCTTCTTCTGAAATTCAAATTAGATGCATGTCACCATTTTGCTGGAGAAGGAAATCTGGCCATATTTTAAGTATATATTGTTATCCACAAAACAGAGCATAGGTTAGATAACCATCATTAATTCTACAGCCATCATTTTTATTCAAAATATTACTTTTAAACAATTTTTAAAATTAAATGTGATTGTTCTTATATCTTGAGACTAAATTGCTGGCTCTAAGATACTGAAAAAACCAATTCGATTTATCTAATTGCCTATAAAGTTAAGATGAACCTATGTTTCTTCTAATAAAGAACTAAGACCTGAGAACATAGTTAAAAAAGTTATTTAACTCACTTTTGTTCACACTTCAGTGAAAATGGTTGTTAACCACTTTGACATTTATTCTAAGATACCTGCCTATGTTTTTTTTTTTTTTCTACCTATGTGGGATGGTTGATCTTGAGCCTGCAGGGAGCAAGCTGGCCCCAGACCTCTCCAGTCCATACTTCTGTGCCTCCAATTCTTACGCGTCCAAAGACAGGGAACCACAGACACGCCTTCGTAGGAGGATCCTATGTTTATATCTTTAAGATGGGAGAATATAAGAAGTTTTGCTTCTGAGAATAAAAATGATAGGAAAAAACAAAATAAAATAATACAAATGAAAACAAACAGCTCTGTGTTACTTGACCTTCCAAGTGAGACTCTAATGCCTTGTGAGGCAGTCGATCAGGTGTTAGATAGAATGGGAACGCCGAACACACAACTGTTTGACAGTGTGTGAACTATGTCCAAGTTGGAAAGTTCCTCTAAAGACATTTAGTTCAACCTTCTACCCAGAGAGGAGTCAGTCCTACAACTCTTCATAATTCAGAGTCCTCCTCTCCTGGATTTCTTCCACGGTTGTGTAAGTCTGCTCCACTCTGGGTGACTGTAGTTTCAAAGCTTGGAGCTAATATTGAGCAAATGACCATTAGCTTGCATTGACCTAATACTATGCTTCAAAAGCTCTTTCTAAACCCTTTAAAATTGATTTCACCTGGACACAGCAAATGAAAATAAAATGTAGCTCAGGGATTTCATTATAGAAGCTGCAACAAACAGAAGAGTAGTCAATAGCCGAACCATTTACATATCAAAAACAACGCTCTAGGTCTTACAAATCACAATCAACAGCTAAACGTGAGTGGTTATAGCCTGGGCTGTTACCTTCCTCCAACAGCTAGGGCAGCAAGTAAGTGAGTTAGAACATATGAACGTCCATTTGGGGTACTAAGAAAACATGCTAAGCAGACTGCTTTAATGCAGGGTGGGTCAAAAATTTATAGTTGTTTGTATGGAAAATGATACACGAATTAATAAATATTAATACAAGAATAAACTTTGTTTTGCATACTCACAACTGTAACTTACATGCTTAATTCTCTAACAGATTCTCCTTAATTTCATATTTCCCCTCAAAATGATCTATCCATCATATCATCACTAGATTTATCTTTCTGAAATCATTTGGCTATTATTTTCCTAGTAGTGTTTTTCTTATAATAAAATGCAAGTGTTCTTCAGGACTTACAGTGTGATGGACAAAGGCTTAGCCAGGCATTTCAGGCTCTCTGTGGCGTGGCCCCAATACATTTCTCACACCTGCCTCTGTTCCTATGTTCAGATTTCTGTCCCAGGCAGGCTCACTCATCCAGAGCACCCACCACTCACCTACTCCCACAAACACACAATAAAGCTAAATCCACAAGTGTGTTCCATCCTATCCTGCCTCGTCTAGCCCCTGGAATATTATTTATTTCCTCATTAGAAACCTTTTTGAACTCTCATTGTTCAAGATTCAGACTAAGTAGCACTTTTGGGGGATGCTACTCAGTCATTCTGGTCCTACTGTTGAACATACTCTGAACAGCTACAGGACCACAATACAATGAATCACCTGCCATCCATTAACACACACCAAGCTTACTTACACAGCAGCCATATTTCAGTGTGTACGTCTATAAGCTTTTATCTACCCATTTATCTATCATCTATCTCTGTAACTATCTATATATCCATCCAATTACCTATGTGTTTGAATAAAAACACACATTATTATAAAAGCCCCATTTCGTCTATAAAAACCTTTGGAGCAGATATATGTCCTGCAGTAACCACTCTAAAAAAAGTCCCTCATGAAAGCCTGTATGCTAGATTGTAGTTATCTGAAGCCAAAAGGCACAAAACAGCAACAAAAAACACTCATAATGACTTATATGAAAATGGACCTGGTCTAGAAAATGGTCAAGTATCAAACACAAAGAATAAAGACATACCAGATGAAAAATCTCATTCAGAGTAATGATGTCAATAAAAGACCCAAATCCAGGTCATGTCTATCAACAACAAATTTTTATTCGCCAGATAAAGCCTTGACAAAGGTAACACAGGACTGTTCTGTCCTGGGCCACTCGATCTTTCCTGTGCCTGGTGACCTCATCTGGAAAACGAAGGCGGTTGAATAAGTTGATCTCACAAATCCCTTTCACCTCTGAGGACTTTTGGAATGAAAAACAAAAAAACAACTTTTATTAAGCACACGAAAGTTTGATTTCTCTGCAGAGCGGCTGACAGTGAGTGGAAAATGGAAAGGCATCAATCACCTCCTCAGTGACTCATTTTCAACTCTCAGAACAGCGACACTGCCGGGGAATTTCTTATCCCTCTGGTACAGCCGGTGGCAGGCCCATGGCTAACCTCACCATGGGCTGAAGCTAGGTTCAAGGTCATTTCATCCCCTCCTCGGTTTCTCAGCTGGATTGTCATTTTAAATCTGTGCCCCGATGAAAGGGTTTATTTTTGGTTCTCGTTCCTACTTGCCCCAAGAAGAGACACCTAGTAACCGGATATTGATATTTGACACTTTTGTTAATAATCATAACCTGAATCATTTGGAGGGGTCTTTGGGGCCCTCCAGTAAGCCATGAACCAAATTTTTGACAAAGTAGAACGAAGATCTATCTACATGAAACCCTTATAACTCTAATGAAAGTTTCTTTTCATGCCTGCCTTCAGATACATTCTTTCAAAGTAATCATAATTAAGTGGTCAGTGCGAGTGTAAATAAGAATATGCCATCATGGAGTGCTAGGTAACAGAGCTCAAACTAAAGTAAACACACGCTCTGGGCCATCACATATGCAAGCGAGTGAGGCCCCATAAATCACCACGACCGGGTATCAGGATTTCAAAGGCACCCTCTGCGAGCTCTGCCGTCCAGGCATGTTGATTCAGGCTCCAGTTGCACTGGGTTACTCACATGGCAGCATCTGAAGTTCACCTTTTAAGTGTAAAAATAGTTCCAATCCCCATCCCAACTACAGCTGGGCCACAGTACCTACTGTGTGTGTGTACCACACTATGCACTTGACATAGTTTTCATTTAGTTCTCATAATAATCGTGTGAGATAGATTTCGTTAGTCCTAGATTTCGTTAGTCCTAATTTACAGAGGAAATAGCAGCTCAGAGAGACTGAGGCAATTTAATTATCCAAGGTCAGAACTCCAGTGTGAGGTGGATTTATATCCAGAAGATAAATTGTCAGGCTCATTGGAATTGAGAAGATTTAATGCAGAATCAAGACAAAGGTTCGCATTTGTCATTTGGTATTCTGTTCCACTTTTCTCTTTTGGCATTTAATGATCATGCATGAAGTACCACAGTGAATCAACTTATACTTACTTTGACACAGTCTCTCTTCCCCGGTCCAGCTCGTACCTTGCTGCCCCAGGCTCTGACTCCCAGACAACAGGGTCCTCAGGGGGCAGCCCAGCAGCTGACTGTGACACACCACCTGTGCTGCTACTGGGCCATGACTCACGGAATCAGTGGGTGAAGGAGGGGACACTAGCTATTGGTGTTTGAAGACTCAAGCCTCAGAAATACATTCTGTGCATAAATCTCCCCTCTCCAGTCAGATCTCCCACCTCCCTTATCTCCACAACTGACTGTTTTCCCCTGAACAGTCACAGGGGATTTAATGTTTTCTTCAAGGCTGTCCCAAAGGTTCGTTCCGACCAGATTTTACCCTACAGACCCTGAGGTAGACAGTGGGCAGGAACACAAACTGGTCAGCCTGCCTCCAGCCAAAGACAGCCCTGACCCTAGGCCAGCCTAGTCGGATGCTCCTCCTTTCCCCACCCTTCCCCTTCCTCACCTCACTAATACAACTTTCTTTCCTTCAATTTTCATTTTTCACTCTAGCTACAAGTCCATCTTCCCTCCCCATTCTACCCCCTCCTCCCAGAAAACAGGCAACCCCAGAGTAACAGGCCATTTAAAAATCCTGACACCAGCTTAAACCTTCTGAGTTAATCCTTTCGGCTGCATTGCCCCCAACTACTGATCAAGCTTTATCCCATCAGCTCTACTCACACGCCCCTCCAAATCCTGTCAGCTCGGAATCTCAGATCTGCTTTAGTCAGCTGGTCTTCTCATACCACTGACCCCATTACCCTTCAGTTTGTGATGACCCTGGGACCTGTTAACTACCTGTTGCCGTCCAACCTAACATGCTGTCTCACTATTATACTCTTCCTGGGAGCTAGGTCCCTTCTGCCCCCATGCCCACATGACACAGGGGACAAGGAAGGCAAAATAAGCTGCACTGTAGGATTCCCCTCTAGGATTTATGTTTTGCTGAAATTGTTCTTGCAATTTTGGAACCTAGTGCTCAATATATTAAAAAAATTATTAGTCACATTTTGAAAATGCAGCCTGAGAACAAACATTTGTTTTTCTTTCTCCCTGTCTCCCCCCAAGATGCTACATTTAGAAAAATAATGATCTCTGAATGTATTAAGAAGCATATGTGGGGGGCAGGGGGGAGAACAGGGTAGAGCAATGGGGGAAAAATTGGGGCAACTATAATTGAACAATAATAAAAAGAATAAAAACAAAAAATAGTGAAAAAAGAAGCATGTGGCTCTTGGACAAGTTTAGTAGAGCATCAGTTAGTTATCTTTAAAAAGGACACAAATTGTTGTGGCATGTAGTGTGTTGTTTCTGGGACCTAGTTGGAAATTTAGGGTTTGAGATATGAGAATACATTGGGATTATACCTTCTATTAGAAAATGAGGTGCATACTGGTGTCTTCCTGCCCAGCTGTCAAAATCTGCTCATCTGCATCACATGGATGATGCCAACACGCTTGAAAGTACTGCCAGGTCAGAAAGGAAAAAGGACTCGTGGACAAGGACGACAGTGTGGTGGTGGTTGTGGGGAGGGGGTAGAAGGGGACTAAATGGGAATCAGAAAAATATAATAGAGGTTAAAAAAGAAAAGAAGGCTAGTTCAAGTAATTTTTTCACTGAATTTTACTTTTCAGAGGAGAATTCCTCTCACATAGAGACTGATGACTCAGTCTGTAATGATTCAGGTTTTCGTCTTTTTTGTCTCTTCCACTATGTACCCTTCCATCATTTCATTGCTCATTTCCACTATGCAGAGAAATTAAGATTTAGGCCCACCCAGTATCTTCCTATAAAGTAACCTTTCCTGATGTATATTAGAAATAATTATGTATGTCAGCAAATATCCACTTAACACCTAAATCTATGAAAGACTTTGAGCAAATCTCTTTTTGAAAAAATCCACAACAGATTCAAAACTTTAGTTCTCCTAAATCTATCTTAATATCTGTGTACTCTTTTTAACAAAATTATAGCTTTTTTCATCCTTTGCAAGTCTTTAACCTCTTTTGTGAAATAAGGCTCCCTTGCAAATAATAAAAATTACACCTATATATATTTAGAGTACCCATGAAAACATTCTATCTCTTTATTAAGAATTGTTAAAGCCTGGGTTGGCTTTAGCTCAGTGGGTACTTCAGTTCAAGAACTGTTATAGCCTCCCTATATTTGAAATTTATCCTCTTCCTAAATTCTCGGGACAAAGACCATCATTATTAAAGCTATAATTCATTATTGTTCTGTAGCTTGAAAAAATCCTAGCAAATACAAAATTAAAGTTTTCTTGGTCAAGGAATATACTCCTTTTCTAAAACTTGAATTTGAGGTAAAGGCATAAACGACAGAAAGTAATCTCACTAAAAATGCTGTTTTCTTTGTAAGTTTGTATAATTCAGTATGACATAAAATTCTTTAAATAGACATAGGCTAATTTTATTTTTGTATAGTTTTTGAAAAATAATTTCCCATTGTAATGAATTATCTGTTATTTCTCCCTAATGGGTTTGGATTGTAATGATCAGGTGGAATTAAAGGAGAGCAAGAGAAGGAAGACACTTTGATATATTCTCTCAAAATATTTTGGAGAGCATTGTTTAAGATATATTTATTCATCTGTAGGTCTAACACAAAACAAAGCAACCAAAACTACAGGGCTGACAACAGAAAGGAGCCTTAGATCGGCCAGTCGTCTTCTGAAATGAAGACGACAGCTATCAGCCGGCACCTACTCCACGACAGCAACCTTATCGTTGCCTGGTTGCTATGGACACTTCCTTGTCAGGCCAGTGCTTCCTACTCTCCAGACAGACGGAGGTGTTTCCTATTATGGTGCCTATATCTGCACAGCACACTCCTTTCCAGTCATAAAAACCAGAGGCTGCAGACCAGAGACGCTGACGGGAACTCAAGCATGCCTTAGGTAAAGCTGCACAGGACGCTCCCTGACAGGCAAATGTCAACCAGCACACCTTTTCTTCCCAGGGTAGCAGGGAAATATTCAGAGATGTCCTTTTTAGTTGAAACAAACCTATAATAAGAATGTTATTGCTAAAGTAGATACAAAGGAGAGAGCACTGTTTTAAGGCCATCAACATGGTCTGTACGGTTTTTGTCTGTGTACTATAGACTTTAAATGAGATTAGACTAATCTGAGCATAAACTATGCTAAAATTTCTGAGGGATGATTGTAAGCAGAACTGAGATTCTAAAATGAGAAATGATCAGGTTTATTGTCAGTGAAAGAAAAAACACCACTCTTGCAAGACATGAAGTATAATGTCCAGACTCCAAAGTGAGGACAGCCTTTACATGAACAAACGCCATGCAGGTGGTACTAATTATGTGACCAACACGCAGTGATACACTGATATTCACTAGTTTTTGATTAGAAGGCCTTGTAGAGGCTTCATCAATTCTCTGAGCGCACAGTTGAAAATTCCCCGTTTCTGTACTTGGACAGTCATTGAATCCATCTGCTTATCAGAAACATGGCTTGTATTCTTTTTACACAAAGAGAAAAAAGTGTATCTCCCACCCATGATTTATGAATATGAGTTGAGATAAAGGCTACACAGATGACCCAGAATGATGCAGAAACACTCCAGGAAGTGAACTACATAAGCAGTCAGGAGATTTCTAACTACACAGGTGGACCTGGAAAGGTTTTAGGCCTGATTTTCCAAGTCAGACTGGATGAGTTAGACAAATGATTGCTTCTGCCTATTTAGTGTTAACACACAGGGCTTGGGGTCTGAGATGAATAATGGATTAAAGTAACTATGATGCTTTGAAATATTGACCATGCTAAATACTACCAAACTACCAAAGGACTAGGCAGGAAGAGATTATATTTTCATTTTATTAATTTATATTACTTCCACTCAAATGACATTAGAAAAATTAGGATACACTTCTTTAGTTCCTTGACCGAATGTTTGGTAACTCCCTTGCAAAAGGCCTGACGAACAGTAAAATGGAACTATTAACCATAAAGGAAGAACTTTGATCTTCTAAGCCTTCTTAAGTCAAATGAACCTTACTTCCTAAGATTGATCAGTAATGATTCCTACAGCACTGAGCGCAGAAGCACTGAAAGCTGCATTTCAAGGATCACCACAATACCATTGACACACTTCATCCAATATTAATTGAGTAGCTACTCAACAAGGCCTTGTTGTGCCTGCTGTTAGTGAGGCTGGAGAAGACTAATGACCTCATGTGCAATGTAGGAAGAATAAAACAAAGAAATAAATAATGTACTAAGAGTTAAGAGAACTACAAATAAAGTCCTGTAGAAGCTCAAAGGAGAAAGACATTACACCCAATTAGGGGAGGCTGGGGTGGAAGACATGGGAGAAGATGCAACAGAAAAGGCTTCACAGAAGAGGGAGCATCCCAGGTAGGCCTTAAAGGATGATTAAGATTTGTTTTGGAAAAGTTTTAGAGTTACAGGAAAATTGGGAAGATAAGTGCAGAGTTTCCACATGGCCCACACCCTGCTTCACCTGTTGTTAACATTTGTCCCAACCATGGAACCAATTATTGATACAGTGTTATTAACGAATGGCTATTGTATTCAGATCTTAGCTTTCCCCAGTGTTCTTTTTCTGTCCCAGGATCCCTCCCAGGATAGCACGCTACATTTGGTTATCTCCTCAGATTCCTCTTGGATACAATGGTTTCTCAGATTTTCCTTCTTTTTGACCTTGACAGTTTTGAGGAGTACTGGTCAGGTGTTTTGTAGAATGTCCCTCAACTAGGACTTATCTGATGTCCTTCTCATGATCAGAGTGGGGCTGTATGCTTTTGCTAGGAAGACCACAGATGTACAGTGCCATTTTCATCAGATCACATCAAGGGAACACACTGCAACGCGACTTATCACTGCTGATGTTCACTGTGATTGCCTGGCCGGGTTGGCGTGCGCCTGTCAGGTTTCTCCTCCACTGAGGTCCTCTCTTCCTTCTTTCCATATTGTCCCTCTTCCATATTGTGCTTTTTGGAAGGAAGTCAATGTGCACGGCACAGACTTAAGAAGTGAGTAGTTTTATATTCTCCCTCTTTGAGGGCTGACTACCTACATAAATTATTTGGAATTCTTCTGCACAGGAGATTTGTCTATGCTGCTTGTTTAATTATTTATTCAATAAAGTATTTATATCAATATGAACTTGTGGATTTTTTTTATCTTTTGGGTTATAATACAATACTCACTTATTTTCTTTATCATCTGCTTCAAGCTCTGGTGGTCGGGAGCTCTTTCACAGGTTGGCTCTTGTGTCCCTTAGATACATTCCCATCCGTGTGCAGTTTTGTTTGTTTGCACACTCACTTTCAGGCATGACAACACGCTCCAGCCTCATTTCCTGTCCCCATTCTAGAACCGACTATTTCTTTAAGAACTCCTGATACCTCTGAATGAAGAATGGTATTAGAAACCGAGCTGAGGGTGCTAGATGTGTTCACTGCTAGTGAGGTGTCACTGCTTTAGGACCTCTCAGCTGACAGCGCAGGGAAACATCTGTGTATACACTAGAGAGTTAACATGTTGAGAGGTGCAATGACATGCCGTGTCCCTAATATACTTTTATTAGCACTAAATATGAATAAGAGATTCTATGCCTGGCTTCCTTTCAGTCTCATTCAGAAGAATGATAGGGGTACATTATATTTATGAAAATAACTGGCTAAACTGTCCTCTGCTGCTTTATGTATTCCTCCTAGAAACAGCTCAGAGACTTTTAGATATTCTGGCAAAACTGCAGGCCACACTGATGGGCTGTTCTCTAAAGCTGCACCAAGAAACAAAAGGCAAACCCCCTGAAAAGTCACTGATGGGAAGAAACACAGAAAACTCCAACAGTCCTCTTTGGTCAGCAGCATCATCATTAGGCTGCCATTTCCTCTTAAAAGCTCACTGCAAGTGCGAGTGTCAGGAAGGCAAAGCGGCACCTTCTCTAGCCCTCACCCCACAAAATTAGAAAAGACAGGTGGTATTCCTTTACAGATTGAAATACATTATTTGACATTACTGAGTCACCACTATGTTCCTGACTGTCTATACAATTTCTATCTTTCAATTCACTAAATTGTCACGGCAACTACTTAAAAGATGAGGAAATCGAAGCGCAGAAGGTAAGTTGTCCCATTCACTTCTGCTGAAAGGCAGAGAGTGAGTCCAGCCCAGGTGGCCTGGCCGTAGGAAGGCGCTCTCCATCAGACCGCTCTGCCTGAGGAACAATGTCTGATGAATGAAACATTTCTGATGGAAGGGTTTGGCATTTTCTCCTCTAGTGGGGAGACCCCATTAATGGCACAGAAGGAAAACCATAGGTTGTTTAAAACAAATTTTTCTAATAAAAAATGACTCGCAAGGTTGTTTTTGCTGACAATTTAGAGTAGTATATCCAAATACCTGCCCAGTGTCTGTAAGTAGTAAGCAAAATGCTCTAAGGTGGTGTATATGAGCATTTCCTCATTTTGTTATATATTCCATTGTAATGTATAATAGAAAATAAGATATAACCAGGGCTTCAAGTCCATGATTTTGTATATATTCTTGCCTAAGATGAGGCTTTAGGGTGGGTATTTATAATTAAAAAAGTAAATGCTTTAAATAACAGTCAACATGTAGAGATTACAAATGGACAAAGAAAGTTTGAACAACACTAATTTAGACTGTTATTTATTACAGAATAGAAAGGTCATGTTTTTCTTCTAAGAAATATTATTTTCTCACATTGCAAGGAGTATAGGGCACATGGGTTTCTTAATCTCTTTTTAAAATTATATTCTAGACATTCGATGACTTACATGCAATTTATTGAGCACCCAGCATATCCTAGACACCAAACTGAGCTTTGCATACGTCACATTTAATGCTCTCAGGAACCTTTCCATTTTATTTTCTCCTTTTATTATCCTCATTTATAAATGAAGAAACTGAGTTTCAGAGAAGGGAGGCACGTTGTCCAAAATATTTGGTAGGAAGCAGCAGAGCTGGAACATGAAACCAAGTTCACGTGACCAAAAACATCTATGTTCTTTCCACTCTACAAAGCTGCCGTCGGCATCACAGGGGCACATACCAGGCCAGGGAGTAAGGATCATTCATCCTCCTCAAGGTACACAAAGTAGAGCAAAACAACAACCACAAGCTCAGAGTACTAAACACAAATAGAGAAAAACACTTCATTAAAAAGTGTTCTAAGGGTAAAGGATGATTAACCCATTATCATCCAATTTAACTAATTTCTTAATGAACAGAGCAGAATTGTTTGTTGTTTAATCAACAAGGATCACTACCCAACCCTGTTAGAATGAATAAAAGAAAATACCTTCTTGAAATGTCTTTTAAAACTAGTGAATTAGATATTAAAATAAAAGACTACGCATCCTTCTATTTCCTGGAAAGATCACAGACGAGCAGAGCCGATCACACCATCCCTACAAGGGGCTAGGCACAGGGACACCGCCTGGCAGCACTCCGCCACCGCACAGTGAGCCCAGCTATTTGCGCTTGTAAAGGGTTGTTCTCCTTCCGAAAAAGAGAAAATTGGATTCTGCATATTTCATGGATTAACTGAAAATCATAGCATTTACAGCGTTTTACATTTGCCAGATGTGTAGATGTGTGCATTGTGACAGCTACAATTTATGTGACTATCAGAAATCTTCTTAAATTGAACAAACACTGTATCTACCATCCTTGCTATTTGGCAAAGAAAGTTTATTTAATCTATTCATAACATTGGGAAAAATACTATTTTATCTTGGCTAAGTCTTTTGTTTAGAAATTTCAAAAAAAAAGGGACATAGTTCATAACACTTTGAGAAGGAAGTTACTACTACTCTATCCTGCAATTAAATCAAAATGTAATAAACAGAGAGAGATTTCTTTAGTAATGACTAATTTTTGAATTAAAATATTAGAAGTTTTTGATAATTAAATGTTAGAGATATTTAAGCTTACTGCCACTAAAATTGATTGATACAAGAACTGAGTTGAAGGTAATAGAGATAACTTAGGATTTGTTTTATTCCATCATGTTTTGATAAAGTCAAGGGTTTACTATTCAATGAAACATAAAATTTCTGTTAAAAGCAGTTCCCTCTTTCTATTATTACTTAAAATAAAACAAAGTATATTTTCCTACATTAATCATAAAAACAAGCATTCCCAATCTTTCAAAATAACTATGATACACATGTAAACTACATAAATCTTTGCAAAATCTACTTTTATAAGTAAATGAAAATGCATATAGCAAATCCAAAACATCAATAAGTTGAGTTTCTATAGTTAAAGGAAACACCTTCTTTTAAAATGTAAAGTTTTTCCTTAATCTTTATTAATTCTTAACAATTCTCTTATGACGATGTCAATAAATTTCAGTATTTTAATGTAGAAAACAACTATCACTTGCTATTCTTCAGCTTTCTTCGTAGCAAAAGTTAAACATCTGTTTCTGCTCTGTTATATTCATGTAATGGTGAAATGTCTTAAGATTTAGCTACTTCTGTGAACAGCCTATATTCATTCTATCACCTCTCTTTTCAGGAGGAAAACGTATTGGCAGTCACAGAAAGCTCTAGTGTATGTACGTCATGTACGCACTGACTATGAAAAAGCAGCAGGGGGAGCAGACAATGAAAAGACTAAGTAGAATTAAACTTTAATTTACAGGCAACAGAAACATGATAGAGACATTTCCTAAAAAACAAACAGACAAAATAAATTCCATAAAGAAGTCATGACCACATTTGCAAAGTTGGCCTGCATACAATACATCTGGAATGAACTGAGGAAAAACCTTGTCTTAGAAGGGATGCTTGAACCCTAACTTCGAGACAGATTTTTAGCTTGAAGCACAGTAGTATCCAGCAATGACAAGACAAGGAACTGCCCCAAAATTAGGAGGAAGAAATTTTTTTTAGAGTGTAAATTTTGAGGGGAAGTAAAAATGATTTTGGTTCCTCCTTCAAACATTACTGCACTTACACAAGCAGATAAAGTTACAGGGCTTCCACAGCATCATCCTTGAAAAACCTGAGGCTTAGACTCCTCACCTGCTCCTCTTAAATTCTCAACTGACCTTCCGTAAGAGAAGGTAACCAAAACACCATGAAACTACTCTGCATTATAAACACCTAAAAGGGTATTTCAGCTTTGCAGATCTGTACAGAAGGATGGAAATGTGTCCTCCAATCCCAAATTATGTTTTACACATTCCAAAAAATTAATAGGAACTGTGTTTTCAATTTTAGAGGAAAAAAAGAGTATTTGGCTCTTCTGTCTGGAATTCTGTAAATGGAATTTAAGAAAATACTTAACTTCTAATTAGAACTTCAAAATGTTTACGTTTATATTATACCAAAATAGTGAAAATATAATTTAAGCATTTTTACAATATAGAAATATACAGTAAAGAAAGTTACTTAATTAAATGATGAAAATCCATGAATATTAAAATGTCAAGCATAAATTACAACTGAATAAAAAAAACCCCGTATTTTAGCCAAGTAAGCAAGCAGTGAAGTTTGATCTAAACCTCAAATAATAATACCAACAACGGGCATAATGCTTACTATTGCAGGCACTATTTATTAGCCAGCTATTTTATTCCTTCAAACTCCTGCACTGACCTTTCAAAACAGATATTGTGTCCATCTTATGCTAAGGGAATTGAAAAGAAAAAGCTGTTATTTCTCTAACGTAGCTCAGCTAGCAAGGAACAAAATCATGATTCAAATTCTAGGTCTGTCCATCTCCAAAGCTTTGAGATCTCACCATAATCTCCCTTCACCATATCGATGAGGTTCCAAAGGAAATCTGTACAAATCGCAGGCAGATTAATGTGTTTTCGAGGGCAAATGCTACAGATTTAACTACTCAAATTAAATGCCATCTGGAGCGCCTTTCCCTACTTGGTACAAGCATCCCGTATGTATTACCGCCAGCTCTGGCCTTGGACGAAATTTCAATAATTTTCCCATCTCAACACCATCGATGAGCACTATGCATGTTACAGCACCAATCAGGAAACATAGCTAGTTGCTTCTAAAGCATCATTTAAAAACTGCTAATAATTTAGATTCTTTTCATCAAGATTTCTAAAAACATTGTGAAAGATCTGTTAACCCAGTTTGCTGAGTGTGAAGAATCAATTTCCTTCTTGATACCCAAATTCATCGTCATAATAATCACCACAGAGATACAGAGATTCTTTGTAGAGTTCTCTGCACAATCACTTACAAATCCTGACCCTTACTAGTATTTTCATTGTTATTTTAATCTACCAGAGTGAATTTTTACAAAGGCTCAAGAGAGAAGAAACCAGAGAAGATGTCATGACTTTCCATTTTCTTCTTTCCCTTTTAATTGAATTCACTGGGGTCATGACTTTTCAAAGACAAAGAGAAGTAACCTGAAAATATTGGTTGGTTCAAACAAGTCCACGTTACAAGAATGGACGGTAATAACAATAAAAAACTAACCTGCAGCTATGTTTCAGACTTACTCATTCATACTCAAGTGATCTCAGGCAACCTAGTGCACGCGTGACACAAGCTGTTGCAATTCCAATTCAGACTTAGCTTCACTCACGGGGACCTTCACATCAGCTGCTCCAACTCAGTTTACAGCTCACGTAGAGGTGACTTATTCACGCTCGTGTTATCCAGAAGAAGGGTCACTTTACAACCTTTACCAAGAGCTTTTTTCTTTCCTTTTATGCTCATGTTTTCATCTATAAAAGGTCACATGAGCTTGGCACTCATTTAGAAATGCATGGGTTAAAAAAATGAATGGCTTAGCCATTAAAAGTTAAAGCAACAGCTTCATCTGAGTTAAAATTTTTTAATGTTAAAAATAAGTGTCCTGCCAGTAATCATTTGACTGTAAGACATTAACACTGCTAAAATGACTGCATTTTGGAAAAGTTTTTTCTCACTTAACCTAGATTGTACTGCAACCAAATACCCTCACCTCCCATACTAAACCTGTAAAATAACATAAAGTCTAATTTAGGGTCCTTCAGAGTGAAGGTTAAAAAAAACAACAACCCTGTTTTAACGTGGTGCCTTTAAAAGAAAGGAATCGTTTTGAGCAATTATTGTGACCTAAAGTTTTATTTTTATCTTAAAATGTAGATAAATCAATTACTTGACAGTTTTCATATATTGTATTATTATTAGATTTCATGTTAATTTTTTAAATTAAAAGATAGTTATTGTCATGAAGAGTATGGACTTTTGGGGAAAGTAATTGTAGCTGCTCAGGTTCATTCTGCTGAAACAGTACAGTCAAATCTTCTCGAAAACATAAGCAAATGCTTGCACATCCATTTAGGTGCCTTCAGGTTCTGCTCTTTCTTTTACTACACAGAATTAACCAGAGAAGAGAATTAAGAACTCAGGCCCACTGCAGAATGGTCCCATTCAGCAGGCAGGACAATGGAGATACTCAGCTTATGCCCACTGTTATTACGGATCAAATTATGAAAGGATGATTTATATTTTAGAAATTTAATAAATGAACTAAGAATTTGTTAGTCAGATGAGAATGATGGCACCTAATACCACACCAGGGAGTAGGAGAGCAATAACCAATCATTTTGACGAGGAGCCATACCGGATTTAGAAATGTGGCCCAAATGACAAAATAAAATTCGGATTCGATCACTAGTGTTCATATAAGTAGGTCAGACTGCTTATGGGTAGGTTAGTGCCTGCAGACAGTGACTGAAGAGTCCCTTTTAATTTATTGAAGGTAATGTTTCACTCAAAAACAATGCTGTCAACAGATAAGAGAAGTGGCTGATGTGCTATAGTATTTTAAAAAACTGCATTAAAAAAACAGGTGGGATAAAACTACAGTAAGCTAAAAAAAAAAGCATCACTCTTTGAAAAATATGTGCACATAAACAGTAAAATGGCATAACCTTACTGACCTTGTACATAGGTAGCCAAAAATCAAGTATGTTTAAGAGGCGACGGTTACTAATTGTCACACAGAGTAACCAGTCCTTGCAGGCTGAATCCCTCTGCCATTTGCATTCAACACAGGCATGTCTTTTTTCCTATCCCCTTGGTCGAGAGACTCATTAAAAACATACATAGCCAATTATTCCCTTACACAACTAAAGACAAAAAGCAGGAATTCAAAAAAAGAAAAAATACAGCAAAGCAGACAACACTCTACTTGCTTTAACAGCTGTGGCAGGTTGAAGGTTACCTCTCAGCACTTTGGCATATATGGTGCAAATGCCCCCTGAAGTGTCCAAGACTCAAAGAAACAAAGGTAAAGATCATAATGAATTTTCTAACTTTGCGGACGTTTCCTTTGGACGTGTATGGCCAAGTGAACATACAAAGGCTCAGTTTTTACCGGGTACCCTGACACTGACACAGATGAGGGCTAAGGTTCCAAGTTCAGTTTGAGTGGGGGTAGGTGGTGACACTCAAGAGATTGCCTTGACCTCCGGCAACTCTTATTTCCAACGGGGAATCCCAGGAATACCCTTAAACATGCAATGCCAATGGACCGGACTAGATTTCTGCTGCAAGGGCAAAGTGTCACTTTGCCACCTACCCAAAACCACTGTGTCCTGGAGGTACTGTAGTCGAACTGTGTCAAAGCTGCTTTTGCAAAATGTTTAATTTGTCTGGAGTGAATGGAAGAGAGAGGGAACGCACAGAATCAGGGACTTCCCTCGGAGGGAGCAGAACCGCCAACGTGCAGAAAGTATATATTTCACGGGGCCACAGGCACTGGTGGCTTCACCGGCATGGAAGTCAACAGCCTAGGGGCATCGGTGAGAGCAGAGCAGAGGCTTACCTTGTTGGAGGCCATCTCACTGACGGAGTGCCTGGTCTGTAGGGTCTCTAGCTGGTCCAGACACCAGTCCAGCTCCTCCAGGGTCTCGCTGGCCAGTTTCTGGTAGGCCTCCTCTGCGAAGAAATAGGGAAAGGGGGACTCAGTTCTCAAGCGCTTCACGGGGCTGCCAGCGAGTTCAAAGGGGTCCATCCTGCCGTACCCCGCCATGCTCAGATGCCCGGTGCCCGCACATGAGGGCTGCTCCTTCATATTGCCAAGCCGGGCACCGCGAGGGGGACCGAGGCTCTGCTAGCCGGGCAGCTGGCCTCGGGAAAACACGGTCTCTCCAGCTTGGCGTTTTAGTTCAGCGTCCAGGCAGGGCGTGCAAAGTGCAGCAAGCCAACTTTTACACGGAGACACGGACAAAAAAAACCACGATGCGACTTTGAGACGGTGCGGCCGGCCACAGTCCTAGTCCTTGAGGATGACGAAGGGGGAGGCGCGTGCGCCCCGGAGCCCGCCCCGCGGAGGGAGCGTCTGGTCCACCGCCCGGTCTCCCAGGTGGCCAGCCCCAAGCCGAGCCGCGTCTCCGCGCCCGCCCCGCCTGCTGAGCCTTCACTCAAAGCGAATGAATCAGCCGCGGCCGGGTGCGCGGCCACCACGTTTCCTGTTTTCTTTCTCAACTCCGCGGGCGGCGGGCGCAGCGCCGCTCCATCACCCTGGCTTTCCGGGAACACTCCCCCTCACGCCCCTCTCGGCCCTCCTGCCTGGCCCCTTCACAACTCCCTTACAGAAAGATTCCGAATTGCCAAAGCCTGCCCGGGCCCCCCGCCGCGTCCTTCCCCGCAGCCTCTGCCCGGGCCCCCCCGCCGCCCCGCCGTGGCATCACTCCGCACAGCCAGGCGCCGCTCGCTTTGAAGCCAAGCCGGAGAGACGGCGGGCGCGAGCGAGTGTGACTGTGGGGCTGTTGTGGGTCTGGGCGAGGGGAGCGGCGGAAAACCCGGCGTGGAGCCTCCGCCGCCCGCCCGCGCTCTGGGTCGCGCCTGCCGCGGGGCTCCGGCGGCACCTGGCGCGCACGCGCGCGGTCGCGCACCTGCCCGTGGGACCCCGAGCGCCCCGCAGAGCCGCCGCGCCTACAGATTGCTAGGAGGCTCATCATCTCCACCACCGGCTGCTCTCTGGGAAGTTTTCGCGGGAGAGCCCGACGGGCTGCACAAACAAGGTTATTTAGGACCCGCGCAATCGTTTCCGAGGGTTGGGATTTTAGAGCCTTCTTTTAAGGGTTTAGGATTTACCTACTTCAAGGGGAACAGGGTGGTTGTGGGAATAAAAGCATTTCTATTAAGACTGAACTCTTCAAGTACCCAGTCCTTGCTAAATACCAGACTAAATTACACAAACAAGCAAACAAAAACGTGCAATGTTGTGGAGTCAGAACTCTTTAGAAGTCTCATATTTGACGATATGTTGTAATGCACATTCGGAATGGTCTAAGAGTTTTCTTAAAGCAACAGTAATGCGAATGCATCACATGGTATGGGCAATTAACACATGTCCTGCCTACGTGCTCCAGTCATCTGTGGAAATGCAAATCAGAAACCAGGATGGTCTTGTGATGTCAAGGGGGAAAAGTCTGGAAGGGTTTTTCTATTCTCCATGCTCAGAATAAACTACAAACGTGAG
The DNA here is from genome assembly GCA_004027475.1 of Anoura caudifer. Classification (NCBI taxonomy): domain Eukaryota; kingdom Metazoa; phylum Chordata; class Mammalia; order Chiroptera; family Phyllostomidae; genus Anoura; species Anoura caudifer. The sequence continues at coordinate 389,714 of PVKU01000340.1, read as the reverse complement.
AAAATGAAAAGACCATATCCAAAGGCTCCATATGAAAGCCGGTTCTATTTACAAAAGCTGACCCTGGGGGCCACGGCACTCTTAATAAGCAGATCAATTGCGGAGAACTTCCCCCACATTAGCATGCGGATGAACAAACGTCTCAGAGGGGGGAAATCCAAACTCCCAAGAGTCCTCCTTATAAAGCTTTGTTATTTTCAATTAGAAAGAATACATTGAAAGCTTACATGACGTTGATGAGATGGTTTTTCTTTGTCTTGGAATCTATAGGTACTAAAGGAGAAGAAATTCTGCCCTTGATATTTAGGCTCTATAAGTGATTAGTGGCACATCAAAGAATTTCACGGACTGAATCTCAGGCTCCTGGGATATTCCAGATAGGTTTTTATACAACATTTGTAAAAGTTAGAATAACTTTCCAACTATACATTACATGTACCACGTGGCTCATTGTTATCAAGAATTCTTGAACTGTTGCGATTCACTTAGAGAACTCTAGGTTAAAATTTGCCTTTTCTATTACACTGGTTCCCCCCACCCCCCAACAATCTCTGTCAATATACAGATATTCTCAATATACTTGAGGAGAACAAACAACTGCCTAAACATTGCCAGGTGAGTTATAAAGTGTAAGACGGAGCTTTTATCCCTAACAAAAAGAACAACCTTGAAGATAATTTTAAATAGTCAGTGTATTTTATCTGTAGAGCTTTGCCCTGATTAAAAGAATGTAAAAATAAAACATGCTTGTTATAAAAATTGAAACATTCCACCAAGATGTAATGTAGAAAGTCCCTTGAAATCCCATACTCGTAAGATCATAAACAAGAATTAAGCCTCTGACCATAACACATTTTCATTGTACCTCGTATCTTCCATCTGCAAACATGGCAGCATGTACTTGGGATGGTAATACATCTGCTATATGGTTTTGTTTTTGCTTTTTTCATCTCTCCACTGTATAAAACAGGGATATAGGAAATTTTAAGAAGAAGTTGACTTATTTTGGGTCATGTGTCCATCATTAGCACATCCATTGGGTTAAAGATGCAAAACCATTGTGTCCAGGATTTTTTCACTGTCATCTTTCCTGCACTGGTTACATCAGACGCCCGGGATTCTCTCTCCATATGGCTAAGGCTTAGCTTTCCATGGTCCTCTTCCCTGCGCTCCAATTCTTCCAAAGTCTGAGATAAATAATCCCCTCCCATCTTCACCACCTTTTCAAAGCTTTTCAGAAACTCTGGCCTTGGGTCTAACGGGATGTGCCACCACATATTATACTTCATTGTTCACTTTTTAATTGTAATAGAAATGTAATTCAGGAAAGTTCCAGTGCTTCAAAACATTATGCACTTAAAGACAGGACTCACTCTTAAAAAGGCAGTACAAGGACCAGAGGAACAATTCATTTCAGAAGATCTGCTTTACGTCCAAACAGATCAGCTATTTTAACAATCACCACGTAAGCGCAATCACAAATCGGTATGTAGATTTTAAGTTCTAACATTTCTGCAAGTACAGTATAAATCTGGAGGATAAAAAAGGGACTAGAGCACATCTACTTATCAATAAAAAATAATTACTCATAACAGAGTAAAAAACTGTTTGTTCTGTAAAATTGTTCTCAAGAATTATTGTTGATATTAGCTTACAGCTAATATTACTTTTTCCAAATTCCTGGTTCACAGGCAATATGGCTAACCACAGTTTTTCAGGATCATTATTAAAGCTCAACTTTCAGGAATTTTAACCCCAAATGTTCTAGAACATTTCAACTCTACTAAAAAGCCTCCATGTGGAATTGTTAGCTATCTTATAGGAAACTGAGTCACCACACCAAACAACACACCTAATTGTCATCAAAAGCAGGTCACTGACAATGAGCTTGTTTAATTTTGGATTTTACCAAAAAACACAAACTGTATTCATTGATAAAATACTTTTCTCCCCCGAGAGTAGTATTTACCGTGGCACTACTTGAAAATGTCTGAAAATGCTTCTATTTAACTGTCCCAAAGCTTGCCAAATCCAGGAACTACAGGGAAAAGAACCCCCCATCAACACTGCTGGTGAAATTCCATGAAAGTTAGGGGAAAGCTATCGAACAGCAGCTAAGAAACGTCTTGAGCCTTTGGAAGTCCCCTCCTACAGGAGCACTGGTTTTCTTCAAGGCTCCCTTGAACTAAGTAACACCCGTGGTCTTACTCAGGATCTGCTGTGAACAAACAGTTCTTGATTCTTGCAGGCCAGCACTTGGCTTCCGTCATTGTGATGTGATCAAGGGTTCCCCTGACACATGGCCTGAAATAGTGCCAGGGGCTCCAGGAGAAGATGCTGAAGCAGCAGCTTCTCTTTGCAAAGGAACAAAAGTAATCGCCTCAGAGCTGCAGCAGTTAGCTAGGGGTTGAGGTCGTTCTCTTGAGAAATGTTTAGCAATTACTCTTACCCACAACTTAAGCAATGTTGACCATTGAGGTAAAAGGATCCATGCTACGTGATGTGTAACTGTGTGAATGTTGGCTTCTTTGCTAACACTTGAATGACTAAAGATTTGTGTAAGTTTGTCATAATTTCTAGATAGACCTATTGGTACAAATGAAGAGAATAGGTCCAAAAAATCACTTCATATGAACACTAATGTTTACACTTAATTAAAAATAAGTATTAACTATAACAGCTGATTTAGATTTTTTCTTAACATTAAAAAAAAAACCACTAGACAACTTCTAAGAGCAGACATTTATGTATCTTCCTAACCAGTTCCAGCTTCTTCTTTCCTAATTCCTACCAAAATTTCTTTGTTGTTCCTAAGGATGGAGTTGATGGTGTCTGAAGTAGGCAGAACGGAGAAAAATGATTGCTCTTTCACTGTGTATTGCTTCGAGCTAGTCACTCCCTGAGTTCACTACAGTAAACGATTTGTGCAGGTTAGTTCTAACTTTTGCTGACATTTTTTTCCTTCTATGCATTTTATCTGATGGGAAATACATGAAGGAGTTGGATTTGCTTTCGGTGTGTATATGTAACAGGTTCAAGCAGAGCTTGCCAGTGGCAAGCTGCTCTCATGTCCAAGTGTACTCCTGGCATCAAGGTTCTTGTTTTGAAATATTTTTAAATCTTATGAAACATATAAAATTTCACTTAGTACTTCAAAAATCCCCCAAAGGGAAGATGTGCGTAATTTTGTGTTTTTTCCCCTTTAATCTTCTTACTATCTATGGTTTTTTTTTTCTCTCTCTCTCTAGTGCTCTGCCTCAGGCTCTAGCAGAACTTTAAAATGAAATAAATACAACGCTGGGTTTCAGTGACTTCTAGAACCATCAGTAAGTCAACTTCTAGCAGCATCAGTACTTTATTTTACACCAACTATGTGTCATATACTTAACAGAGTCTGTAAAAGCAAGAGGAGTAAGAGAGCATGTCCCTTACTCAAGGAAATGCTAGAGTCTGGTGGTAGAGCAAATTTCAGTGTGCTGTATATTCTGAAAGAAGGGAACACAAGGGCTATGGGAGAATAAAAGAGAGCTGTTTACATCAGATTGGGACACAGGTGGAGTGGGAGAAGGCTGAGTCCTAAAGAATGGGCCTACATTCAATGAAATGTGTGTACATATGTATGTGGAGAAAGGAACTGCCATGAGTAGGACCTTACTCAGGGGGAAAGAGGCTGGAGAAATCCACAGCCACTGGCCATGGAAGTCTCTGAGGCATCTGCAGGTAGGGACTCTGGACTGAACCTTCAAGAGTAGAAACCACTGAGTGATTCAAAGCACTGTGTGATACGGGATCTGATCTTATTTAGATGAAAAAATTCTAGGGCTCTGTAGTCAATGGGATTGAAGTAGGCAAGGCTGAAGTCAATGAGAACATTATCTCTGATCATATTATTGGTAGAATGCAATGTATAATTTATAGAACATTTGCTTTTATGATGCCAATTCTTACCTAAGACAATCTCCAAATAAAAATTTTGCGTGGGCATATGTTCACAAGATATGGCAGGCATGAATTGAAAAGATCTTCCAATGCGACCTGTGAGGGGACTGACTTCTTGTTCTTATAAACTACAGTCTTCTAACCACTGAGATGGTTATCTTACTGTATTCATTGTAACTGTTGTCACCAGAATGTCCTTCAGGGAGAGCCTGCCTGTAAGAAAGTGTTTGATAAGGCTATGGAAAAAGGTGAGGCTTTAAGGAGCCCTTGTTTGGGTGGAAATAGTCTGTGATCTCTTCTACACAGGAGAGGGGAAAGACACGCCAGTTGCTTCAGGAGTGTGTGTGCCTGTGTATGTGTGTAAGGAGTCAACTTGGTCTGCAGAGTAATTCTACCCTATACTATATTTTGCTGTTTATAATGTGCACTTTTTCTACCCAAACTTTTTAGGGTAAAATAAGGATATGCATTATACATGGGTAGTACTAATTCCATACCTATATAAATGTTTTTAATTCTTTTATTTATGTGTATGCATTAAAAGTGTAAGTTTAGAAAGCAATAGTGATCTCTATATGCAAAATATACCCTGGAGTACGATAATTGCTTTTGTTTCTAAATATAAATAAATCAAAAGTTGAATTAAAAAATTAAAATGAAAGATTTTTTTGATAATTTTGGCCAAAAACATATCATATTATACGTATGAGCACATTATACATGGCAAAATACGGTAAATCTACCTCTCCCTCCAATTTTCAATAAAGTTGCTGAAGACATACAATGCTCAGATAAAGAGATTTACTTTATTTTGTTTTGTTTTAACCCAGCAAGGGGACTGATCTTGGAGGCCAGATTGGCCCAAATTGAAATATCAACCTGAACTGACACTGAGGAGAAGTGGCAAAGAAAGAGGAGAAAGCTTAAAAGCATGTGGAACTCATTGTAAGAATGGGAGAGGCTTTGTCCCAGGAACTGGGGTTTGAGCCATGTTTAATCAGACAATCGAAACTGAAGACTACATATGACCTGGGTTCTACTATAAGCAGTATTATCTCTTGACTGAAACTGGAAGAGCAGAAGGAGGATCCAATCTTTATTCTACTACAGACAAGCCGTAATTCCTACCGAATCACCTAATCCTTCTTAAGCCTTCATTTTCTCACCTGTGGACTGGGGATAATAAAAAGTACCTTGCAGATGATTTTAGTTTAAGTGAGAGACATGGAGTTAAATAACCTTGCGTTGCTCACCTAATAGATTCTTTTCCAGGCACTGCACTAGATGATGGAGATTTAGCAATGAACAAGTAGTTGAAAGCTCTTGCCTGCTCTCAGAGTTTCCATTCTACTGCTTATGATAATCTGTTTTTATCAAATGCCTGCTATGTGCTAGGTGCTGAGTATGCAAAAGGGAAGCAAATAACTTTGGATTTCAAGAAGCTCACAGTCCAATGAGGAAGACAAGGTTGAACTGGTATGTATGTAACTTGTACACTAAAACTAGGCAATAAAGATAGTAAGCACAAGGCGGAGAAAGGGTATGGGGAGTGTTACCTACCACAGCCTGGGAGAAATCTGGGAAAGCTCTCTGAAAGCAGGAATGTTAGCCTCAAGTCTCCAAGGATGAATTAAACAGTTAACTAGGTGAAGAATGGGAGGTGACATCTGAGAAAGAGGGCAAACGTGTGCCACTGCCAGTTGGAGAACACTGCACAAGGATGTTTACATAAGTTAATCTGCAATAAGGCAGTTACTACATGAGAGGTTCCTTCCTCTCTCCCAGGTTCTCAATCCTAAACCAGTTACGATTTTCCTGTCATCACCATCAACCCTCTAATATCAACCAGTTCTGGCTGAATGTGAGTGAAAAATCAATCATGCAAAGTCACTTTGTACGAAAAGTATGTACGAGATATGTTGGTTAATGGAAGAGCACTACTTACTATGAATTTGCTGGGAGGATCATTCCAACATTTCCCAAAGAATGTTTAAATAAACATTATTCCTACAAGATTCTCCTTACCAAAAGTATTCTGTGGTCAAACAAGTTCAGAAAATGTTAACTATGTAGCCTCTTTGCAGCTATGTGTAATGGACATGAACCTACCAAAATCTAGAACTACAGCAAAGAGATCAATTTCATGTCATTTTACAAGTATTAATTACATAAATTTATTTGACACAAAATGCTTTTTTTTCATACAACTATCATCTCTTAAAGCATATTTTTGAAGACTTTGTCCTATAGCATGTCAGGTGAGTCCAAAAACAGGAACACAATGCTTGAGTTCTGTAGGTTCCCATATATTCAAAATCCCCAGTAAGGACCTCATATTTCTCCTTTTCAGGCTTTTGTGTGCTGTTAAGAATGGTCAGAAAGTCATCTTCCTCCTTCTGTTCCTTCCTATCTTTCTCTTTTTCTTTTCCCCAGAAACAGAGTGGTCAAAACAAACAAACAAACAAACAAACAGCCCAATCCATACATATTTATTGAGCCTCTCTGATATTCCGGTTGCTTTGAAACAAAAGAACACAGAAGATTCAGTGGCCTGGACCTGGGAAGGATCATATAATATTCTGCGGAGAAAATCAGACACGTGGCCAGCTGCTGCCTAGAGACAGCGTGAGGTGGCACAGAAACCAGGCAGCTTGGGACTGCTACCGCAGTACAGGAGGAGGGGGCGATATGGACTGCAGTTAGGTGTACAGGATTCCAGGAAGAAGGTGAACCCAGATGTACATCTTTGACCCCAAAGTCTGTGATGTGAATGGCTGTGGGAGGAGGGAGTCAGCTGGCATTGTTTTCAGGTAGAAAAGAATGTCTGGAGCCTGGAGAAGGGTTACATGTGTGGGCGGTAAATAGCCTGCATGGAGTAGACTCCTTAAAGGGAGGAGAATTGAATACTTAAATGGGTGGCCTTAAGCTAATGGATATTGTGGGAATTGGATAAGTGCACTGTAGCCCAGGAGGAGACAATAAAGAAGAGAGAAGGAGGGAGATTAAGACTCCACTGCAGCTCTCTTCTCTGGCGCTGCCTATGGAGGTGGCAGCCATCTTTACTTGGTACCACGGTGGCCCTCAGACCCCTGGTAAAAACCAAAATTGTCAAAAGGGGGACCAAGAAGTTCATCTGGCACCAATCAGACTGATATGTCAAAATTAAGCTGAACTGGTGGAAACCCAGAGGCACTGACAATAGCGTATACAGTAGATTCAAGAGCCTGATCTTGATGCCCAGCATTGGTATGGGAGCAACAAGAAAACAAAGCACATGCTGCCCAGTGGCTTTGGGAAGTTCCTGGTCCACAGCGTCAAGGAGCTTGAAGTGCGGCTGAAGTGCAACAGACCTTACTGTGCTGGGATTGCTCACAACGTCTCCTCAGAGAACTGCAAACCACCTAGGACGGAGCAGCCCAGCTGGCCACGAGAGCCACCAATCCCACTGCCAGACTGGGCAGTGAGGAACATGAATAGACAGATTGTGTGCACATTGTATCTGTGTAAATAAAACCATAAAATTCTGCCAAAAAGACTCCATTGCAATAGTCCTGATGCACAGCAAGTAATAAGCAGCATTCTCAAATTACCCATAGCAGTGGCCTATTACGACAGTTATGAGCAATGGAAAGAGCACGACACTGGGAACAGAGGTCTAGGCTCAGACGCTGGCTCTGCAACTCAGCTACCACGTGGCAAATTTGGGTAAATTATTTAACTTCTCTGTACCTCAGGTTTCTCTTCTATAAACAGGGCTACAAATACATCCCACAGAAGACTGCCCCCCTCCTGGCCATTCTCCATATCTTATTGAATTTTAACACTAAGTTAAAAATCACATATGCACATGCCTATTTTATTTTTGTTGGTTTCATTTCTACTTAAATGCATGACTTGTTAAAAATTGTAAATATTTATGAAATCTGTTACATGATATATCACTGCTGGTTTTAACAGCCATCTATCTCCTCCCCATCTCTTCTTTTTGGGGTGGAACCTAGAATCCATTTATTTCCTTTCACAAAATTGCATACTTCTCAGAAACTACATTTGTGTCCAGCAAAACATAAAGTAGGATATGCAATGCTTCTTTGCTGTTGGAACCTGGACTCATCCAGTTTGGAGTGAATGATCAGTTGTCCAGAGTCCTTGGTCTCATGAAATGTCAACCTTCCCTTGCACAGACCCTCGCTCATGTCTGGGTCCAGGGCAGCACTGAACTGGGGTCAGCTATGGTGAAGCTGTCCCAGCCTGGCTCTGGGGGACCCTCACCAGTGTTTTAAGGGATGGCCCACATAAGGGTAGATGTGTCAGTCTTCAGATAACGTCTGTGCAAATGAGTTATGGCTGCAAATTAAATAGTGCTTTTCTCCAGGGAGCACAAAGTTATCAAAACTATTCTGTGCATATTTTTGATACCAGTAGTAGTCAGTGCCTGAGTCTCTGAAAATTAACACAATTAGCAAGAGTACTCATTGTACCTGCTACTTTAAACAATTCCATCCACAGCTGTTTGATTCAGCAGGATGCATAAAGCATGACATTCATGTTTTATTTCATTCTTAATAAGATTAGCTTTTGAAAACATCCACAGAAATCTGGACACTTTTTGCCATGCCTTAATCTTGTAAAGCCATATTTTAAGTATCCCAGGTTTATGCTTAAATTACAGCTCTTTGATAAGAGAAAAAAAATGCACAGCATTTTTCTTCCCATTGTCTATCCACATAGTGACTGTACATATTTTATATATATTTTTATAAATCTCCAGGGCATATTTACTATCTAGAATTATTTAATGTGTGAACATTTTGAATTGAGATTAGACATTAATATGAGCAGAAGGCTTTGATTTAAGACAAGTCTGGGATCCACTAAAATTAATTGTAATATGTTCGTCCTTCCGGTAACTATATATATACAATATATATAGTCTGGTGAATATATAAAATATATATTTTAAATAGCATTACATATTTTAACTCTTGAATTACAACTTTTAAATTTTATGAATTTTGCTAATACCACCATGTTTAAAAATAATTTTTTTTGTTATTTTTATATGATTTTTTGTTGCAAATCTACCCAATGGAGAGGCTTCTGGATACTTAGGTCCACATTCTAATTTTGGTCTTTATATTTTGTTTTCATAACTTGTCTTTGGTGACCTAGTAATCATAGCTGCCCACCCATTCCTTTTCTTTTCTTTCTTTTTTTTTTTTTTTGCATTTTTTGACATCTTCCAACAAGCAAAAATTGTGTGAGACCTCAACTCCTATGGAGACTGCCATTTCCTTCCAAAGACCCAGACTGTACCCATAGAGTATGGGGAAAGGTTAAATGAGATGAAGCTGTGGTTTTCAAACTTTTTTGCTTGTAAGCCATAGTGAGAAATATATTATGTACTATGACAAGCATACTTGTTTAAAGTAGAAGGTACAATGAATACCATTGTTAATTGTGCTCATTTTTAACCTTCATTTTGTTTATACAGCACATCACATTTATCAATTTGCAGATTGTACCAATCTTGCATCCCTCGAATGAATCTCATTCGATCATGGTGTATAATCTTTTTAATGATTTGCTGGATCTGGTTTGCTAATATTGTGCTGAGGATTTTAGCCATTATATTCATCAGGGATATTGGCCTCTAATTTTCTTTCTTTGTAGTATCTTTATCTGATTTTGGAATTAAGATAATGCTGGCCTTGAAAAATGAACTTGGGATTCTTCTCTCCTCTTGAATTTATTTTGGAATAGGTGTTGGTTTTTCTTTGAATGTTTAATAAAATTCATTTGTGAAGCCATTCAATCCAGGACTTTTGCTTGTTGGGAGTTTTTTTTATTGCTGTTTCAGTTCACTAGTTGGAATCCATCTGTCTAGATTCTCTGATCCTTTCTGATCCAGTTTCAGAAGAGCATATGTTTTTAGGATATTACTCATTTCATGTAGATTGCCCAATTTGTTGGCATATAGGTGTTCGGAATATTTTCTTACAATATTTCTTTGGTGCCAGTTGTTACTTCTCTTTCATTTCTGATTTTATTTATTTGGATCCTCTCTCTTTTTTTCTTGGTAAGTCTGTTTAAAAACTTGTCAATCTTGTTTATCTTTTCAAAGAACTAGCTCTTGGTGTCACTGATCTTTTATATTGTTCTTTTAGAGTCTATTTTGTTTATTTCTGTTCCTATCCTTATTATTTACTTTCTTTTCACTTTGGGCTTTGTTGTTCTTTTTCTAGTTCTGTTAAGTGTAAAGTTAGGGTGTTTATTTGAGATTTTCTTGTTTCTTGTGGTAGGTCATTTTTGAAGAATCATAGGTACTGACTCCTAGTATAAAAAATACCTACAGTACAGGAATGTTTTGATACCTATATTTGTTTAAAAAGGTAGGGGTGTAAACTCCTATTGAAAACAACTCTGGTATATTATATATAATGGTCATGGCATGATTTGTTTATAGTCTTTGTTTAACAAATAATGCATTTAAATTTAACTGAAATCAATAAAAAGAATTATATAAAAACTCCCCTACTTTCCTATTGCAAGGGAGAATTAAGTAGAACACAGAGATATGTAAGGTATGAGCTGTTTAATATGCAGATATTTTGTCAATCATTTCTCCAAGAAGTGTGTGTTTCCTCAGGGCACTAGAGGTTTACCAGTGGAACACACAGAGCAGGGGTCACCCACTAAAGTGTCAGTAAGAGCCAGGCAGATCGTGTGAATGAATGATGTAGCTGATGCGGGACTGCTGGGGCGGTGGGTGGGGGCTTCAGAGGGCAGTGTGGGAATGCTGGCCAACTGTTTCCAGATCTTCAGATTTTTCAAAAGAATTCCCACATTTGGACATTTTAATGCAAAATTTATGTTTTTAAAATTTTGGCAACTAATTAAAAAGAGTTAAATATTTCCAAAACCAAGCAAAAAAGTTTATGACCCATAGTAGTCAATTTGCACCCCCAATATCCAGAGTCCTTAGCACGAGTGACAGGAACATTCCTGAGAGCAGTGTAGACACACCCTCAAGGACCCTTTAAATTCAAGGTAGCAAAATCACCTGTTTCTGCAATCCAGAATGCTAATGTGGGATCACTGAGAGGCTATTTTATTTGGAGTCAAAAGACAGAGATTCCTTTCCTGGTTCCAACAGTTACTCAGGAATGGCCTTGGCCAAATGATCTCAGCTGTCCATGGACCAACTGGACCCTATGAAATGTCCTGTGAGGAACTTGGCCTGACCAAAAATATCTGACCCCAATGACCTAATAATTACTAATGACCCCACCGAATAGGAAGCACTATTTTCCAAAGACTGCCATACATCCTAACCCTTTTATTGACAAAGGAACAGGAAAAAAAATAAAATTTTCCATTTGGCCCTCATTTTCCTTTCTAGTTCTTAAACTCTTACAAAAAAAATATTGGAAATCCCAGCTGTTTTCTTTTTTGTAGGGGTCTTTTCCTCTTCCAGTCTCTCCTACATAACCTTAGGTTCCCAAAGCACCTCTTCTATACCTCTTGCGTGTTCTCCTCATGCAAGACTATATTCCAGATTTTTTTAAAAATTTTATTTTAATTGTTGTTCTTGTACAGTTTTCTGTCTTCTACTCCCATCCCAGCCCACCACCCCAGCCCTCCCCAGCTCCCTCCCATTTCCACCCCCCTAGCTTTTGTCCATGTGTCTTTTATAGTTGTTGCTCTAAACCCTTCCCCTTTTCCCTTGAAATTCCTTCCCCTCTCCTCTCTGGTGACTGTCAGCCTGTTCTCAATTTCAGTGTCTTTGGTTATATTATACTTGTTTGTTTGTTCTGTTGATTAGAATAGCCAAGTGTTGGAAGCAACCTAGGTGCCCATCAGTAAATGAATGGATCAAAAAACTATGGTACATTTACACAATGGAATTCTATGCAGCAGAAAGAAAGAAGGAGCTCCTACCCTTTGCCACAGCATGGATGGAACTGGAGAGCATTATGCTAAGTGAGATAAGCCAGGAGGTAAAAGACAAATACCATATGATCTCACATATTCTGGATTTTTAATGCCTGTAGGTTTGCATCCAAACTTCATTTAGACTCCTGAGAGCTCCTCTAAAATCTGCCTCACTGGACCCATCTGTCCTCACCATCCCCAGCGGTTCATTCCACCTACATACCCCCATCTTGTCAGGAAGTCTCAGGGTCTCATCTCTGCATATCTAGTCTGTTCGTCACTTGCTCATCCAGTCCTTCCTTCCCTCTTTCTTTCCATTTATTCTATTCCTGCCCTTCACAGGTTACTTCCTTCATGCAAATGTTCCTTCAGAGGAAGTTCTGCGTTGAAGCAGATGATAAGCTCTCCTTGTCCACAGCAGCACAATCTGGAATGGAGTGATCCTGAGATCACTCACAGAGGAGGACACTCAAGAAGGAGTTAAGGGTGGTGGGTTGCATGGAATCCACATATATCGTCTGTTTTGGTTTTACCATGGGGGTGAGTCCTTTCCACAAGTTAGGAAAGTAGACATTGTTACATGAATCTTCCTTGTCCACTTAAACTTTGGTTCAGTTAACTACCCAATAAATATTTGTTCAATACCTGCTGTGGGGTAATCTGGCTCTATATGAGGCACTCTATTAAAGAGCTGAATTCAGAAGCTCTCTGACTTCAGGGAGCTCGCAATCTAGAGGTTCTGATCAACAAATGAACAATGCAGTGATTTCAAAAGCAATTCCTGTGTGGAATGATGGAAGCACTCGCAGGTCAGGAAAGCTGCAAGGATCTAGCCGGGCTTCCTGGAGGGGATGTCTGTATTCTCCTCCACCTGGTAACTCACCAATCAGAGTTTGCAGATGTGGCTGGGGTTAAGGAAACAACATGAGGACAACAGGAAGAGTGGATCTGGTGGCCCAGAGGGGCCAAGAATCAGCTTGTGGTACCAGGCCTCAGGCATATCAGGCACACCAGACACAAAATAATGTTTTCTTCCACCTCCCCAAATTCTCCTGCAGTGGAAGCTTAGGAGTGAGAAAGAAAAGGAGGCAGAAAATTACAACCTCTGGGGTGAAAAAGGAAGGAGTAGGCAAGAGTCTCTGAAAGTGTAGAAAATCAACCAACTGGGAGCTGATGAAAGATGTTTATTCAAAAAGGACAATTAAAAAGGCAGTTGTGGGAGGCAGATTAGAAAGATTGGGGCTGCCAGTTAAGTGGGTGAGGAAAACCCAGCCCTTTGAGAACTTGATTAAATTCTGTAGCTTGAATTTCCCACTTGCTGCTCCCTCTGCCTGCTTCTTCTCCCTCTGCAGGAACTGGGCCCTCTGGCCTCAGGATCCTGCTCTCTTTTGTGGAACAATGAAACTTTAGAAATGAATTCATCAGGGCAAGTAAGCATTGCAAACATATTTCTCCCTCAGGGTGAGCCTGGCACTCGAATTTAAACTGTTTGATTGCACTCTGAAGGAAGGTGTCTGTTCTACCTGAGTGAAGGCCCTACTCCAATTTGACCTCCCCCACCCCCAAATTTCTTTATTTAGAAAGAAGGCCAAAGGATTCCTCCCTGCTCTTCTTAATTCCTGAGTGGATTATATACTGGATTATTCTGGTCCCAAAAGGGGACTTTATGAAGACTGAAAATTCAGGAGAATCATTTTTGGAATAAGGGAGTTCTTGTTTCCAAAGCTGAGCTTTGCCTTTCACTAGTGTGAGACCCTCATATAAATGCATTAACTTGTCTGAGCTTGTTCTCTCATTTGTAAAATGGGGAGTAGTATTTGCATCATGTGATTTTGAAGATTAAATAGGATTATGCATGTAAAGCAGTGCTTGAAAAATAGTTAAGTGTCCCCAAAATGATGAATTGTGTATGTAGGCACATATAAGTTGCCTGAAATTTCTCTGAATTATTCCCAGCTCACTTCTATGTCTCACTCTTCTCCCTGATGCTGTTATCCACTGGCTGACTGAGAGAGACTTTCCAGCTTTTATCGATGTGATTAGGAACAGTAGTCTTTGAAAGTGCTCTCAAATTATTTATCTAATTAAACAAGCAAACCTTTTTAAACCCAGACATCCTAAATCTCTGTAGCCTGTCTCTGTTGATTTGGCCAGAACAGCTCAGGGCTTTCCAGGTGGAAGAAAAAATAAATTAGCAGTCTGGAAAACAAGGACCGCCGAGTTACACGCGCCTCACTAAAACAGTCTGTTCACCCTGTTTATTTTGCCATGGGGTCTAGAATTAGTAGGGGACTTGGAAAATCCAGGATACCACCCAATAGGCATTCCCTCTAAAGTTAGATACTGGCAAATATTATGTTTGCTGCATGAGAGCCAAATCTGAAGTTAACTCTTCAAGTATTTAAATCATGAAACAATCTATCACAATGATTTGCTTACTACTAGACTGAATGACTCCAGGGTTGCAACCATATCAAATTCATTTTTTAATCTCTGGTGCTATAAACTCTGCTTGTCACATACCAAGTATCTACTAAATGTTTGTTGAATTGAATTGAACTGAATAATTATGGAACATTCCCTTTATTAAGGCCACCTTTCTGCAATATTTTCAGAGCTACTAATGCATCTGAGAATCAATAACTAGACTGAGAGGAATATTAACGTGGTTCAGGGGCTTGTAAACCTCACAGTCTGAGATATGACGGATTAAAGTGACTTTTGTGCTGGGGCGAGAAAAACCCAGTAGACTGACCCTTGTCTCCATGATTTTCATACTTAGTGTCCTACCGAACCATTTATTCTCTGGGTACCTAAAAACTTTATTACATTTATTTGCTTAGGTATTCTTATGGATAGCAGGTTCATACATCCCACTCGTTTGGGATTTACCAGGTTTATGTCTGTTATCAGGATGTGATTATGAATAACAATGCTTTTTATTCTCAAAAGTGCCCTGGTTTGGATGCTAAATCATATGGACACTGTACTTATGAGATGTGTTCATCACACATCATTTGGCTGTCCAATTCCACCTCCTGTGGAAGGGTGGGTACTCGGCTCCGCCCAGGCTTTCCTCTGTGGAGGCACCTCTCTCAATCACTGCTTCCTGGAGCTCCAGGCCCACTCCTAAAAGAACAGACACTTCTTTTTGGAACGACTGTTGGCGGAACAACAAAATCAGTTCTCTGATTTTAAGTCTTTCCCGTCATCTTGGAGCTCTAATGAACACTAAGAAACAAAGACTCCTTAATAATTACATTCCCAAATTTGCTGAAATCTAGAAGATATACCCATTTGAAAACTCTAATCTAGTAATTAAACTTAAGCTTCTCAGGTTAAACTGCACCTTAGTAATGCAGCTTATTTTGTCAAAATCAGTTAAGGCCCGCTAATGGGTTTTAGAATAAATGGACAGACAAAAATTAAAATGTGGCAAGCCAAGGTAATCAGAAAGCTCACTTCATTCAGTCAATAACAATGGCACTTTAATGGGTTCTTTTTACTATTGGGATGCAATTGTGCTTGGCTTTAATTTCTTGTAATGATGGAACAAATTAGATTACCTCATACTTTTAGGGTCATTTGGCTACATCGTGTGTTGGTGGTTCCCTAAACCCCACTGGAAATTAAATGAGCTCTGTGATGGCTCATTCTCCCTATTTTGTGACATGTCTATCTCCTGTCAGCACAACGGTAAACCATCATCTACCTTAATCCAAGACACTGCAGAAGAGGTAAAAAAAATGATCTCCTTTGCCCCTTTCCTTTTAGATCTCCCTATTTGTAGCTACCAAATCATGGCATGCCTGCTGGGACATAATCTTGTTAGAACAAGCAGAGTGATTCTTGTGTGAAACTTCAGGACTGTCTCTACCACAAGTTCAAAATGTACCTGTGATTCAAAC
Source organism: Anoura caudifer (assembly GCA_004027475.1). Lineage (NCBI taxonomy): Eukaryota > Metazoa > Chordata > Mammalia > Chiroptera > Phyllostomidae > Anoura > Anoura caudifer. The sequence goes on along the minus strand of PVKU01000340.1, from coordinate 373,932 downwards.
TTAGATGAGGAAATGAGTTGGTAAGAACATAATAAGCATCAAACGGTATTAAGAACACAAACTACTTTTACTTTGTAGTACCAGTTTCTCTTTTCCCTAATTCCAGGTGGACACGCAAGGTCTGAGGCAGGGAATCTACTGCCACATATCATCAAAACTAATCAGTCCTTAGTCCAGCACATTTACTCTTTAGGGCCTTACCCAGAGCAGGTAAAATATTCTAGCAAACCTAATGCAACTTTCCTGAACACTGCAGCTACTGAGCTCAAACTGTAAAAGATCATAGTATAAATGGCATTGCAAATACAGTGTGGCAGACTGACATTAAATATTTAAAACACATGCATCATTATTAATAAGCAACAATGTTTGAGACTTCTGGCTGCTCCCTAACGTGATGCTTTTCTTCATCAGTTGTATTAATAAAGAAAATTCAAAGTAGAGAGAATTCCCAGACTCCTGTGTAGCCAGGTGTTGTTACATAACTATATTCTCACAAATGGGTTGATAGAAGTGTTATGTGGAAGTTTGAACAACTTTCATTAAAAAACACTAGTCATATATCTTATATCTGTCCTTCATTCTTTTCCTACAGGCTAGAATATAAAGTTGACAGATGGAGCAGGAGCAGCCATACTGGACCATGAGCTGAATTGAGGCATAGAGGGTACATCTAATAGCTCCCAAATGGAAGGAGCATATGTCCCTGAAGACTTTATGGAACAGTGTTGCCACATTAGCTCTAGACTATCTACTTTCAGATTTTAACATGCTAGAGAATAAACATCTATGTTCTTTAAGCCACTTCTATTTTAAATCTCTGTCAAACTATTTTTTGACTATTTTAAGTCATAGGCAAACACAATTCCAAGTAATATAAAGACCAATAACAAAAATCCAATTTCCCTTGGTCTAGGACCATAGCTTAGTCTTGCCAAAAAGGAGTGTATTGCCATGGCCAGGTAGCTAAGTTGGTTGGAACATCCTCCCACACACCAAAAGGCTGTGGGTTCAATTCCTGGTCAGGGCACATACTTAGGTTGCATGCTCCATCCCCAGTCAGGGCGCATACAGGAGGTAACCAATTGATGTTTCTCACATCAATGTGTCTCTTTCTTTCTCTTTCCATTCTTTGGCTAAAATCAACAAACATATCATCGGGTGAGGATTAAAAACAATTTCTTTTAAAAAAAAGGAGTATGCTCACTTAGGCTAGGCTGTAATTTAGATATTGGATGACTGGTTGCCAGGTTACTGTACTACAAAGATATTTTGTAGTAATAGATTGCTAGTTAAGAGATTCCAGAACTATCTGAAAATGATTTCTAGACAATATGCCAAACAAAACCCTACAAGGATGACCCTGGAGCTTCCCTTAGGGATCAGATAATTTGTCTTTCCAGCTGGACTCAGAAGTCACTCCAGTCTGGAAGCCACTGGGATGAACCAAAAAGTAGTTTCCCTGCCATGAAGAGATACATTGTCACTTTGGGGAGGTTCTTCTTCCCCCAGCCCCATCCAGCACTCACTTACACACTTGAACACATAGATGTTTACACATTTTTCTGACTCAATAGTCTCTGAGCACACTGCTTGTATTAAATCATTAAAAGCTGGAGGGTCTTTTCAGAATTATTTCTTTCCATGATTTGTCATTTAGAGCCAGTGTTCTCTCTTCTGGCAAGTCTAATAGCTTTAAAACTAAATTCTTGTGGATCCAAGTCATGTCTGAAAGTTTTATAGAATGACATACTGTGGTCATGTGGTCAGAGCACAAATACTTCTGAACATACAATATTTTAAAGAAAAACAGTTTATGTGTAAGCTCCATGAGGTTATAGAACAAGGCCATTTTACTTATTACCAAATTCCCAGCAGTGTCCCTCAGTATAAATCTGTGCAATGACTAAATGGTCTTCCCAAGGTAGGAAACTTATTATTTGCACATACTTGAGGCCCACCTCTGTGTATTCATTGTCCCTGGATGTATACACAGCCTCCAAATGACTTTGCAGGACGGTGCCCCTATATCGTCTAGCACAGTTACCAAATGACCCGTTTTTCATAAATTGCTCTAGCATCACACTCTTTTCCTACAGAGAATCTTGCTGCCCATACCAGTTCTCTGAAGCACTGTTTTTCTCCCTCCTAATACATACACATATTGTTGGAAATACTTGGATGGAGAAGGATATGCATGCTCAATGCTCAAGCCCTCTTTGGGAAAAGTTGCAACTGTGAGAAATGTCAGTGACCAAAATTAAGTACATAGATTATGAAGCATAGATCTCAGTTGTTAAAAGAAGTCTAAATCTGCATTTAAAAAATTAAGATAGGGGATAAAAATAGTTCTAAGAACTTTTTGGGCAGAGACCTGCCACTCTCAGTGAGGGGATGATTACCCACAAGACCCCTGACCACTCTCAACCCATTCAGCACTGCCAGTGCCCCCTCCACCTCTCTATTGCAGACTGTCAGGTAGCAAGGTAAGGGCTTTGTCTAAGTAGAAACTACCTCAATCTTTCAAAATCTGGGGTTATGTAATTATAAAAGGAAAAACAGCATCAAAAATACAGAAAGGCAAAATGTTGTCTGTCCTAATGAATGTTGGCTACCCATAATGCCATTGATAAGATACATCACTAAACAGAGAAGATTTATTAATTAAGGGAAATCTTATTTGCATTAACTCATCTATTCTCCCTAAAGTCAGCATTTAGTCATTTCCCGTATACTGACATGACATGTCTCTACATTTTAAAATGTTAGTGAGAGGAGTTTTTAAAAGATACTTGAACTGTTCCTTCTAACAGTTTCAGTATCTGGATTAGAATTTAATGTATGAAGGTATAAATAAGTCACGCTGAAATATTCAAAGGCAATCAGATGTTTGTGACTGCATTTTGGTTATATAGGAAAGTGTCCTTGTTCTTGGGAGGCACTCATCTGAGGCTGAAGGGCCATGATGTGTGCAGCTTTCTCTCAGGTGGCTGAGAGAATAATAGTGTGTATGTGTGTGTGCGCGAACAAAGAGAAGGAGAGCGTAATAAAGCACTTGAGGAAGAATGTTGACAGTGGGAGAATCAGGCTGAGGAATGTGCATGTGTTCTTCGTACTATTCACGAAGTTTTCCATTGAGTTTAAAATTATTTGCAAGTAAAAGGTGTTTTTATAACAGGCAATCAAAACAGTGACCAAAAGTAATTAAATTATTTCATAGTTGAGCATTCTTTCCTGCCCCCCCCTGTACGTACACACACTTCATACATTCACAGACACACAAATGACACTTGACTGTACTTTTTTGCCTGCAAATGAGTGTTAGCACTTACATGAATGAGAAATTCAGTCTTCTATTCATGTATTCAAGCTCCAAGTGATTCTAAGAGACTTTTTAGACAATTTGATTTTGATTTGATTTTGAAGACAACAATTTCGAAGACACACTCTAGTGTCCTTTCTTATAAACAAGGCTGCCCTTTTGTCCTTTTAGATTTGGTTGAACTGCCCTGTGGAGTACAACTACCTGAGAACACATACTTGAAAAGACAGCTGAGGCACACTGCCCAAACCACAGACTATTGAAAACTTGGCCAAAAGTGACTACTTTGGACTGTTGACTTCAAAAGTGCTAATGAATACAATGAACTGGGGAAGATGTATGATTTGTTTTGAACACATTTAACAATGACTGATGGCCCAGATTTGGCAAGCTAGTTCACTCCCAGTGGAGATGAAAGTTTCACTGCCTGGCCTCTTTCAACATTCTTGTTGAGGCAGGTTTCATGCTTATGGGCCAATGTACTAACAAATCACTTATAATTGGCAACATAATGAATTTATTAGCTACACTACAGATCAATGCTGTACATAATATTCCTGAGTCAACATGAGCTCTTAATTAAATGTCCTTATTACAAATGTTTCTGGAAATTTTCCTTCAGATTACCAAACTTGAAGACATGAGTCTAAGTGTCAACCAGTAATTACTCTAGTCATATTTTGAGATGGGCCAGGACCACGGTCAGGGCCAAGGCCAAGACCAGGTTAGAAAGTGATCTAGTATGCATGGAAGGATATACGTAATCAAAACTACCAATACATTGACTCAAACTATTCTATGCCTCAGGTTATTCTGACACCCAGAGTATCAGCCTCTAAGCAAGGCAGTTTTAATGATTGCCTTAATATAAAAGAGAAGATAAAATCTGAGATAATCAGTTTATGTAGCAGTGGCAGCAGTATGGGAAATAAAAAATAAGGAAGCTAAAAAAAGTGAAAATAGGATAGTATCAGTTTTTAGTAAGAATTTGAAATCCATATTTTAAATTGATTAATAGCATTCAGAAATACAAAAGTGAAGGTAAGGAAATAAGAACTTAATTCCAAGGTACCCTTAAGGAAAAGGTTATTTATATTAAAAAGCTGACCTGGATTGTGGCCAGAGTTTAACAGTTTTATTGTTGTTGTCATTAATAAAGAAACATGAGGGAAATATATGGTTTCTCTTGGTGCTCACTGGGGGTTGGGGGGAGAAGGGAAGAAAGGAGGGAGGAGACAGAGAAAGAGAGAGACTGACAAAGAGACAAAATCTGGAAAGAAATAAAAATCCAGCTTTAAGATCCAAAATATGATATATTTCAGGGCCCCTTCATTATACCAAATTTTGTTAAAATATATTCAAAACACTTCTTATTTTTAAAATCAATTGGTAGGTCTATTAGCCAAGGCGACATTTACATTCTTGTTAATCTTCCAAGTGAGTTCTGCAGGCTACCATTAGAAAGTCCTAGCCAAGCTCAAATTGGTCCACATTGTGCTAGGTAGAATACACAGCTCCGAAAAAACCGTGCAGCACCATTGCTGACCCAGCTACAGTTCCATGTGCCATCAGATCCTATAGGCATGCTCCAGTATTTTATCACAATAAACCATAAAACTGTTGGCAGTGAATTTTCAATATCCCACACTACATGGTGATTTGTTAATTCAGTTTAGTTCTCTTTTTAACGAGAGTTGTTTTACTCCTCTCTATCAATAAGCCATCTGCTTGTACTTATTTATAAGATAACTTTAAAAATGTATTTAATGAGAGAATTAGAAACCCGTGAATTAACACTTTTATCAGCAATGACCCCCTCTCCATGCTTAGTTTTCTTCTCAGGCACTAACTTTTTTCTATCCTTCCAAAAATAGTCTGCCTTCCAAGAGTAAGAAGCATTTCAGTTGTACAAATGTCCATGGGCTGCCTGACTTTCATAACAGAAAGGAAATTAGTTTCATTAAAAAGAGTCAGTGGATTCTATGCTTGCTTTACATACTGAGTTCAAGTTCAACAATGCCCAATTTTCATATTTTGGGGACTCACCTTCTTTCTATACACAGGACTCTTCTCATTCCCTGTCTACAAAGGATAAATGTGATCTACTTGTTATATTTGTAATGAAAATAAAATATCACAAACTTTCTTTTGTGGAATAAACATCTTAAATCCAATGTTTCCTCAGGAAATAAGATCAGGAAATAATTTTCAAGAGATGGTACACAACAAAATATTTTGTCAAGAAGTACACTGAAAACCTAGATACCCCTTTCCTTCTGTTGGCTCATATTATTTTAGTCATATGACATCATGTGTATCAATATTTAGAAGCTATTGAGACATTTCAACATAATATTGATCTTGACTTGGGATTCTGTTATAAGTAAGTCAATTTTACTAATTTGTTTTCTTTCTTGATAACTAGGCCTCCTTTGATAGTATCTGAGAATTGATATTCCTATTTTATAAAGAACACAAAAGTGGCCCAAGTAAAAGAAGCTTCAAAGGTGGTCCACATTTTTTTCCTCTGTGTTTTTCAGATTCTCTTCTAAAAAATATGTCCCACTGACTCTACTATGTGGGAGACCCTTCTGTGTGGCATGGGCCCACCTCCCACTTGGAGATGCACAGGACCCACGCCCACAGATAGGTTCTCTCGTGGGAAATCAGGTTTGAAATATACCTAAGCTGCTTTGAGTCTTGCTTTTGCTGAAACTCCCTCATACTGGATTGGGATAGCAAGTGTTTATTGTAACTTCCTAAGATCCATGCTAAACCTTGCAAGGACCAGTGTAACAGGTTCAACCACTTTTCTCTTTTCATTTGCTAATATCCTTCTTCTGTGATGTGATTAGTGGCATTGGCTCCTTTGTTGTCTGTAAAAGGTAACCACCTATATCGAACCTGGGCATAGTGAGTGAGGACCATCTTGTAATGTGATGAGAAATAAGATAAAGGCCTGTCATGGCGGAGGCTGCAGGTTTTTGCTCCCCTTTAGAGAAAAGCCACGCTGTCCCTTTTCCTCCACTGGACTTGGTAGTCTGTGTGAATGTTTTATTTCATCCATAATGATGCAGACACTGCTGGCTGGTGTCTGCATCACTACTAAGAATAGCCATTGATTCATTTCACAAATATTTGTTGAACATACAGTATATACTAAACACTGGATAATATGCTGGACAGGCAAAGATAAATAGATAAGGTACTACTCTTAAGAAACTCAAAATCATGAAGAGAGACAAGCTAAGAAACAATCCTAGTGTACCACTATAATGAGGGCTCCAACAGCACGTACAGAATGGAGTCATCTAACTTGGTCTTGGGGTGGGAAGCTTCCTAGTGGAGGCAATTCTTGATACATCCAAAAGCAGGTGGGATTGGTTGCAGAGAGGAGGAGTAGGAGAAGAACTGGGGAAGAGGATTAGATGGGAAGGGGTCCCAGACAGAGAGAATAACATGGACAAAGGTTCAAAGTCATGGGGACACTGACCTCATCACAGCAGAGGTTGCATGTGTGGGAGGACAATGTGAGATGAAGCTGGAGAGGTGGACAGGAGAGAATAATAAAGATAAATGACTAGTGAAGGAAGCTGGTTATATTCTCAAGTGGTAGGGGAGTATGGAGAGATTTTATTTTTCAGACATTGATTTTTCTTCTTTCCTTCTCATTCTATGGAGAATAGAAGAGAAAATATGCCTTTATGGAGAACAAGTTGAAGGTATAAAATAGCTATAGGTGAAATATGTCATTGGTATTTTAATAGTGATTGCATTGAATCTATAAATTGCTTTGGGTAGTACAGACATTTTGATGATGTTAATTCTTCCAATCCATGAACATGGTATATGCTTCTATTCGTTTGTGTTTTCCTTAATTTCTTTCTTCAGTGTTGTGTAGTTTTCTGAGTACAGGTATTTTACATCTTTGGTTAGGTTTATTCCTAGGTACTTTATTTTTCTTGTTGCTATATCAAATGGGATTGTTTCCTGATTTTTGTTTCTGATATTTCATTGTTTGTGTATAAAAATGCCTTCAATCTCTGAATATTGACTTCATATTCTGCTGTTTGGCCAAATTCGTTTATGAGGTTGAGTAAGTTTTTGGTGGAGTCTATAGGATTTTCTATGTACACAATCATGTCATTCACAAACAATGACAGTTCTGCTTCCTCTTTTCCAATTTGGATGCCTTCTATTTCTTTTTCTTGTCTGATTGCTGGGGCTAGGACTTCCAATACTATGTATATATGAAAGGATGCTCAGCAAGAGAAGCCATCAGAGAGATGCAAATTAAAACCACAGTGAGATACCACTTCACACCAGTCAGAATGACCAACATAACCAAATTAACAAACAACAAGTGCTGGCAAGGTCATGGAGAAAAGGGAACCCTTGTTCACTATTGGTGAGAATGCAGACTGGTGCAGCCACTATAGAAAACAGCATGGAATTTCCTCAGAAAACCAAAAATGGAACTGCATTTTGACCTGGCAATTCCACTGCTGAGCTTATACTCTAAGAATCCTGAAACACCAATTCAAAAGAACCTATTCACCCCCATGTTCATAGCTGCATAATTTACACTAGCCAAGTATTGGAAGCAGCCTAAGTGCCCATCAGTAAATGAGTGGATAAAACAAACTGTGGTACGTTTACACAATGGAATACTATGCAGCAGAAAGAAAGGAGCTCCTACCCTTTGCCACAGCATGGATGGAACTGGAGAGCATTACACTAAGTGAAATAAGCCAGGTGGTGAAAGACAAATACCATATGATCTCCCCTATAAGTGTAACCTAACTAACAAAACAAACAAGCAAGCAAAATATAACCAGAGACATTGAAGTAAAGACCAAACTGACAGTAACCAGAGGGGAGGTGGGTAGGGATAATGGGTAGCAAAGGGGGAAGGATCGTCAAGGATCATGTATAAAGGACACATGCACAAAGCCAAAGTGGGGTAGGATGGAGGGTGGGAGGTGGGGATGGCTGAGGTAGGGGTGAGTGGTAGGGGGAACATGGGAGCAATTGTACTTGAACAACAATAAAAAAAGAGAGAGAAAAAAGAAAAAAAAAAAAGAAAATAGCCATAGGTCTCTGAAGAGAAGAAAGGATATGTGATCAACACCCTGTCCCAATCAGTACAGTTTTGTTTTTTAAATGCAGTAAGTTATCACATACTTTATCACACTTCTAGCCTATGTGACGGTGTTGAAATATTGACTAGGTTTCTGATACAATTTCTGGAGTCTGAGTGTCACTGCAAGGATGAATAAACCAAACAGATTGGATTCATATGGGTTTGCCATATGACACAACTTTTTTTTTCCATGTAAGATTAGAGGAAAAAACTGATTTCATTCAATTTACTGCCTTATTTGGGTGAGAACTGAAATCAGTGCCATCCCTTTGTCTATTCTTTTGTATTTAGAGCTGATGTGGGATTGTGCTGTTGCAGAAGAAATAATTTACCACCTTCTGCTATAACTTATTTGTCATGTGCTTTAATTTTTTTAAAAAAGCAAGAAAAATGGGACATGGACTTTATCACATTAAGGCTTGCTTTAAGAAAAGCATACTATTTTTAGACTTTAAGACTTTTTAAAGTTATCAAATAAACATATTTATTAATTTAATTATATTATAGTTACTTACAGGCTAAGCACCTTGTAATCTGTGCAATCTTTTTAGGTCACTCATATATGGTCAGTTTTTAATAACGCAACACTTATGAAAACCTCCCAAGACCACAGAAACAAAGTTCCATTTGTACACCTTACTGCAGGGGTGTCGAACTCATTTTCATCGGGGGGCCACATCAGCCTCGCACTTGCCTTCAAAGGGCCAAATGTAATTTTAGGACCGTATGAATGTAACTACTCCTTAACTAGGGGCATGGAGCTTGGCACTGCCTCTGGGTAGGAAACAAGGTGCCAGGCCGGATAAAATAAGGTAGAGGGCTGGATTCGGCCCACGGGCCTTGTGTTTGCCACCTGTGCCCTACAGTGATAAAACATGAACTCTCGTGGCTTGAGATCCATTGCTTGCACTGCCTACTTGAGCTCTAGTTTTAAAAATGCTGATATATAAAAAGTACAAAATCTGACAGCTCTACAGATGAGTATTTTGAAGTCTCAGTATCTTTGTTCATAAAAAAAGTAAAACTTTCCCCTAACGCATACTGTCAGCATGCCGAGATTCCCTAAGGGCATAGATTTTAGTTTGATGAGTATAATTGTTGATATTGGTAGTGTACTTCCCATGAGCTTAAGAAATCACTGTTTATTCAGACAATGGAAACAATGCAAGTTTTTAAAAAAAGTATTATTTTGCTAGGAGCTGGATCTCAGTCCTTCTCTTCATTCATTAGTTCACTCGTTTGTTAGTTAATATGCTTATTAACTCAAAAATATATATTGGGTGATTTCTGTGTCAGACACTGACATATATTGCATTCAATGATGAATAAAATACATTTGGTTTCTGTGCTTAAGGACCTAGCCCTGTGAAGCATATAGTTAAACAAGGAAAGTTAAATAAACAATTTAAATATGATTAACATTATATGTAAAAATGCCATCCCCCCCAAAATAGGAAGACTCAGTGCAATGAGGAAGATAAATATAAAGTCAAATGAGCAGTGGGTGATGTGGATCACAAGAAGGGGTCTTAAGCAGGGAGTTGTGGCTTTGGGTTTGAGTTTCGAATACAGCCATGTGCTCTTTAGCTAGTTACTTGTCTAAACCTCAGTTTCCTCTGTAAAGTGAGGATAAGACAGCCTTGCTTATCTGATAGTATGAGAGTTGACTAAATGACCAGGCAGCTCATTAAATTGCACTTATTATAATTGTTATTTTCTGAAGTCATGGAAGTTTTCACACTGGAAGGAACATTTTAACTTGGTCTGGAAGAGCAAGTAGAGTTTATCAGACAGAAAAAGTTTGTTAGAGTGTTCCAGACAGAAAGAACAAAGTGTGCAAATTCAAGTGGCCACAATTAAAATAGTTTCTGGGGGGGATGGCAAATAGATCTGGGCAGTTGGAGCATAGTGTTGTCTATCACAAATAATCTTTCTGCCTCTTCTTTCAAGTGATATACAAAGGAAAGCATTCTAAAAATCAATTAAAATCCTTCTTTCTCCTTATGTATTCTCTATTCCCCATGGCATTGAAACACATACCTCTTTTACAATAATTCAATATTAAGAGAGTTGGTAAATCAAGATCAACAGATTTCACAGCATTGGACAAAAAAAGAGAACAGTTAACAGGAAACATGTTGCATGTGAGACCTTGAATGCTCCAGAAGGTTCAGAAGATGCAAATTAATCCATGGATATTTCAGTGGTGTTCCTATCATCACCCGAATCATTATTTTCTACCCTAATAAAACCGTCTCCTTATCACTCATTCTATTTGTGAATTCAGTGCCAGGACGGGGAGTTGCTTTTCCACCCAATGGGGAACCCTCTCCTTCTTTCCCAGGAGATTCCTGAGCAATGATGAAAGCAGCCACTGTCAACACAGCCTGCACTTGCACGGAGCCTCTTGTCCATAGTGCTTGAATGACTCACGGTTCCAGATGGCCAAGTTCGCCTTCATCCAGCCTTGGCACTATTAATCTGGTCTGGTGGTGTCTCAATAAATAACTGTTATGAGGACCAAGGTTTTTAAAAATTAAAAACGTTTACTGCTCTAATTTCTGAATTTAAAAGTAGCCTTTTTTCATTATAGATTATTTGGAAAAAGTGCAGAGAAGTGCAAGAGAAATAACAGAAAAACATTCATAATTTTATCACCTATAATAATTCTACCATTCAGAGATAACCACTGTGAACATTTTGATGTATTTCTGCCCAATCTTTTTTTCCCTAACTAGATCTCTAAGGGAGATTTACACAACGGGAATTATTCAATGAAAGGGAATAGAGATTTTTAAGTCTCTGGATGAGTACTATCAAATTGTTTTTTAGAAATATCATACCAATTTCCACTTTTAGAAGTAAATTCACATATATTCCCATCAACACATTATAAAGCATTGTAAATACATAAACACTGCAAATATATTAGTTCTTTTGTTTTAATTTGTATATCTTACTACAAGTAAGTGTGATCAATTTTTAAATTTAAATTTAATTTTTAGCAAAATTATAAATGGGCATAAAGAATTTAATAGTACTAAAAATATTTTTAAAATATCTCCTGTACTATATACATATATTTAGCTCCCATTCCCCAGATGTGGCCACTTTCATATCTTTTAGCTGATTTATTTGTTATGATACTTTTTATCTCTAAATGATATATCTGTATCACAACTTTCTAATATTTCAGTTTTAGGCATTGGTTATTGTGGGAGATGAAAATTTAGCTCCTCATCCATTCACACTTACTATTGTCAATCCTTCAAATCTCTGTTGCAATTCAGTTAGAGTTAGTGTTTTATTAGTAGGACTAAAGAAACACTATAAGCAGCCAAAAATGTGTGATGTTCTCCAATTACTTCTTACTTTCTTCACATGTTTTTCTTTTCCTTATAGTTGAAAATTCTTGTCTTTTGTTTCTTTCCTTGGGTTTTTATATAATTGTAATTAATTCTATCCCTGACTTTGCCCTACCTGCAAAGATCTCCTTTAAATGTGGTTCAAATGCATCAAGAATTTTATTGAATTCATTTTCTTGATTAAATCTCTCCCAAAGGCCTCTTCTGACCTTGGATTGTATTCTCCGGGTCTGTTGCACAGCTGTCACTTTGGGATGCTCCTTCGTCACTATCCTGAAGATAATGTTTTTGGAGCTCGCTCTCTCGTTTTGGTGAGCTCCTTTCCAGAAGCTTCTTGAGTGGGTATGCATCAGAGGCAAATTTTCTGAGGCTATGTTTCTTTGAAATTGTCTTTAGTCTATGCTCACTCCTGATTAATAGTTTGGCTGAATAAATAATTCTTGGCTGAGAATCATCTTCCTTCAAAATTTAAAAGGCATTGCTCCATTGTTTTCAATGTGAATCTTAAGAAGTCTGATGCCCTTTTGATTTCTGATCCTTTGTATATGACCTGATGATGATACTTAGAATAAGTCATATACATATATTTATATACTTACATATAATGTATGTATGTATGTGTGTGTATACACACAGAGATGCGTGTGCACGCATGCACACACACACACATAGAGAGAGTGTCTAGCCTAACTGGCTGAATTTTTCTACAGTTTTCTCATCTTTCTAGGATTTCTGTTATTTGGATGTTAGATTTTTTGGACTGGCCCTCTGATTTTCTCATTTACTTCTGTTTTCTATTTCTCCATCTTTTTGCTCTATTTCCTTGGAGATGTCCTCAAAAATTGGTTTATTTTCAGCATGGCACCTCAATCTTCAGCTTTGCCTGCTGTCCCTCAGTCTAGAGACTGTTTTATATGCCCTTCAGAGAATACATGTCAACATCTCACTGGGATGAATGAGGGACTGTCACACTGCTCCGCAGAACATAATGTGGGACCGGCTGGCCTACCTGCTTCTTAAACAGTTTCAATCTTTACTCACTTTTTAAGGTATTGGGTATGTCTGATTTTGGAGTCTTTGGGTCATTTTGCACTAGTCACAGAATCATTTTTTGGCTTTCTCCAATGCTAGCACAGGACTCAGCTTTAACTATCCCCTAGGGCAGTTACCACCTGTCCATTTGTTTTCCAGCTTCCAGAATTCTGTTGTTGGTACTTCTTTCCCATTTTCTTTGTCATTGTATTTCGTGCTTTAAGAAGTCTTTTTACAATTTTCAGAAGGTGGAGATGTTAAATGAATGTGCTAATTATTCTATCTTTAGCCAGAGGTCCCAATGTTTTTTAATATTCTAACTTGTCATTTATATATCTTCTTTTGTAAATTGTCTGAATTTCTCTGATGATTTAACAACAATACCATAGTGTTTTCCTTACGTATTGGCATGAGCTCTTTGTTAGTGTATTAATCACCGACCTGCAAGATCTTTAGGATGAGTGATTTAAAATCCCAGTCAGTTATCTGAGGTTCCTGTAATTTAGAATGTACACAAGCCACAAAATACTTAGATGGAGGAGTTGTAATGAAATGTATTCTGACTATTCCACAAAAATACATGTATTTAAAATGACATAAAGTACATGTATTTAAAATCACATACACTCTTCAATTACTAGCTTTGAACTTGTAACAGGCACATACTGATCTTTATATTAATTCAATAAACTCCCATGGAACAGAGGATATGTGTCAAGTACCATATCCCTAAGAGAACAAATTCCAAGGGTCTGAGTCCCTTCCTTACAGGATTTTCTGGAAAAACAGATTCATAACTATAAAGCAATGAGAACTGATCTATATCAGAGACACAAAGCCGAGAACAACTCACTCGACCTGTGAGTTAGGAGGAATTGGGGAAGACTTTAGAGCTAGAGAGCTGCTCTGAGGCAGGTCTTGACTGAGGATTGGTGGCTTTGTTGGGCTGCAAAGGTGACAAAAGGCATCCCTGGCTGAAAAAAAGAGAATGTGCAAAATGTTGCAGATGTAGAAATAATGTTTATGTAGGGAATGGTGAGTAGTGTTTGGGAGCTGTTGAAGGTGTGAATATAAAAAAGGTGAAACTGAACAGGATTTTAGAAAGAGAGTCCAGACTAACTGGCTGAATTTTACAGATTGGAAATCAGTCCTAGAAAGCTTATAAGTTGTCAAAGATTCCATTCTTAATGAGAGAACCAGAACTAAGACATAATGTTCTGACTTCTTTTAGAGCATTTTTAAATTATATCACAGAGTTCCTTACTTCTCACTATAGATACAGATTATTTTCTTAAGAGCAAGTATGAAAATAACTTTTCAGAAGATCTAGGGAATACAATTAGGATTCAATTCCAATCTATTGTTAGAGGTTCCTTTGAAGTACTTTATTAAGAATTCTGAGTTCTACATAAAAAGCATAGTATCTTAATCACATTTGTCTACCGCAGGTCTAGGATGGGAGAAATGACATGGAATGATATCTATAAACGGAAACCACCTAATGGGGAATGAGTGGAAAATAAAAAGAAAAATAATATACTGTATATAACTTATGACTAATCTCATTTTGTCTTAGTTTATATTAGAGAATTTATTTTGAAAAAGTCATTACATTTTGGGTTAGATTATTTAAAACTCCTCCCTTTTCAACTTTAATTTCTCTTCCTGTTTTAGTTTTCTCTTTTAAACAGTGGATAGATATACTGATTATTCAGTATTTGAGATTATACAAAACTACTCTTCAGTCACCTGGATGCCTTTTGGAAAGTCTGTTGTTTTTTAACCTTTCAAATTATTGATATGCACATTTGTTGCAAATAAAACTCATTCTGTCATATCTTGTTTATTTTGTCACTCAAGTAAATAGATACTTATTAATATACTGCATATTTTCTATTTTCTCTTTTCTATTTTTTCTTTTGATTTTGAGAGTATGTTTATTAAAGCTAAGGACAATGAAACAAGGAAGGGCCTGGGATAGAGGAAACAACAGGAGAGGCTAGGCAGCGCTACTTTGGCTCCCCAAAAATGATAAAGGAAAGAAATGAGCTGCTATTGGCTCACTGAAATTTCAGGGAAAAGGGGCCTTGGAGACAGGTTCCCCTGTTTTGCTGCCCGCTGTTCCCCTGGTTGCAAGTCCCATGGCGGCCCCCCAGAGGGTTATTTTGTTTTTAAAGTACGTGCCCAAAAAGTAGGGCATGGGTGTGCTCCAAGAAGGACATGCCAATATACTGCATTTCTTATCAATGGAATCAGATTTTCTTCAAACATCTGCTTATTTGGAATCAGGTATGTAAGTAGAAGAGACTTTCTATAATATGGCGTGATTTCAAAATCTATTATTACTTCCTACAAATATAGAGCATATATAAAAGCTTCTCACCATTTTTCTAAGATTAATAACAGGTAGACATAAGCGTTAATCTCTTAGAATACAATTTTAATTTTTCTAATAATTTCACAACTTATTTATTTTTATCCATATTTTTAAGTTATAAATATGTTTGTATTTTTAAAAGACTAATACTATTTTTCTACATGATTTAACATAAAATGCCATTCTATATTAATGGGGTAATTTATTTCTCCACTTTTCTACTTTATGATGCTTGAAGTCCTTAATGCCATTGTAGCTCCTTCTAGAAAGCCCTTTTTAAGAATTGTGCTTTACTCTGGAGCTCTTGAGCAACTGCCTGAGGAAGGAAGACTGGAGAGGCAAAAGAACACGATAGCTCCCTTAAGCTAATATAAAACAGAATCCCCTGGTAAAGTAAAAGGCTGTTTTTACATCAGTGATTTAGATTTTATACAATACCTACTTTACACTGAGATTTATAGGTAGGAAAACAACACATTTCTCCAGCGGTAAGTAGAACTTCTTGGCAAATAAAAGAATAACATATTCCCACTAGTAAAACATTGCAGTTTAAGGCTAGAAAAAAATATTTTAAAAATCTAATTTAAAAAGCCTCTGATTTGTACTTTGTATAGGCAATTGGTTTAAGAATATTGTTGTATAATCACAGAAATTACTAGACTGAAGTCTCCAGTGGCAATAAGAGAAACAGGAAAAAAAATAAGCTAACCACATTAGCAGTAAAAATGAGGAAACTGAGGAGCGCCTAGTGACCACAAATATACACCTTTATGAGTCTGACAATTTATATTCAGTTCATGCAATTAGCAAGTTTGATAAATATGATTATAACTCTCAAGTTGAAACAAATGCTCTTTGCCAAGAGCAAAGAATTGTTATTGAGCAGATGGATTACTTTTTCTTGCCAATTTATGTTCATAGAGCTCAATCCATGCTTACCCTTAAAAATGTCAAATAACTCAGATTTCAGGATAACACATACCAGCTAATCTGCTCTGCTTATCTCCACCCTGTCACACTCTCTGGAAAGCTCAGACAGGACAGCATGTTTGACACAAATAAAAGCAAAAACCTTATCTTTCTTACTGCTACACAGTCTTCTCTATCATGCGGCATTTCAATATCCTATAAAAGATATCACAATTCAAATCATTAACATGTCCCATTAACATTAAAACTACTAATCTAGATCACATATTATGTGGGACGTGTTTTATTCTTGCTAGAATTGCCACCAATATGAAAACATTTGATTACTAACTAAATAAATGTTCATTTCCAGTGCAGTGTTAACAGCTAAAATTTTAAATATATAAAAACTTGGACTTAAATCTTAGCTCTGCTACTTATAAGCCATGTGACAATTGGTCAAGTTACTTAATCTCTCTGGTCTCAGGTTTCTTATTTGTAAAATTGTGATAGCTCTTATAGGGTTCTTCCGAATATTAAAAAAGCACTATGCATAAAGCTCTTAGCAGGCTTTTTGCAGAGAATAAATATTTAACAAAATAATAAAAATATTGACTCAGTTATTGGTGAGCTGAAGTTTTAAACACAATAAGAGTTTGTATTTAAGGTACAGTTAATGCAACCATAATTTTAAAAATTCTTTTTTAGCATGAGAAGAAGATGAAGAGGGGGAAGGAATCAAATGTGTGGTGATGAAAGGAGACTAGACTATGAACGATGGGTGGTGAGCACTCAATGCAATATACAGGTGATGTATCAGCGGACTGTACACTTGAAACTTACATAATGTTATTAGTCAATGTCACACCAGTAAACTTAATTTAAAAACGTTTTGCCTTCTGGTCAAGATGGAGGCGTAGCTGGACAGCTGTGCCTCCTCTCACAACCAAGATTAAGGACAACAAAAATATAGAACCAAAAAAAAAAAAAAAAAAAGAAAACCCAACCAGGACAGAGAGAAAATTGAATTGTACAGGAGTCCAACAACAACAATTCACCCAGACTGGTAAGAGGGGCAAAGTCAGTGGCCCGCTGAGTCCACGATTGGTGCAGTCGGATGGTGGCTGGATAAGCTGGTGGTGGTCCCCAGTGTGCAGTCACTCCAGGTGCACAGGCAGCAGCGTTGCTGAACATGGGGAGGACAGGCAGGGCACACAAGGCAGCAGACCGCGGACACACATTTGCACACAGATAAACCAGGCGAAAATGGGCAGCAAGACAGACTGCATAACTCAGGGCCCCAGTGCTGGGAATTGAAGCCTAAAAACATCCATTGAAAATACTTGTAGGGGCTGAGGTGTCAGGAGGGAGTCCCAGCCTCACATGAGAGTTCATTGGGGAGACCCACAGGGTCCTGGAGCCTGTGCAGGCCCACCCACATGGAAATCAGCACCAGAAGGGCCCAATTTGATAGGGGAAAGAGGCTGAAGGGACTGGAATCCGCAAGGGAGTGCAGAGCAAGCGCCATTATTCCCTCTCGGACCCTGCCCCCACATCCAGCATCACAACCCAGCAACTGGGCTGCCTTGCCCTGGTGAATGCCTAAGGCTCTGCCCCTCACTATGTAACAGCTGGGATCAGACAAAAACAAAAAAAAAACCCAAACCAAGGATGGCTCAAAAGGGAGAACAGACCACGGCCCCAGAGCTAATTCATCTGAGTGACCAGGAGGTGGTCAACCTATCAGATGCAGAGTTCATAGCATTGGTTAGCCAACCTATCAGAAGCACAGTTCAAAGCTCTGGTGATTAGGAAGCTCACAGAATTGGTTGATTTTGGTCGCAAATTAGAGGAACAAATGGAGGCTACAATAAGTGAAATGAAGAAAAACACACAGGGAACCAATAGTGATGGGAGGAAAACTGGGATTCAAATCAACGGAATGGACCAGAAGGAAGAAACAACCAAACAGAAAAGAATGAAGAAACAAGAATTCAAAAAAATGAGGAGAGGCTTAGGAACCTCCAGGACATCTTTAAATGTCCCAACATCTGAATTATAGGGGTACCAGAAGGGAAAGAGGAAGAGCAACAAGTGGAAAACTTATTTGAACAAATAACAAAGGAGAACTTCCCCAATCTGGCAAAGGAAATAGACTTCCAGGAAGTCCAGGAAGCTCAGAGAGTCCCAAAGAAGTTGGACCCAAGGAGGAACACACCAAGGCACATCATAATTACATTAACCAAGATTAAAATGAAGGAGAGAATTCTAGAAGCAGCAAGGAGTAAAGGCAGAGTCACCTACAAAGGAGTTCCCGTCAGACTGTCAGCTGATTTCTCAAAAGAGACCTTACAGGCAAGAAAGGGCTGGAAAGAAGTATTCCAAGTTATGAAAGTCAAGGACCTACATCCAAGATTGCTCTATCCAGCAAAGCTGCCTTTTAGAATGGAAGGGAAGATGAAGTGCTTCTCAGATAAGGTCAAGTTAAAGGAGTTCATCGTCACCAAGCCCTTATTATATGAAATGTTAAAGGGACTTATCTAAGGAAAAGAAGATAAAAAATAGGACAGTAAAAAGACAGCAAACTCACAGATATTAACAACTACATCTAAAACAAAAGCAAACTAAGCAAACAACTAGACCAGGAGCAGGAACACAGAAATGGAGATCACATGGAGGGTTTGTAACAGCAGAGGGAGGAGGAGAGAGGGAGAAAAGGTACAGAGAATAAGTAGCATTGACGGTGGGTAGAAAATAGACAGGGGGAGGGCAAGAATAGTGTGGGAAAAGTGGAAGCTAAAGAACTTACAAAACATGGACATGAACTAAAGGGGGGAATGTGGGTGGGAGGGGGTATGCAGGGTGGAGGGGAATGATGGGGGAGAAATGGGATAACTGTAATAGCATAATCAATAAAATATAATTTAAAAAAATTTTCTTTTTTTGTCACACTGCTTTTCTAGAGAAAAAAAATTCTCCTCATTTTTCTCAGATTTGTTTTGAATTATGAGAGGGATTTGTTGGCATCTGAAGCAGTTATACCATATTGTACATGTGTGAGACTGACAGCTGATTTTCAAGATTTGGCAAGAGTTCCAAATGTTTTCTTTTCTCAAACATACCTGAGGGCTACCACGCACATATGATCAGTCAACTGTTCCAGAAGACTGCTGCAGGGATAGGACAGGTGACTCAGGGATGGGACTGGCCAAGGGCCTGTCCTTCCCACCCATCAGACACCTGCCCCTCCCTTCCCTACCCCAATTGAGCAACCTTCTGGCTGTAGAGCAGAGGTGTCTTTCTTGCACAAAAACAACATAGGCAAAAATCATCTTAGTAGTGTAGATTTGCACCCAAAACTTTTTCTTAGGATCCCCTGAATCCCTAAAAAATCTGTTTTACAGTGGAGCTGGCATTTCTGTAAGAGTGTCTGAGCCTTTTGTGAAGTTCAACGAGACATAGAGGGTGGATACTCTGTGCTCCAGAACCCTCCTTCTCTGTGTTCATCTCCCTGCTTGTCATCTTTCTTTACATCTTTATAACTAACTCACTGACTTAAAAATCAATGTAATACATAAACAAGAATGACATCAATGTTCACTGCACTACTGTTTGCATTATAAAAAGTCCATCAGTAGGAAAACAATAAGTAAAAGATTTGAAATACATACTATGCTGCAATTTAAGAATATGATATAGACTAAATAACATAATCTCCAAAACATTAAATACAAAAGTCAGTAACGGTATGACATGTGGAGTATATTACTTTCGATAAAAAAATTTCCAATAATTTCAGTATATAAATATTCTGTTAAAAATTCATAAAAGATAGTACACCAAATTGTAGGCATTCTTAGGTGGTTACTTTCTAAAGGAGAACAAATCTAAATGAGCAGGAAGGAGCATTTCTCCATATTCTTAATGTTTTAAGTATTTTATGACATGAAAGAACTTATCTATTTACTAACCTAATAAAATTATACATTAAAAGGAAATTTCATGGTAGAAATCTTAGGAAATACAGAAAATGTAAAGAAAATAAAGAAAAAACATATATAGTTCTACAACCCAATTATTACTGTAAAAATTTTGTATTTTTCTAATACATTTCTACACACATATGCCAAAATTCAATTTTTTGAGCATAACTGGGCCTCATCTCCTTGACCTGATATTCTAAAAAGTTTGAAATACCCCCCAAAAGTCATTCTTATAAAGAAGTAACACTAGGAACTCTTATTGGCCAAAGTAGGCTATGGCTTTCATCTGTATATCCTAAAACATACTACATAGGAAAGGGATGCTATAGTCATACGCACACACGTTGTCCATTTTCCCACTCTCATTTGGGTCAGGGAAGCTAAAGACTTCACAGTAGACTGCACTGTCTCAAGCTACCGACCTGATTCCTAGTGCTTCATCCTGGTGCATTTCCTGCATGACCTCAGAATGTGTCATTGTAAATTCCGTAAGACAGCAGTTGCACATTTTGGAATGTGGATTCTGACATGTGGCTCAAATAAATGTTACGGAAATGCCACTGGAGCTCTGTGGGTCTCAGTTTCCTCATTTCTAAACTGATCTTTAGAGCCCATCTAGGGCAAATAGTCTGCAATTTACTAAAAACCCAAAGACTTAAGCTGAACTGACCACTATAACATGGTCTGCTCTCAGAATCCTTAAATCAATCCTCAAAGCCAAACTGCCTGCAAAGTGACTTAACTCCTTTATTGTGTGATATTTGTCTCCATTCTCCAGAATGATCACCAGATGATTACTGGGTGTATCTCCCCATGTAACAACATCTTCCTATTGTTTCTTGCCACTCACTACTTAAAGTTGTAAAAAAGAATCCTTTGCAAGCTGAGAAATGTAGCTTTCTCTTTAGGAAAAGGCTGTAGGGCAAAACAGAGGCCCCAAACAGCTATCCTGTGAGAGCAATTATACAGATGATTCCTGCTTTTGATCTTCTCTGAAGTTAATTGAAAACAAACTTGAATATGTACCAATCTTGACAGGCATGGAAGTCAGATTCACATACAGGAAATATGAAGCTTCCCCAATATTCTATTTAATCTTATACTAGATTCATGAAGCTCACTATAATTCAATTATCTGTACCATTGATATGAAGGAGGTAGTACATAAATACATAATCTTATCTCACTTAATTCACTAGGTAAAACTTTAAAACTGAAATCATGGTTTCATACTATCCATCAACCATTGAGAGGAGAATAACAATAAAAGTCTTCATCAACATCCCAAGAAGTTCATGTGTTAGACACTTCTAATAAAACATGGATAGATTAATTTCAAGTAAATGTTAATACTCAAATTACTGATTATTCTTATTAGAAATTTATTGCCTATAGAACAATGAGGAAAAAGCATAAATTTCTATTTCCAAGAATTTATGCTTTTAAATGATGCTGAGCCATCTATAGCATGAAAACTCATTTATTTACTTGAAAAAAATTAAAAATCATTAGAATATATAGCATGGGAACAAAAGATCATTTAAGCAATAGCTTACAGAAACTACAAAATTGATTAGAGAAAGGACTAGGGTATTAATCACTGAAGTTCCCCATTTCAGAAAAGAAAGTAGGATGTTGTCCTGTCTTTAAGGAGTAGTAACTTTCTGCCATCCAGTTTTGCTTTTTATAAGCATACATAATAAACAGCAAATTGGTCTGTTTTTAGTTTTGTATAAATTTTACTCATTATCAATATGGATTTTAAATTGTTTTACTATCAAATATTCTGAGTTTCATGGGAAAGAAGAAATCTGGTAAGGAAAATGGCTTTGCTATCTGACCTACCTTTTAAATTCAATCCTCCTGTATGTATTTCCTCTACATTTGTAAATATAGTCATACAATTTTCACTGGATAGTTTAATTATTAAACAGTCTTCTATTTATATTTTCCTCAAAATCATATTTATTCTATAGTGGTATCCTATAGTATAAAATTGAATCCACATTTTTTCTAATCATTCGATAATATTTATAATGTAACCCATCATACTTATTAAAGAGTTGATAGTAAAATAGAACTCCTAGTATTACAATAAGAATAGAAGAATGGTTCCTTATCATGCTAGTGAATAACTTTCATTCAACATTTATAATTAACAATCATGCAAATAAGCAACAAGACAAAGCTGCCTTATTGGCTTCATTAGTTAATGCTGCTCAGGAAATTCTAACCTAAGCAACTAAATAAGAAAACCAAATATGAGGTATAAATAAAAGGCTCAGTTTTGAGCGCTTTTATATGTATTAATTCATGGAATCCTCACAACTTTTACTATAACCATTTTATTGCTGGGGGAAATGAGGCATACAGAACTTCAGTAACTTGCCCAAAGTGACTCAGCTAGGTAATGTGGAGGTGAAATTCAGTCAGTTTGCACTTTTTACAATTGTATAATGCTTCCTACAGAAGAAACACTGGTCTGGTTGTTACAAAATCAGGTTGGTTATCTTAAATTTGCCATGTGATAGTGGAGTGAATTTAAGGATGTCATTTTATCTTGGGTTTCACTGTTCTTGTACTTTTTACAACCTGTGAGGAGGAGTGTTTTATAAACTGAAAAGTGTTATAAATTCAAGATTTTTTTACAATACATTAAAATTATATTTAAGAGTCTGAAAAGGAGAGTCTTTTAGAAAGCCCATGTGAATGAAGGCGGAGACAAGGTGAGATGCTGGCACTGAATGTTCAGACTCCTACTAATCATGTTCGGCTGCATGCTTTACTGCTAAACCTTCGGGAGAGATTAGATGGAAGGAGGCTGGGAAGCAAGGAGGCACAAGGCCTGGCTATTTGAAAGTAATATCATTGTTTTCTGATCAGTTTAAGAGCGTTAAGAATCACTTAAAGAATAAGCAGAGTTAAAAAGGTTTCAGGAAAGAGTAAAACTGTAGGAAGGCAGTCAAATTGTTAAAAATTATCAGAACCATCTTTAAAAGCATAAACAGTTTATTCTATATCTTTCTTTTTGATATTTTAGTTAGTTATCATTAGCAATCATGTGATGCACTACTCATGTTTTACGCCTAGAACAGTCGACACCATCCCTAGTGCATTTGGCATTACCTTAAGAATCAAAAAAAAAGCCGAGTTCTGTGCCTAGCTTGGTTCCGTGTCAGTAAAGAAGTGACCATTTCCCCCTGGGGTGACTTGTCTCCTCCAGTGATAAGGAACATGCTGATGTACTTGCCTCCTCTCCATTTCAAAAAGATGCTCTGACGATTGGTAACTCAAAGTCTATAAGATTCTTCAAGCTCTTTAAAAAAGATAAAGCATACACAGACATACTGGCACAAGAACCACTACCATCCTCTCTTTTACACATGAGGATAACAACAAGCAAAAATTCTCAGAGGCAGTTTCAAATTATAAAAATGCTGGGTAGGGATGCAAAAAGTTACGGGATAGGAAACAACAACAGCGACACTGAGTCCAAATTAATATTTGCATTCTATGTTCTATAGATTCTCAGAAGGGCCCTTCACTGAGTACTCTTGAGTACTGTCAGCCTTTCTCATTGACAAGCTGTGGCAAATATTTTAATGTATATGGTTTTTGGTCCCCTTAAAGGTGCTTGAACATGACTTTTAGAAAATACTTTGCATGGAGAAGTACAACAGCAGCAACAAATTCAAATATCTACTAAACATATGAAACAGTGCTCACCCTAATTAGTTAGTAAGTGGGGAAATGCAATGATCCCATTATAGAGCCTCCATACTGAGAAAAAACTGAAAAGTCTGACAGTACCATGTGTTTTTGGTCAGGATGTGGACCCAGAAATTCTCATATACTTTTCATACACTTTATCAAACACTGCCCCCTTATCTAGTGGGGTTAAAGATATGTATGACCCAGGATTCCATTCTATGGTATATTCCCCACAGAAAACCAGGCTTCTATGCATTGAGAGACATGTACATGAATGTTCATAATATCTTTTTTGTTGTTGGTGGTGATATCATATCTTTATTCATAATATTTCCAAACTGGAAACTCTCCAACTTCATAACAAGAGAGTACTAGATGAATAAATTATGGTTCTTTTATATAACAGAACACTATATAATCATGAAAATATATGATCCTCAGCTACATGCAACATTGATGAATCTTACAAATATAATGTGAAAGAAGCAAATCATAAAAAGTATCCACAGATTTGTCTATTTATATAACAAAGAAATTGGGTGCTTCTGAGGGATAATTAATATAGGGAGTAACTTTAGTACTATTTGTTAAACTTAACATTTGTATTTCATGTAGTTTTCTGAATGTTTGTTATATTTCACAATTTAGAAATTTACAAAGATACTATGAAGCTACAATAATTAAGGTAGCATGGTACTAGAAAAAGAACAGAAAAAAAGATCAATGGAACAGAATGGATAGCCCAGATATAGACCCATATAAATATAGTCGACTGATCTTTGGACAAAAGAGCAAAGGCAATACAATGGAGAAAATCCATTATTTTCAACAAATGGTGATGGAGCAACTGGACATCAACATGCAAAAAAAAATTCTGGACACAACCACATATCCTTCATAAAATTAACTAAAAATGGATAACAGACCTAAATGTAAAACAAAATGATGAAACTCCTAGAAAAAACATGAGAGAAAAATCTAGATGACCTCAGGTTTGGCCATGACTTCTTAGACGCAACAGCAAAGGCATAATCTATGAGAGAAATAACTGGTAAGCTGGATTTCATTAAAATTGAAATTTTCTATCCTGCAAAAGACAGTGTTAAGGGGATAAGAAGTGAGCCACAGACTATGAAAAATATTTTTAAATGACATATCTGATAAAGGAATGCTATTCAAAATATATAAAAAGTCTTAAAACTCAACAGTAAGAAAACAAGCAATTGGATTTAAAAATAGGCCAATTTCTTAAGAGACATCTTACCAAAGAAGATATCCAGGTTGCAAATAAACACATGTAAAGGTGCTCCACAAATGTCATCCAGAAAATGAAAACAAGATGCCACTACACACCTATCAGAATGGCCAGAATCTGTAACACTGACCACACCAAATGCTGCTGAGGAGGCAGAGAAGCAATCTTTTACTCCTACTTTACCTACGTAAGTGTCGATGAAGATCACCTAGTGGGTGGCTTAGAGGTTTAAGACAGTCTTCTTAAATATTCAATAATTTGCCCTTATTGAGAAAAAACACAAAGTCTAAACAGCAAAATGTTAGCAAGGGAAAGAACTGAAGACTTTTCTCTCTGAAACTGCCAAGCAAGTCTGGTTTAATTGAAATTGATGGTAAAGACAATGGAGCACACTTAATTGAATTTTACTTTTAATGATCTCTAAGCTGTGTTCAAAACATAAATATATATGAGAGATTTTCAAGATGTTGGAATTATCTGTTCTCATAATTCAAAAGCGTGGAACAGACTGAAAGTGAACAGGGGAGAGGGGATAATGTTGGAAAGAAGGGGAAGGGACTAGATAAAGAACATGTGTGAATGACCCACGGACATGGACAACAGGGTGGGAATGGGGGTGGGGTGGGATGGGCGGAGGAAGGCAAAGGGGGAATATCGGGACAACTGTAATAGAATAACAATAAAAATAATAAAAATACATTAAAAAGTAGACTAAAAGCATGATTTGCTTATGAATCTCTTTTTAAAAAGCTTTGGCTGGAAATTCTTTTCTTTTGATGTTTGGTGTTGTATAGACACAGCATCTTCTCTCCAGATAAATTTAAAGCATAGCTACAAAGAGTATATTTATGTTAGAAAATGGTATCCAGAGTTCAAATAGATTGTCTATAGATTTATATAATGATGAGTACCTAAGCCTCACAATGTACTATAGAGGGTATCTATTCATTTGAAGTAGGTTCTCTTAATACTTTTCAAATCGAAAGAATTTTAAATTTCTTATGATGTTATTCAATAGGCCAATTTATAGTTTTGTTAGAAAAGAAAGCCTCCTAAATCACAGACACATAACATGATTTTTTAATTTATACTTTAATTTAAAATCCCTGTTTAAGCAATTTATAGGAGGCCAGATAGTTTGGTGGTTGAAGGGATGGTCTCTGAAGTAAGATTTAGATTTAAGTCCCAGCTCTACCAATTAATAACTTAAAAAAGTCATATTACCTCTTTATGCCTCAGTACCTACTTCCTGGTGTTCTTACAAGGACAAAAATAAATATCTCATGTGAACAACTTTGCAAAGGTCCAAGCACATAGTGAGCACTCAATAAATGTTAGCTAACACCATCCTTAGCAACTTTTACAATCTTGCTGATCTTTCATCCAACTTGTTTTATACCATCTTTTCTCTACTACAACGTGCTCTTTCAGGCCAGCTTCCTCCTCAGCTATGTAATCATACATGCTTATATTCTCTTTCTCTTTCTGAAATCTCACTAAAATGAAAATAAGGAATAAAAACACACAAGTCCACAAAGGCATAGAAAATGGGGGAGGAGATGTCAGCAAAGGAGAGATTTCAAATGATTTTTAGAAAACAGAGACAGGGTAAAGGAGTACAAACTGCATGAGCACAATGGAGAAAATGATTACAGAGAGCAAATTCCAGGAGAAAGTGAACCGATGTGTGTTCCTCCGAACCCACAAAGACTTACTGCTTAAGAGGCAGCATAACTAGGGAAGGCAGGAGCTTGGTGAGAGGCCGTTACTAAAATTATATGGAGACTTTGGATCCCAACTATTTCCCTTTTTTTCTGGAGACTGAATCTTTCTTTCCTAGAGAAAATAAGCTAGAGACACTTCAAACTGAGGACATCAGGCACTGTGGCCAACAAAGTGAAGCCCAAGGCTGAAAAGTAGATGTTTAACTAAGGAGTTTCTAGTAAGACTCCCAACCCTGTTACATCCTATACTCCCCAAGTACTATTGGACAGATATTGATACATGCCCCTAGGTGGAGGTCTCCCAGGAAGGAATTGGGGAATCTTATAATGACATTGGAGCACTGGCAAAAGAATAAACCAACTGAACAACCAATAATGCTATAGTGAAACCCTACAGTTGACAAATCATGTCCATGTTCACAGAACTTTGATGGTGTATTTATTGTTGTCATCATTGTTATTGCCTTTGAGTATGTGCATATGTCTCACTTTTAAATAAGAGTGAACAGTCTCTTGAGGAAATTCTCCAGAATAAAGAACAAAGACTAGAATAAGCAGACCACATAAACTGAATAAAGAAATCCATAGGAAACAGACAGACAGAGGAAAACCTCTAAGGAACTATCACTGTGCCCTTAGAAAGATAATGTATTCCAGACAGAAGAATAGACAGAAGAATACATGCTATTAAAAAGGAATACCCAGAGAACAAGAGAGCATTAAAATTAAAAAATATATATGGCTCCAACAGAAATTTTAATATAAAGGTTCGGAAATAAATTTGAAGAAATCTAAAAGGTAGAATAAAACACCAAAGAGACCAAAAATGGGGGGGGATTAAACGATCTGATCTAGGAGGTCCAACATTAACTAACAGGAACCCCAGGAAGAGAGAAGAGAGAAAATGGAGAAGGTAAAGTTCTTGATGACTTAGTAAAAAAAAAAACAAACCCAGAATTAAAGGACCTAGATGTCTGGACTATGCCCAGGACTGTGCATAAAGATCCAGACCAAGACAATGGACCATGGAATGTAGAAACATTGGTGATGAAGAGTTCAACAAATTTTCATAAAGAAACATAGGTTTTGAACAGATATCAGGATGTCACCAATGTTACAGAACAACGGAATCATGGCCTGCAAAATGTTGGAGAAGTACATTTGTAACCTAGAAGTCAATGCAGTTAATCCACTGCCTGAGATGACAGAAGGTTCAAATGAAGGAATGGTGGAGCTTGGGAAGTATACAGAAAAGATTCCTGAAGAGGAAATCTTAAAAGCTAGGTTTTACCTTCAATTTTGAAACTAAATGTAGAGAAGTAAGGAGTACTCTTAGCACAACTCTGAGAGTATGGAGCCTCAGACAATGATTTCTATTTTGCTCACACCATTGAGTCAGGGTATCAAGAGGCTGAGCAAAGTCATTAAGTCTGCTAGATTCTGCACTTCTGAAGAAGTGTACTATTTTTTAATACTGCCTCTGAAGAGATACATCAGTGGGCAACATACAGCAAGAAATGAAAGCCAAATACTCATTCTGAAGTCAGTATTGCTTGGGCTTGTACATGGCAACCAAATTTTGCAAGTCATTAAAAACATAACTAAGAATGACCTTTTACTATTAACTAATGACCTAGCATGCAACTATCTTGTATGACAAAGCAGAGAAATATTTTTTGTTATTTTTATGCTAATTGAATTACAATGGAAAAATGTTATTGATAATCTCATAATGTGGTATTTTTTTAATGCTAATTCTTACCTAAAAGGAATGGGAAAAAATAAAGTAAAGCAAAAAACAAAAACTCTTCTTGGTATTCTAGTATTCTTTTACAAAGGATCCGGTTTATCACAGTAATTGGCTCCCATCTCTCACACTGGGAATATTACTATATTAAATGGCCAAAGGATAAACTTAGGTAACAGTGGAACTATGGTTCTTTCAGAAATAAGATAATTAAATAGTTATGTGTGCCAAGAAAACTTTCTTTGAACATTTCTATTGTACCCTCTCATTATTTCTAGCTACCTGATTAGCAGTCAGTAAACTTGGGTAACTGCTTCCTTCTGATATCACTTCAAGTCTATTCCCAAGTTCTCCTAGCGTTACTTTGACTACCAGAAAAAAAATGAAGAAGATACTCTCTTCACTACTTATGAAATATGCTGAACTGTTTGTTATCATTCAGGGTTTTTCCCCCTAATTTTTCAAGCCAACTTTTATAATTGGCTAAGACTGATGCCATTAGATTAATAAGTATAAAATAATTATAATAAACATTATTACTTAAAATAAGGAGAGTTTCCTGAAACTGAAATGAGTAGGCTCTTCCAATGATTCTCAACGAATTCCCGAAGAGGATAGATTGCTTTTTATTTCCCTCAAATGTTCTTTATTCATTTCACAATGATTTCTTAACTGTTTACTATGTTCAAACACTGTGCTGGTTATTGTGGAGGAAACCAAGGGGAAAGAACACCTAGTGTTTTTCTTCAAGATGGAGATGGGCAATCTGTGTGGGAGTTAGTGGGAGCACCTATGGAGGGTAATGTGGCATAGGAGGGGATGGAGAAAGTAAGGATGGGGAGCTAAGTTGTGAATAGAGGCCAGCCTGCCATTTAATCTGATAATTAGTGGAATGTGGTTTGTGTTTAGCTCTGCTTTCCTGGGCAGTCCTCTTAAGCTATAAACAGATGTAACTGACCTAGAGTTCAAGTGGGCAATAGGACTTTAGAACTTACTAGTGAACTATGATCGATCTGTCAAGGAGCCCATATACAAAGAGAAGTTGCTATCCCATCAATAAATAAGGCTGTGTCTCTAGTGAGTAACTGGTTGCTATGGATGCCCAGCATTCATTTCTCAGGGTACTGTCTTTTGAAAACAGTACCCTGATTTCCTTTGGGAAAACTCCCCACTGTTAGGTGGGAATGCTGTGATTGGTTCAGGGTAGAATCTATACAAGTTTAATTATATGGGAGTTGTTAGAGAGAGCTGCTCTTTTTTCCTGTTGCACGTAAAACCTGGAAAGATATGACTCTAGATTCTGACATTGGTGCTGTCCCCATGTGTATGGAAACTAAAAATGAAGCAAAAATTCTTCAGAGAGAGAGATTTAGACTAATTAAATCCTCATAAAGAATTCTAATCCAAATGGTACTAATGATGTACCTACAACCTCATGGAACCACATTAGGGGTGTGTGTGTGTGTGTGTGTGTGTGTGTGTTGGGGCAGCAGTGAAACCATCCATACGCTGCATGTAGGAGAAATGCATCCAGGGGGACATTTCACTGTGTGAAAACAACTGGGAAACAACTGTTTAAGTGTGTGTAATACTCTTCACGGTTTAACTCCACGATGCCCTTTGACTGAGGAGTATTCTCAAGGGAATGAGAGAAACAGAGTTGCCTCTTAATGAGGAGAAATATTTTAGTAACTTGTAAGAAAAAAACTTAAAAATAGATTAAAAAAGAAATTTTAACTTGAAAATGGATATGGAACTGGCAGATGACAAGGGTGGTAATTATTGGCACATGCAAGTCAACAAGCAAAACCAATCATAATAGGAAAATATTTGCATATGTGCAAATTGAAGCAAATCTTCTCAGCCAAAAATACAAATTTACAAGACTGCTTGAGTTATGTATCTTGACTAGTAATAAGTCACGTTAGTAATTTTATTTAAACCACAGCAATGTTTATCTTCCTAAAAATAGTTCCTGCACTCTAGAAAAGTACAATATAAAATTTCAGAGTAGCGCTGGGCTTAACACACAGATAGGGCCATAACACATTTTCCAAGTCCCTGCTCTATAGATTTCACAAATATCCTGTCCTTCCTACCACCTCCACTCTGAACATACATACAAACAAATCACAACAAAGCATCATCATTGAAGAACACCATAACTTGCAAATTATAATCTGAGAAAGAGAATCATTGAAGCAAAACTGAAAAAAAGAATAAAAATTATTACAGAAGAGATCTTTTTTCCTAAGTATAACTTTTTTTTTCCCATTGAGCCTGCATGAAAGCCACCTAGGAGCACTCATGTGGTTCCTTTTTAGCCTTTGCCTATTTGTTTTAAAGACAAGAGGAGAGGAATCTGCTTGAAAGCCAAATACACTGATAAATGTTTACCGATAAAATCTTCCAGATGGGACTACTTTCAAGGAAGGTCAATTACAAGCCTCGTGTCTCTCCTTTTAATGATATCCTTTAATG
Organism: Anoura caudifer; assembly: GCA_004027475.1. Taxonomy (NCBI): domain Eukaryota; kingdom Metazoa; phylum Chordata; class Mammalia; order Chiroptera; family Phyllostomidae; genus Anoura; species Anoura caudifer. The sequence goes on along the minus strand of PVKU01000340.1, from coordinate 342,883 downwards.
ATCCCTTTCCTCTCCCTGAAAATTAAATCACAAAAACAACCCAGGCAGAGAATAGCCCCGTAATCCTCATAATCACACTGCAACGACAGACAAGGAGATCAAAGCACAGGTGTATTGAGAGAGAGAGGTTTCCATCCTATTATAAAATGTGAACTTGCTGCTAAGATTAAAAGTGCTTTTAGATCTCAAAACCCCAACGACTTCCAATATCTTTAAAATTATGTGGTGTCTTTGATGAATTTACTTCCCTCAATTCCCCTGAGTTTTTATCAAAACACTGGTAATTCTTCACATATTGTGGCTGTGTTTTCATACATTCAATAATTAATTAATTTTAGAAAATTAGTGAATTATGGTTAATCTCTAAGAGCACCCAGAAGACTAAGTTTGTTGTTACCTATTATCTCCAGTATTGCAAAGGGAGGACCTGGTGATGGCAGATTGTATAAAGATAACCTGATGCCAAATATTAGTTAGGAATTGAATTAGGCAGTTAGTGGTGGCTTCAGTAAGAGAGAGATTTATTTTTGTCTCCTATTGAGAAAAATCCAGAGACAGGCCATGGATGAAGTAATGACACCGTTTTGACCGGAGACCTAGGCTCCTATCTTTCTTCCCCATCATCATGTACACAGGCTTTCCAGTCGCAAGGCCATTCAGGTTGCAAGATGGCCACTGATACTCCAGCCACCACGGCAACATCCCCAAGTCAGTATTACAAGAAGGGCAGCAGGGTAAAGAAGGTAGATAGGTAGAAGCTTCCTCTGCTTATATTTCATTAGTTAGTCCTATCTTTTTATTTTTATTATTTTTTAATTGATTTTAGAGAGAAAGAGGAAGAGAAAGGCAGGAGAGAGAGCGAGACAGGGACAGAGAGAGAGAAATCGATTTGTTCCACTTATTTATGCATTCTCTGGTTGCCTGTATGTGCCCTGACCGGAGATCAAACCCACAACCTTGACATATTGTGACGATGCTCAGGGCGTTAGCTATACCTATCTTTAAGGGAAGTTGAGAAATGCAGTCTTTTGGCTGGGCAGATGTCACCAAGAATAATTCAGATCCATTTAGTAAACATAATTATATTGGTCACTAATTAAACAAATCTGTTGAGGAAATTTAGTCAGCCCTAGCAGTTAGAGAAACAGATTAGGAAGATGAAAAGGTTTTCCCAAAACTAGAGAACCAATTAGCCAGAGAAGTAGGAGCAGAATTCAGATCTTTGATCTGTCTGTAAAGATCCAGTTGTTTACTGACAAAGCAAACTCCAGTGAGGTTAGACCAGGAAATTCAGCTAACCGACGTGAACAACAACACATCTTTCTACCTGGGTCAGACCCCGTGACTCACACTTTGGGCTTTACGATCATAACTGCTCACAAGCTGTAACATCTACCCTCTTTGGTTACAAAGTGAGATTCACCATACTTCCCGCAAGCCATATACATGTTTACATGGCACTAAATTACCAGGAAAATGACAGCTGTACTATACAAGGTGACAGTATGAGTTGCTGTTTGCAGGAGAGCAGATATGTTCCACACTCGTAGGGTGAAATTGGTATTTGAACTACATGAGCAGACTCTAGATCTTTTATGGTGGTGGCTTTTTAAGTATACACACAAACACATTATTATGGTGTCTCCTAAAATTGACATTCTAAAAATAGAGTTCACCATTGTACAAAGGAGGTTTGAACATTTGAGGCTTTTTTTTTTTTAAAGTCATCTCTCCTACCCTCTTATCTCTTTTTTGACAATGGTCAGCACTTCCTCACACTCTCCTCCCAACCACATTCTCAACTAACCGCAGTCCATGACGGCGAGGCTCATTACTTGGCCCCTGCTCTCATGTTTTATTTTACATCTTAAGCTTTTTGAGATTGGGGTCTATACTTTCTTTATTTTCCATAACACTCAGAATATGATAAAGGTGGCAATTTTCATTCATAATGTCATGCACAGAACATTTTAATACTCTCCCACACTGGTCTCCCTCTCTGCTTCTGGTGGTTCCATTGATCCTCTTCTCTCAGCCCCACTTGCCACCTGTCACACTTAAGTCACCTACATGATTTCTCAAAAACACAGAACACAGCAAGCCACACTTATACATAGTTGGTGGTGTACTACTGTCTATAGATATAAATACAAGTTTTTAGGTGATCCTAATCTGCATTCACACCTAGTCTTACTCCTTGCCATACCAACTCTTTGCATCCTACTTACTATAAGCTCCACAGAAATAGTCACTTCTTTTTCTACATGTCTGTGGTTTTACACATATGTTCCTTCTTTCTGAAATGCCCCTTCCATCTTTCATTATGGAGAGATTCCAAAGGCCTCCAAGGTTTAAGTCAATTACTATGTATAAAACCCTATGCTATATATACATATAATATAAGATAAGATATATATGCTATATATATATAAGATAAGATATATATGCTATATATATAATATAAGATAAGATATATATATATATATATATATCTTTTTCTAGAAGACAGAGAAGCTTGGACAACAAACTTGAGCATATCTTTATAAGTACTCCCATTATCACACCTATTCTATTGAAGGTGAAAACTCCATGAATGTAAAACTGTGTTTATTTTAGTTCACTTCACTGTGGATCTAAGGTTCTGACACAGAGGTGATATTCAATAGTTGGCTGAATGAATGATTGTCACTTTCCTTAACTAGAGTTAAATGATTTTGAAAAGTCTATCAGTGAGTCATAATAGATGCTATAATTCTTGTAAAATTAGCTGCTATATTCACAGAGGCTAGCATACTACTTAGGTGTAAATATTGTCACATTTCTTTTGTTTTTCCAGTTAATCCCTAGAGCCTAGAGCTACCCTTTCAGTAGAAAATCCAGTCTTTCCTTCCTTGAAAATTCCTGTCCTTCAAATTGCCCAACAATATCAGGAATTATTCAGTCTAAAGTAGATTCTTGCTTCTAAACTTCAGGTACAGCAGGTGGCTGATTAACATGAAGGATTCTATCATTGCCATGTGGCATCTGTGGCATCACACATGGTATCACAGTTGAATATGGGTCCTGTGAAATTCCATGTCCTGCTGGTTCAGGTCTCCATGGGATTCTAGGATGGCTGGACCTTGGACTTCAAGATTGCAGCTCTTTGATTTCATCTTGCTGGTCACTATGACAAAAATCAGCCCTCAATCAACAATCAAGGTCTATGACTCGAGCAGGCAACAGCAGGCTTCCCCTTCCCTCCTGATGTGTTAACCTCTCTAGGGCCAGCTGTATCAGCATTCCCACCTGACAACAGACTACATGGCCCCACCTGGATCCTTTCTAATGGATTTCCTTTACTTGTAATTGCATAGAGGAAGTTGAAGTTCAGTCTCCTTTCTCCCATTAGATTCCCAAAATTCTTAGGTAATTTCGTCTACTCTTTCCTCAAACTTTACCAAAGGTAGGGGCAGCTTTTAATGAAGAGGGAGAGAGCTTTTCACGTGCTTTCTCTAGGAAAAGAGATGTGGATAGGACTTATATTTACATTACTTAGGGACTCCACTTAGTGATTATTCCCCCAAATCATAAATATATGAACTCCCAGGAGGTTTTCCAATAACAGACCAGAAGCGGTGAGCATAGATATAGAAATTTTGCCTCTTCAGTCATCCATTTACATATTCATAAAGATGCTTATTAAAATGGACAAAGTCATTTTTTCCAAGTTCTTTTTTCTTAAGAACAGTAATTTATGACCATACAAACAAGGTAGGATTAGAATAGTTGAATGGTACTTGTCCTAACTGTCCTTCCCTGAGTGGCCAAGGGAACAGTGAGTCTGATAGTCAGCTACTAAAAAAAGGTGCATGGTCCTACCAATCCAATAAGACAAAAAGAGATTCATTCTGCAAGTGAGGGTCTGGCACTGCAGGGTCATATTTGAGTATGAGGACAAATACAATAAGTTTCAATTGGATGACAAGGTCAGCCATAGATCACTGCAGCAGCAGTGTCTTTTCCAGGAAGAACTGGGAAAGCGAGTCTTAAAATTCTTGTGTTTATTTAAAGAAGATACAATAGCAATCCTTTCTTCAAATGTACGCATCCAGTTAAGTTTCATATAACGTAATCCAGAAAAGATTACCCCAGACTGAGGCTTAATTTATGAAATTCCAGTGACCCTAAAAATGTATGTATTTTCCCACATTTGTAATACCTCCCAAATCCATGCATGTCCTATAATCAATGGCATCTTGAATTCAATAAGTTAATTAGTCAAATATTTTTAATTAAATGAAATACTTTAAAAATATAATAATGGACAACCTACAAATTGTCTAAACATCCAGGTTCCAACCCCAGAGTCAGGATGTTACCATGACAGCATATTAAAGCAGAAACACAGACAATTGTGGTGGGTGAAGATGAAATGGAGCAAGGTGGTTCTCAAAGGGGGTTCCCCATCTAGTAGTCCATCAGCATCCACATCACTTAAGAACTTGTTAGAAATGAAAAATACTCAGGTCCCACTCCAGAAGTACTGAACCAGAATCCTTGGGGCATAGTGTCCTGCAATCTGCATTTTAACAAAATCTCTGGGCATGAATTTGCGAACCACTCCTATAGTACGAAAGAAGACACTTGGTCAGCGTGTACTTGGCCTGTCTGGGGAAGTGGCAGTGTTCTGATATTTTAACCCAGTGGCAAGGCTACTGTAAAGAGAGTTATATTCTCAGACCCAGTGTAGAAAGCATTTGTTTGAAGTCCCTAATTTCCTAGGTTCTGACTCCATGTGCACAAAGGCAGTTTCTGCTTAGGAGTCAGCTTCCTAGGTGGCTGAATTGCAAGGAAAGAATTGACTGATCAGACCAATATGGCATCCTCATTCCTGAAAACACATTTCTCATTGTAAATTACTTAATTGGCATTGTTGCTTTTGCATTGAGTTCTTGAATTCTGAGCATCAGCAACAGCACTCAATCTAACTGGGTTCAAATTTTTAAAGCTGGAAAATTAAAGGTTAGTTCCCGAAATTTGAGTGTATCATGAAGACACTACCCAGAAGGGTCCAATACATACCCAAGCCATTTAAATGGATTATTTACCAGGTCAAGTGAAGTGGTAAATTAAGGGCAATTAGGTCAAGGTTGCAAACTGGCAGTCTTCCGGCCAGATGTGGTCTACAGATGTGGTTTGTTTGGGCCACACACATAGCTTAAAAATTGAGAAATTTCACATAAAATCTTGGATTTCTTCCTGTCTTAAAAAAGCTAAAGACTTGACAACAGGGAACCCACATCCTGGCACTTCAACAAGAGCCTGGAGCTAAGCAGAAACTGCTTCCTTTAGAGGAGCTATTCTCTCTGGTTGCCATAGTCCCTAGGACTCCTTACTATTGTATAGCTGGCAGCCTGTCCTTTTATATTACCCACCTGACCCCTAATGCATTTGAGTTCGAGAACCACTGATCTATATAAATATTGTTTCATGAAGTAGATAATTCAGATGACTTAAATGAAATAAATTATTCAGAAAATTAACCTTATTTTGGACTTTTCTAGATATTTGTGTATATATAATGTGTGGATGGGGGTATAGATGTTTTTAAAACAGACACAATGATGAGGGCAAAGGTTGTTGTTGTAGAGGAGGAGAACTAGATGGGCCTGTAACGTCTACTTGAATCTGCCACTTACTAGATGTAAAATTATCCCTGAGCCTCAGTTTATATGTCTGAGTTTATCTCAGTTTACATATCATCATGGTAATATCTATCACACTCGAGGTTCATGATGATAATGGAATCAGATAATGCTTGTTCCTGACAAACCACAGACCCTCAGAAATGCTTGTTGAATTAAAAATTGGATGTGTTTTGTTATCTGCATTTACTTCAGAAATTATACCTAAGACAAATAAATGTTTGGGAAAAAATTCAAAACTGACCCTTCAACAGTGGAGTACTGCCATGAGATAAAGGAATTAATGTTATTGACTGTAAACTAAACTATGAACTATGAATTATGCTGGGTGCTTGATACACATTGTCCCCTTATAGCAATACTACGAAGCTAGCAGATCTCTCTTTTACACATACAAACCAGGGCTCAGAACATTTAGGTAATTTAAGTCAAACAGCAAGTTTTTATAACCAGGGTCATTTTACTCCAAAGCCTGAATATGGAAGAACTCTAGCGCTTCTCAAATTAGCCTGATTATAAGAATCATTTGGACTGCTCGTTAAAAATACAAGTTCTCCTATTCCTTCTCAAGCTTACTGATTTGAAGGGGAGTAGTTTGGGACTCTGGATCAAAGTTTTAGGTAATTCTTAACAATAGCAAGGAAACACTGCTTGAGAAAGCTGACAAAGAGTCCAAGTAAGCAGAGAAAGAACTGCTTTGCATTATGCTCAGTAGAAAGAAGGAAGGCAAGGAGGGAGGGAGGGAGGAAGGGAGTGAGGGAGGAGGGGAAGGAAGGAGGGAAAGGATCCTGGAGTTAAGGTCTATCCCATTTGAAGGATTCTGAGAATGCACTTACTGGATGGGTGCTTTCTTTCTAACTGCCCCCAGGCTGCTTAATGCAAACACAGGAGCCAGCCAACAGGAAGCTCAGCTTGCCACTGCAGAGGAGTAAAGCACTTTGAACTACAGGCATCTTGTACACCCAAATTACATGCTGTGATACACATAGTATTTGAGCTGTTCTGCAATACAGAAGCCAATTATTCTTGGCACGTACTTCTATCATGCTATTCAAATCACCATCCCTCACATGTGGAACTGTGCCACATCAAATGCACCAAGCCATAAATTCCTTAAACTCTTAGAGATGAAAGTCAAATGTTGGAGAGAAAAGATAGTTTGGTACATACATCATAGAGCAGAAAAGATATATACTTAACTTAGTACCTCACTTAGCAAATCCACTGTGAGAAACTGGGGCAGCAATATTCTGCCTTTCGAATTTTTCAGAGAGTAAACTAAATTTTTTTCAATGTAATTTATCATAATCTTTGCATTTTCAATTTTTGGTTACAGTATTCATCTTAAAATAATTGATTTTCCAGCCTTTCCCTCTAAATGTTTTGAAAGACAGTGAGAAAAACAGTAAACAGAGTAGACACTGTAGGTACCATAAAATTCTGTTGGGAATTACAGAACCTATACATATGTCTTGAATGATAGTGCTATTTAATAATCAGGCCAATTGTTTGCCCCCCTCCCCCATCCTTTACCTCTTGCAAATCCTGAAGTTAAGAGAAGATTTAATTAAAGCTGTTATGTGATATTAAATAGAAATCCAATGATAATTGTTAATACTATAGAGAATTTAAAGCACAAATCCTAAAAGATTAAAAAGCAGGAAATGAAGTATTAGGTGCACCAGTGCTGTGCTTCTTATACTTCAGTGTGCTTAGGGGTCTGTTATAAATGCAGATTCTGATTTAGCAGGTCTGCATTTCAGAGTCTGAAATTCTGCATTTCTAGCAAGTGTCCAGGAATCACACTTGGAGCTGCAAGTCCAGCAATTTTAAGAAAGGTGACTTGGGGAAGGTGCCAGAGAGATGATGGAGAATCTTTAGAAGGAGGGTTGTTAACATGATGTTAGTATTCCCTAGAAGTAAAATGCAAAGATGAAACACAGATGGAAGGGTTTCTGTAAAGGTCCAATTACCTCAGAAGAAATTGGTTACACATGAAAGAGAAAAATAATCTTATTTTTGACTGCCTTATTTTGATAATTGCCTTAGAGAAACCTAGTAAGAAAAGAGCTGAGAAGTGTGTATTTGGCAATGAGGGGATGAGAGGAACCCCAGTAGGAAGAGTTGCGATAGAACAGTGGGACTGCAAGATGACAGCAAGTGGGCTGAGCAGTAAACGAAAGGAAAAGAAAATCAATAGAGATATGGGTGATTCCTGGAGGGAGATACTGGATCAAAGAACAAGGGAGTTTTTTCTTCTAGGAAGGTAGGAACTCAACCAGTTTGCAGAAGCAGCCAGAGAGGAGGTCAAAGAAAGAAGAGGGAGAAGGGCTGACAAAGGGAGCAAGATCCAGGGGGAGGTATTGAAAGGGACAGGGGTTAGGTTTGGGGGTATTTTGCTCCATTATGTTTAAGTAGAAAAGACATCTTTTTATAATAATATATTTACAATAATCAATAACAATTGAGCAAAATATAATTTAGTCTTTTTTTATGGCTCAGTGTCATCAATGTGAAAGTTAATCATTACATTTGGCTGAGTAGTTAGGGCTGTGTGTTAGGGTTTCCTAAGACAGGTTGAACTAGCTGTTCCATTCAAAAAGGCCCCAAACAGCTGTGCTTTTTGGATGATTTTGTTAGATTTTATATTTCCTTTGTTTTCAGGCCACCAGAAGCCATTTGGTTACTATCAATTGTGACTTACCCTGGAACCTCCTACCAACTTTTTCTAATTTTCTCGTCCTTTTCTAGAAGGCTTGGAACCACATGACCAAGCCTTGTATGAGTCATCACTAAACTATGGTCATGCATTTCTCTTGCTGGTGAAGTGCATTACCTTCAGCGGGTGAAATTATGAATGTCTATTTTGGGCCCTTAGAAACTTCTATTGTTTCCTTCCTGGTACTGATCTATATTACAAGAGAAAGGGGATACCCTGGGGGTTGGGGCTGAATTCTTAACAGGATGTATATTGATGTTAATAACTAAGGTATATGTATATATCATGTTTAGCAAATCACAGTGTGTACACAGAGAAAGGGCTGATGGAACACCATGCACTTACTTATCAGGAATTACTGGCTTTCCACAAAACTGACATAGTTTGTTGAAGGAGTTCATCAGAGTCTTTACAAGCTATAATCTATGGTGACACAAATAATTAACAAATGTGTTTAAATAACTTTGCAGTGATTTTGGTTCTGTTTAAATCCCAGCTATGTAACTCCTACAATATTCTGGCAGATTTATAATTATTATTGGAACACACATTTCTTATCTCAGGAGGCTGGTGAATTAATGCTTGCTGTAGTCCTAACTAATACATACATGGCCAAAAAATGTGTAAAAGTTCAGGAAATAAAATGGGAATATTTGCTCATATTATCAACCTGTTTTTAGCATGTATTATAACATACTTTTCTTGAGCAAATATGTTCAAGAAATTAACATAGCATAAGGCATACACTTCGCTATTGTACAACCAGAGTAAGCAAGATGGAATGATTTTCAGAAAGCTCATCCCTTGGATTCCTTTTCAATGTGCATGCTATATGTAATTCACATTGTGCAATGAGGACACAAACCAATTTTTTGCCTTGTGATACTGTTTTATTTATCAAATTTGCACAGCTCAGACCTGCTCCGACAGGTTTCGAAAGCAGTGCTTGCCAAGAACATGTGCAAATGTGCTCAATGAGCATCTATGTAGATGCATTTTATTACGTTCCCTCTCTGTTTTCACTCCGAGTGCTTTTAAAGATCAGCATAACTGCAATAAAGAGAAACCACAACTGCCCTGTTACTGAATGACTGAGCAATGTGTGTTGGAAACACCCCTCAGAGTTTTAAGAGGGTCAGAAGGAAGATGCTCTGCACGTACTCCATGGCTGCAGGGATTCTGGTGAAAGCGGATACCGACCCAGAGCTGTCTGAATGATGACTGCAGCCAGGCACGAGCTGGGAGGACTGAAAGGCTTGGAAAGCTGGATCGGTGGGCAGGAAGGGGAGCAGGGGAGTGGAAGATGAAAGGGGGGAGGACAAGAGGGATGAGGACTGCAGATGTGCTGCTGGCACAGATCTCCTACTCCAAATTTCCCTGTTTCCGTTTTTTAAAAGTTCAAAGACAGACAACTTTCTGCAAGTTGAGAGGTTGCTTTAGGCACCTGGTCGTAAGTAATTAACAACAGTTGGTAATTATTCAATATAATCATTAGCAATGATAATGGTGAGACTAAATACCAATAAAACTACTGTACAGTACACAGTGGGTCCAGGTGCCAACTCCTTCATCTGAACTCCATTTCTCTGCAGCCAGCCCCATTACTTCTCCTCCTTCATGGTGCCTTTATCCAATACCACCAGCTGGAATTACTCTCCCTGACATGAGGTAGGTCTTATTGGTGCTTTATTCTATTCTTGGGTCTCACTGCTATCAATTATTCATCCTATTGTCAGATAAATCTTCCTACAATACTGCTTTTGTCAAAATATTACTATTCCCATCTGTGTTAAGAAAACATTAATGACCATCTACAAACTTTAAGTTAACATCTAAGGCATCTTAGTTTGACTAAAGCTTTCACAGCCTAAACTCCTTCTAACCTCACTCACTTGGACCCTCTGCTACAGGACTGTCACACCTTCACACACACCCCTGACTCTATACTGCCATGTCTCATTTGGGGTACCTGTGTCTCTCCATCCAGAAATTTTTTATCCACATTATCCAGCTCAAGCCCTTACTTCCTCCATGGAGCTTTCCCTGACTAATGTAGCTCTCAAAGGTCTCTTCTTCCTCCTCTTCATGGCTCTGTGGCTTATTGGTTCTGTTACTTATTTGACATTAAAAATGATAGAATTACTATTTCATGGTATGAAGGGACTGGCTGTTGCCAATTGTTAAATATGCAAACATTTTGTGAAAAGACTGTTAGACCAGTGGCAGCTGGAAATCAGCCATGGTGGGAGCATTTACACCAATGCAATAGGCAAACACTGCAGATCAGGTTTGGTTTTGTTTGATTGGTTCTGGTGGGAAAGGGGGATGGGAAGAGAACTGGTTTGGCAGCAGGCCACTGCAACAGAGCCTCTAATTTAATTACTTTTCCTACAGCTAAAATATTTTATCGACATAAACATGTTGATATGTTGATAAAATATTTTAGCTAGCCAGTATAAATTTAAATACTTCTGGGACTAAGTAATCCATGACCTCCCAAGGAATGAACCCAACATGGGCCTGTATCCATGTATGTAAATTAAATAACAGGCTATATAATGGCTACCTATCTCTCTATATTTTGCATTTTTTTATGGTACCCGGTGTAGTATATATAATGAAAAACAGTTCCTTCTCCCTTTACAGCTTCAGTTTCAAGGGCTCCCCATTGCCCTTTAACTTTTAGCCTCATTAAACCTTAGGGTTGTTCCTCAAATGTATCAGGTATTTCTTACCTTTGTAACTTTCCAGAAGTCACTTCTGCACTTTGGCTGGCTCTAACCTATTGAAGCCCTTCCTACACAGACTGCCTTTTGTAGCTGTAACAACACTCCACTTTAAACACATTGTATTTTAACTGTATATTGATTTATCTATCTCTCCACTATATGGTACACTGATTAAATGTTAAATCTGATATATTTTTTACCTCTGTATTCCAAGTTCAAGATGCTTGGCACAGGAGAAGGAGCTCTAATAAATATTTGTTGACAGTGAATAGAGCAATTCAGAAAAATGAATAAAGTAATTTATAGAAGGTAGGTCTGATTTGGCTCTTGTCCATAGCATTGATTACTCTAAACAATAAACCTTAGGATTTTGCTACACTGTTTTTTTTTTTTTTGTTGTTGTTGTTGTTATTGCTTATTGAGTTCTACAAGTCATCCATCAGGGCATGCACTTCAAAGAGAAGCAATTATTCACAGCCTTAGGAGTACTTTTAACTATTGCTTTATTCTTAGTCACCTTCCAGTGCGCCTGACCCCATTCTCCTGTCTCTTTGAGTTTAGATGTTTTTTCCTGCGTGCACGCGTGCGTCCTCTTTCTTTCCTTCATCAGCACCAGTGGTAGATGCGCCACAACCGGTTATCCCTGGGAAGTCTCCACAGTGCTTTCATTGTTCTGTGCTTAACACCATCCAAATAAAAATCAGGCCATTAGACTTGGGGAGTGGAGATGGTGAAGGAATTAAGACAGAATGGAGAAAAGATGTGAGAGGGAAGTAAAGCATGAGAGAACTGCATAAATTGGGGTCGGGGGATGAAATAAAAATTTTGAGAACCAAATGGGGTAGCAATACTCTAAAACTCTTCATTCAACTTACTGCCAGCCTCCTTCTCTAAGGAAGATAGCAGATGTTAGCATACTTATAAAAGTGAGTTTCTTTCTAAATTGCCAAAATCTTATTTTTTCATTTATAGATCCATGAATGTTTCTCATAATGGGCAAGCAAATAAAAATAAAATGTGTTTAAGAGAACCCTAATTAATATTAAATACCAAGACAGTAGAGAAAAGTTATGCTCTCTATACAGAACATAGGGACTATTAATGAATGGGCTCAACAGAAGTATATTATTTGGGGAATTGAAGTGATTCTTAAGAGAATTCGGGCAAGAAAATTCTAACACCACAGCAGGATATACATTAATTATATAAGCTAAAATTGTACTGTTTCTAAAACACTGCATTGTCACTACTTTTTCTATTCCACCTCTAACTTGTGTTGTTTTCAATGGTGCTATATGACAAAGAAAATAACAGAAGAATATAATAAAGAAAGCTTAGAACATAGTTGACTTTCATTTCACTAATATTTTTCAATCATTGAGCTCTGCTATAAGTGTTAACATTACATGTTCAGTCATGCTCCAAAACGGTTTAAGGTAGAAACATCCTGTGATTCACTTCAATTCTACCACCTTCCCAACTGCTCATATTCAAAGAAATGGATGTAATAGGCCTGAAAGAGAAAACCAGACAAAAGAAAATCTACTAGTAATCTATAGTTCCATGGAGGCCAATGAGAAAAATGCAAAACAAAATCAAGCCAACAACACTCTAATATCTGAAAATGTTAAAGATGCCTCCACCAGTCTACTGAAAAACATAAAAAAGCTAAAGGCAACTTTGATTTTGTTCGTGTTAGGGTCCTGCTTTCCTTTAACATATCCTACAACACAGAGCCAAACGGTATGCCCATGAGGTGGCCTTTACTGACTGTGACCTGGTCAGAAATGCCCACTCATTCCTTGGTTAAACACATGCGAATCCCATCTAAGCGCCAGGCACTTCGAGTCCCGGGAGTTCACAGATCAATAATACATGATGTAAGCTCTCAAGAGCATCATAGGCTTACTGGAGCCAATACCACTTATCTTTTTTTAAATTCATAAAGCTATGCTCTGATATTCTTACAGGGTTAAATTCTCTCACTCTTTTTCAAAACTAATTTATCAAGGTGAAATTCACATTAAATAAAATTTTAAATTTTAAAGTGAGCAACTCAGTGACATTTATCACATTCATAGCCTTGTGCAACGACCACCTCCGCCTAGTCCCAAACATTTCCTTGATAAAACCCCTGGCCTATCCAGCAATTTCCTCCTCCAAGACCAAATTAAACTCTAGTGTATAGGAAGTCTTTATCTAAAAACACATTTTGAAAAAAACTCTTCTATGCCAGTAATCACTTAAACTTAAATGATGGAACAGAAAAAAAAAAAGTCAAAGAACTTTTAAAAATCAGAGTCAGGGTCCCATCTTAGGATTTTAAAAATGGCATTCTTCATTTTATTATTTTATTTTGTTTTTTCTTCTTTAACTCCTTGTCAGTTTCCCAGATTCTTACTTCAGAAAGCCTGTAGATGTTTCATTTGTCGAGTGGCTAAGGCTTTGTTGTACTGGTAATCTTAAGACATACCCAATTTTTAAAAATCAATCAACATGAAGAATTCTCAGATCTGGATTTTTTATACCCTATGTCTCCAGACTTTGTCTTTAAATCCCACATAGCCTTTTCTGTCTTCAGTTATAAGCAATAGTGCAGCTTACTATAACAGTGTCTCTGCAGTATCTCGTTTGTTGAATTTGTTATCAGAAAATTCTTCTTTAAATATTTACTTTCTATGCCAATTCAGGTGATTCAGTTGATTACAAAAAAAAGCCTTTCCAGATAACCTTTGTCTCCCTTCCATAATTTGATGTTTACAAATCCTCTTCATAATTTTGATAAACATCTTTAATTCTTCATTCCTACACTGTTGTCTTGCCATCAAAACACTTGATTCCAAAACCTGGGACCTCTCCAGTTCACTTAAAATATTAATTGCCAAGTTTCCAGCTCTTGACATTAGAGTTCTTAGTATCAGCATGAAACCAAATGTTTTACCCTCATCAGACACTCTGGCCCTTACTACTTACAAATAGGAAATACATATGTCACTGCGAGTTTAGAAACTTCTGGGAAATGCCTGCGGTTTTGAAAGGAGCCGGTACTGAGGCGGCACAGGGTAGCACAGTGGTTAAAAAGACGCTTGTGAAAGTCAGGCAGACTTGGGTCCAAATCTTGGCTTTACCACCTACAAGCCCCACGACCCTGGACAAGTTGTTTAAATTCTCTGTGCATCAGTTTCTCTCCGCTGTACAGTGTAAAAGGCAGCATTGTTTAATGGACAATCTCGTTTTTACACCATTCTTGGTATTTTACAACTGTCAGGTCAATCAACATATTACCTCAGAAACCGTTGGAAAGGTGTAATGTTTGGAAAACTACTCTGACAGAAACAATTTTCCCTACTCCAAGCCCAGCTTATAATTCCGCCCTGATAAGTATCTAGAAATCATAACAACTTTCTAGGTCTTCACCTCCTTAGTTATAAGCTAAGGGAGGTTGAGTGGGGATTTCTAGTACTTGCATTCTGGATCTGTGATTGTGGGACTTCAGTTTACTCGAGGACCCCTGAAGAGGAGGAGGGAGAGGCAATCACTGGCAGTGGGTTGCTCAAGGTCACACAGAAAGCTTATCCTAAACTGGTTCCCAGCAAGTCCGATTTCCACTTGAGTAGACAGATCATGCTCTGAGTTCCCGCAGCTGCTGTTCCCTCACCTCTTGTATCTCGGCTCGGCCTGACTCTACGCTCCTTCCACTTCCAGCTCCCTGAATTTTGCCCTGAGAACTTGGCTGACTAGTCTTCCTCTCTGACATCCCTTCTTAAAGTGGTTATTCCATTAACGCTCCCGTATCAGTTACTTTACTACTGGCCATCTACTGCAACCAATTAATGGGAATTATAAGGTAGAACAGGAAAAAGAGAAAAGAAAAATCCAACTAACGTAACATTAACTAGAAAATTTTAAGCTAAAAAATATTGAGTTTTAAAAATCACAGTGCATTATTTATGAATAAAATATAGTAAAAATATAAAAATGTGGGTAGGATAACTATTTTTTATATGTACGGCAGTGGTTGTTCTGAAGAAAGAAAAATGGGGGTGGCGGGGACAATGTTAATATTTGTTATTATAAGTTGTGAATATACTTTTTAGATCTCTTAATTTCCCTAATACACACACACACACACACACACACACACACACACACACACTTAATTCTAAAAGATTTGTATTTGCTACTCAAAGAACTAAAAAATTTCAGATCTCTTGCTGAACAGTTCAAATGCTGGGCAAAGCCTGTACTACAAATATGTGTAACCAAAGCCAAGGTGCTCTCAATGCTTCTAGTTTTGGATTACAGCAATTAGAGAAGATTGAGTTATTTTGTTTCCATGGCTCATTAAGCTAGGGTTAGCTGGTGTCCATAATCAGATTCACTGCATTTATCCTTGCTTTCTCCCTATGAAATGAGGCCAGACCTCGGGGAAAAGAAACACTAAAAAATACCTCAAGTCCATGGTAATGCTGCCCAGAAAGGAAAGTGTTGACCCTGACAAGGAAGATACCTACTTAGAAAGGCTCCTGGTGAATAATTGAACTAAAAAAACAAAAACAAAACAAAAACCAGCCTACCAGCCATCTCTACACAGAAAGCTCTCATGCAAACTACACTTCAGGGAGAAGCCTACCTGTACTGTGTTTCTGCCATCTGAGCCAGCCCTTATAAAGGAGCTCCTGGAATCCTATCTCAACTAATAAGACTGAGGCTTTCCTCATCTAATTGGAGCTGCATAGCTATGTACCCCATCAGCTTCTTGACCAACAAATCAGAGCGGCTCCATTCTGACCAATTAGGACAGTGCTTTTTGGACCAACCAAACTGTGATAATTTGGAATCCTCATTTGCATGAGAACAAACCAATCAGGGACCAGGGACAGGGATTTGTGTCTATATAAGTCAGCTGTCCTCTGGCCCTGGCAGTGCACTTTTCCTTTCCACCAAAGACTGAAGACCGCATATCCCAACTGCAGCTGAAGCACTCCAGAACAGGGACTGAAGATGAAACACTGAAGAGGTCTTGCCAGAGCAAAGTGGAGTAGACCAGCAGAACAGGCTTGCAAGCAGCAGAGCAGAGCTGTCTAATGAGAAACAGAGCTTTGCTGTTTCACAGCGGGTGCTGTGTCACAATTGAACTGTTTGCATTAAATAAAGTTTCCTTCTTCACCGCATCCCAAATTGGGGATTCCTGTTGGTACTGAATATCAATTCAGTGACCATTGACCATCCGTTGACAAAAGTAGCACACCTGGAAAAGACTAAATTCTTTTTCCTTTTTACAACCCCCTTCTTTAATCTTCCTCTGTCAACTGACTGCCAACCCTGTTTGCTAACTGGCATCCTTCATCAGGCTCACTAGCACTTCCTGTTGCAAATTAGTGTTCAGTGAACCTGAGCCTGACATCTTCAAAACACACCCAGACTGAGGGTTTCCTGGTAGGGTGCCTGGTACAAAGGCACCCAAACATTGCCAGGGGGTGATCAACCAATGGTAGTCTGGGAGTGCTGCAGGTGTCAGCAAGGAATAGCAAGCAAGCAGCAAAAGCAACCTGTAGGTAGGAGGAAGAGAGAAAGGCTTTGTTCCTTTCTCTGTAGAGGAAATGATCTGGACAGAGAATAATGGAGAACGTCAGAAAGGGAGAGGTGAGGCAGGATGGGGGGATGACAGATATACCAACAGGAACAAGAACAACTTGCAACATAGCAGAAATGCTGAAAAGAATGGAAACAGTGTGTGCTGGGTTGATAGGATTAATATCAAAGTCAGTGCTTTTTAACCTTTCTGGAGACAATAGCCTTGTGAGAAGCCCCATCCGGCCCTCACCTCCTCACCCGGTGCACCATCTCGAACTCAGGCTCCTGCAGTTGGAGAAGGGCTCTGGTCCTCTGAGGGCACAGTCCCAAACTCTATCAAATCCCAGGACTGCAGGTTCAGAATCCTTTTCCTTTTTTTGATATTAAACAAGTAGTTTTTAAAAGAAAGGAAGAAAGGAAGAGAGTAAGAGAAGGAGGTGGGAAGCAAGCAAAGATTTCACATATAAACCTCACACAAAACAAAAACAAAAACAAAAACAAAACAAGAACAGCCACTATGAGCCAAGTTACAGATTGGCCTGTATCTTTTTGGAGGGTGCAAACCAAAGTCCCACATGGATAATGAGCCATCTCTCCATTATTACGCTAAGTGAGACAGGTTAAGTGTCCATAGTGAACATGCTTTGCTAAACTCCCTCTCTCTTTATTTACTGGGTCACATTAAATGGAAGAAGCCCATCGTAATATAACCTTTACTATTTTTAAAGAACAAATGGGAGAGAAAGGTGGGTGCTACTTCAAGTACTATTTGTGTGTTTGAAAAGAGCGCTGTTTCTTGCTTCTTCCTTTTCACAAAGAAACAGGTCTCTGAAAATGAACCGCCGCTGTGCTTCTCTCTCACGTGGCTCCTCTACCACCAGCCCATTTAAAATAGGAGTTTCAAATAATGCAGTTTATTAAGTCCACATTTTTTTTTTTTGCCAGATTCTGCTTTGTGTGCATATGTTCTTTTGTTTCCCTTCTAACGTTTCTGTGGCTCAGAAGCCATTCATTTTTTTCTGGTATAGCTGAAGGACATGGATATTAAAATCAGATCAGCAAAAGAGTCGATGGGCTTGGGAAGCTGCCAATCAATGCTGTGAAATAAAGCACAGTTGTGCGCTGATATCATCAAGTCTATTCTATGCCATTTTAATATTGCTAGAGGGAGGGTGGGGCTGGCAGAATAATTGGGGAAGAGAATGAAAAGATTAGAGTTACTGTGGAACTTGAAAGTGGGGACAATTTACACTGAAGAATTGTTTTCACAGACTTCCGAACCTCCTAGACATTTTCCAGTCTAGGTAACCTTTGAATTACAGCCGGAGGTGATGTTCTTGGAGGCGCCTCCGAAAGCTGAAATCATAACATGCCCGCAGTGCTCTCTCTCCAAACCCACAACTTTGTCATTTTCTCAGGCAGACACACAAGCACTCAGGAGTCCACAGTAATGGGGGGCGGGGGAGGAATCTGTGCTTTGTAGTAGCTCTTTTGAAGTGTTTAATTCCTCCTTTGTAATCTATTCATCAGCACCCATTTCAAGCATATCAGTTTTAGCTCAACAATTTCATTCTCAGAGGTTTTTATTTTCTCCTGTGGCTCAGGGCCTCTGTCCAGCACCTGGGTGGCACAGTTTCTTTTATCTGAATTCAGAAATGTTAATGAAATTAAATTCTTTCTCTCTCCCATCCTCTCCCCTCACGAATTCAGGCTATGGTGCCCAGCGAATGAGCGTGTATATGTGCACAGGAGCATCCTGTGTGCCTGTCTTTTTAAAACACAGGAAATGCATAAAAGAAAGAAGAGTTCAGCTGGAGCCATGGCTTCCCCATCTTTGCTTCTTTCTCCTCCTCCCCTCTTCCCTTGGCCGCCCTTCCCCTCCCCCCAAGCACCAGCTTTTAATTTTCAAAAGCACTGCAATTGCTTGGTGTGGTTTCAAGAGCTGGGGTGCCATTCTCCCTGATGATGACTCTGCTGACGTCAATGGCATTCTTATCGTGCCTAGTGCGACATCAGAAACCAGCCCTCTGAGGCTCCTCTTATTCACAGTGTCTGGACTCTCAGTAAAACGTGGACTGGATTTCTGAAACAAGACTCCTCTTTCCAGCAAGCACTGCACTCAGACAGACACCCTTCTTGTCTTGTGGCAGCCTGCCAGTGAAGACTTTGTTCTCTCTCCTGCAAAGACCCCCTGAAAGACAGGACTAAGTGGATCACAGCGAAGCTTCCTCAGTGTCTGAGCTTAGAGACCTCTATGGGTGTGTGTGTATGCCTTCACCCAGGCAAGACTGTTCAACCTACTTCTGACTATTCTTTACATTTTACTAGAGTCTTTGGTAAGGTGATTTCCCCCTACACAGTGGGTAAAACCCATTCAGTTAAGTACTCCTAGCTTACTCTCTGGGTTAGAACAGGAGTATCAGGTCCAAAAGTCAAGCCCAAATTCACTTTTTCAGATTGAAGCAAGCAACTCTTTCCTCTTTTTAATTTTTAAAAAATTTTATTGAATTTATTTGGGTGACATTTGTTAATAAAATTATACAAGTTTTAAATTATATAGGTATCAATTCTATAATAAGTCATCTGTATATTGTATTGTGTGTTCACCACCCAAAGTCAAGTCTCCTTCCATCACCATTTGTCCCCATCCTCCTTTCCCTCTGGTAATTCCAATACTGTTGTTTGTGTTCGAGTGTCTTAGAGGAGAAGGGAAGTAATCATAGCTGAATAATAAGAGTAATAATAAAAATAGCTGAATACAAAAACAGTATCATTGAGAATTTAACATTTTCCTTTAAATACTCATGGCTTTTGAAGAGGCCTGATCTCAAAGTCTGGAGTTATAAGGTAGCTACCAGATGCTAAAACTCATCATTCACCTTCCACGCAGCAGTTTGGGGGCAGTAGTTATGATGATGATGAAACTTTCCTTTGCACTGGAGTTTATTACAGCCCCAAACTACCCCAAAGCATTTCAGAAATATCTACATTTCAAAGCTAGGTGTTTAAGAAGGGAGGTCATTGAATATGATGACAGAATATTACGCACCTAGGTAGGTTTCATTTGCTCAATCTTTGATACAGACAAATCAAAATGTTTTTGGTATCAACCAACCAACGAATAATGATAGTTCACTTGAGGGTCACTGAGATACCTATAACCTATGAAATGTACAGTCATTAATTCTACCTAGTACTATTTGGGATCATAATATTAAAGGGACATCAGGTTACTCTGGTATAACCCTTCCACTTCCATGTGAGGCAGCTGAGGCCCAGAGGTGGTTTTGTGGTTTATTCAAGGTCACACAACTATTAGTGACAGGATTGAAAAACTCAAGCTATCTCACTCTAAATGGTACGCTCTTTCTGCCCCACATTGCTCCCGATCATTTAAAGCCCAGAATCATTTGCCTATGAAGTTTCTATTTTTCAAACAAACAAATAAATAATAATTTCAAATTTCTAGATTAAAGTGAATTTTCAGGGATTTTCAGATGAACAGAGATCTAATAAATTTCTCTTTTGTTTTCACTGAGTTCCACAGCTAGTGAAAAAATTATTCAGTGAAATGGAACAAAATATGTGTGAAATACGGGTTTTTTAAAAAAGTAATGATGGAGTCTGGGGAGAAGGCAAATATTTACCTGGGTTCTAAGTATGTGAGTCCCTGCACCCAGCCATCATTCTGCCTCATTTACTACCTAGATTCCAGCCACCTGATTGTAATGTTGTGCTACTAATGTAATTTATTTGCTCCTTATTTCAAACCATTGGCTTACTGTTTGCTCACTTCTCAATATGATATTTACCTTCTGCACCACCCACCTCCTGCTCCCCATATTAGTTTTGCCTGCTCCCCAGAACACTATCACTGATTTATAAATCACCTTCTGACACCCTTTTTGACAGATGTGTGTCATGTTCTGGTTCAGAATGGAGGTGAAGAGATGGGATGAGTTGAAAGATGCTGGCTTCAGAGTCAGACAGACATAAATTGAAAACATGGTTTTACCATTTGCTACTACATAACTTTCAAGCATACCTTAACCTGCCTGAGCCTCAGTTTCCCTATCTGTAAAATAGGAATAATGATCTCTACCTTGCGGCATTGTTGAAAGGGTTAGAGATAATGCTTACTAAGCTCCAATCACAACACCTGGCATGCAGGCGAAACACAATAAAGAATAATGATACTGATGATGATTTTTAAAAATGTTACAATCATAACAATGGTAAGGACTAATAAACTAGGACAAAGGACAGACAGTAATTTTCTCCTTATAACCAGACTTAGATCTGAGAAGTGCCACTAAAACTGAAGGGGCATTATTTCTTTAAAGCATTTTTTTCTAGTGAGAAACTAGCAAATACATGAGCATAGGCCTACATAATAAATTTCCATAAACTGTAAGTGGAATGCATTTTACAGTGAGTGTTTGATTGATGTCAAGTAGCTACACAACCTAATTGTGCTCTTAAAAATTCTTCAGGGATTATTTTGAAACTGGTTGGGGAGAGCTACTTGAATGGTAAATGGTTATGAACCAGTTTCTGGTTCTCCTCTTCCTGAGATAAACTGCCAATACTGACGGAGGCAATAAGTAGATTTGTGTACACTAAGATAAGAACGTGAGTTAATTCCTTAAACTTAAAGGCAGACTCTCCTGAAGGACACTAGGGCTGGGAAAGCCTAGCTCTCTCTCCATTTGTGAGGCAAGCCACAGTGTCCCAAAAACTGTATTTTCCACATTACTGCAAAATTGAATTCATTCATTAATAACGAAAGTTATCAAAATATAAATGTTTCCCCATTTGCAGGAACCAGTAACTTAATCTAAAATAATAATTGTATTTAACTCAGAGACAAATTGCAGCCACACCTGTTTGAGGTGGCTCACCCAAACATAAGCAAAGCCAGAGGGGTCTGAGTCACTTCTAGGTCAGATAGGAATCAAGGAAACCCAGATGTCAAAAGAAGTGTGTGTGACCAGAAGAGGATGTCCATGTTGGTGATTTAGTCCTGAACCAATCAATCCTGTCTCAGGCACTGGAGGAAAACAACTCTCTTTTCTCGTGGAATTGTCAAGTCATTTACCTACCTAATAAAAGTTTTGCATGAGATCAATACTCAGTGAACTTTGGGTGTTTGATATTCTTTCTGCTTTACTCCAACAAATGGAAAGAAAGAATTTAGTCATACTTACCCACTCCAAACTAATAAATAAGGTTAAAATGCAAACTGAATGGTATCTTTCCCTTCTTTAAACTCCTTCATAGGGATGCTCCATTCACCCAGCCCCCTGCTCCCTGTGGGGAGGCCTGTATAAGCTGGAGGAAAGGGCATCATTTTCTAATTCATCCCGCTGAGGGGATGGCCTTTGCGTAATCTAACTGCCCAGAGATCGTGCCTTTTTAAAACGTACAAAAGTTGCCTTACATATACAACACGCACGGGGTGGCCTTTCAGAGACAGCTTGATGCTGACTTGATGATACGCTCTCACAATAACTTGTATTTTGCCTTTGTGGTACTTAAGGCATTTCAATCACATATTTTTAAAATGTATTCCTAGCCCTGCTAGACTGTAAAGGAGGAACTGTGACCACACAGTTCGTCTACGTATCCCCAGCTACTATTATAGTGCCTGGTACACAAGTCGATAAAAATGAACTTGGGTTGCTATGTCATACTCAATAGTTGACACGTTTCTCACTAGAAGTTTCTGAGATCACATGAAATAATTCTATATCCTGATGAATGACTTTATCATGGTTATTCTAAAACACCTGGACATGTGGTATTCCAAAATAAAGTCTTACTGGCCCTTGGTGAAATGAAAATTAATAATAATAAGGCTAATGTGACACAGCTCCAAACACATACCTTAATGAAAAGTTTTAGCAGTTGTTTTTGGGGATGACTGCTCTGTATGTCTTTTTTTTTTTAATTCTGTGGCATTACCAAATGTATATAGGATATAGGACATAAATGTCCTAATCTGGAACCATGGGTCTAGTATACGGTAGTTGTTCTGTTGAAAATAGTTTTATTGAGTAGATGAGGTAGTAATCCTATGCTGGGACTCTCAATTTTTTTGCTTGAAATTCTAAAGTCTAGGAACCACAAACTTGGCAGAATCTTTCCATCAGTATACAGACTTAAAAACTTTTGTGATGCACATCTTAGTTTCTAACTACGTGGTCCTCCAACTTACAAGAAGGAAGGATACTTCTTAAGTTGGTGCTCCAACTTAAAAGAAGGAAGGATCTCCAATATTTATCTTTTTCCTTTTCTGACATTCCCCATGACTACACCATGCACTCATTCACACATATGTCACTGGAATTATTAAAGGTATAAGCTTTAAAGGTAAAAATAAATGAGGTATTTTTTTTATGTATACATTAGACTTCCTAATGGTGTGCCAAGCGGTAGGGATCAGAGTTAAGCCAAGATAGCTATTTCCCTTGGTCCTTGGAGCAAATGAGTGGAAGACTGAACGCAAGTCACACACTTTATTTCCTTTAGATTCACTAGAAATATGATTATCTGTGTGTGCCATTTGGGAACCACTGACCTAAATGACCTCTACACAATTCAATACATGTGTAAGTTCAAATCAAGAATACCAAATCTCGAAACTATACAGAGGACCTTATTCCATGGAATAATGACATTTCAAATTTAATATTTCATTGCAATACATTTCAGGTATGGTTTTTAAAGACAGTTAATATAGGGAAGCATATAATTAATGAGCACATGAAAATAATGCTAGCGTCATACTCCCTTAAAGAAAAGTTCCTATTGCTATTCCTGTTAATATACAGGCATGGAACTTCATGGCGTTTATGGCATGTTGACATTATGAACATTTCCACTTGATTGTGGCAAGTGGTATTTGTTTTCAGCTCTGCCTTAAAATATTATTAACCTGATTTCAAGATGATATATTAAAAATGCCCTAACCCCACGGGCTGTAGAAATAATCACGTTAAACACGTCCAACCTGATTTGACAATGGGAGCAAGTCCAGACTGTTCGAGTGAAGGCAGATCTCCCTACTGCAGCAGGGATTTCTTCATTCCTTTTGCTAATTGGTATTGTGGTCAGTGTATGTTAAAGATGCATTGGCATCAAACATTCTGCCCATGTTGCATCCACTGTTTCTCTATTCTCTTATTATTTTGAAAATTGAAAAATTCACCACAAATCAATCTCTCTCTCAAACACACACACACAGAGACACACACACACACAGCTATGAAAATCTTGTCATGTGCATTTAACACAAAGAACAAAAAGGCAGACATTTTGTTGTAAGTGTGAAGAAGAGGAGAACTTCCCTCCTCACTGCTACTCATAGCTAGAATTCATACTTTTCTAATAGGGATAGTAAAATGGATGCTGACTCTCTGACATGGGAAGACCTGGGTTCAAATTCTAGCTTTGCCACTTCCCAGCTATGTGAACAGCAGCAAGTTTTTAAGTCTCAGTTTTATCATCTGTAAAATAGAGTTCTGAGGATTCAGCAAGACAATTTATTTGAAGCATTTAGCAAACCACCTGTACAAAATAGGCACTCAAGCAACAGGAGATGCAGAACTAAACTTATAGTGCACTATATCTGGACATTAGGGAAGCTTAATTTAATGTATCTCTGATCTGATCCATTCTAATTCTGCCATTAAGATGCAGGTGAGTGCACTGGGCCCCACTTTATTCCCTTGGGCACAGGCTGCTTTCCCAGCTTCCTGGCTGGAGTTGCCCCAGAAAGTCTTGGTCATCACTGTGATTGCCTCATCTTTTCTGCCTACTGACCCTGGACGGTCTGGCCTGGGCAACAGCCTGTGACTCCAAAGGAACCATTCAACTATACACAGGATACGTGGAGCGTTGCCTTCCCCAGGGACTTCTGGGAGGGTCAGGGCTCTGTAGAGCAAACTGACTGGTGAGAGACAAATGACATGTGGGAGAAAAACTGCTTATTCTTTGTCCCCCAAGTGGAATGTCCAAAGAGGCAGTGGTTCTATACAACCTCATGGCCACTTCTTGCAAGTGCAATATCTTTTGTAATTTAGCCACTACCTGTGTTTCTTGTCAAGATGTGAGAAGTTCTGTAATCAGTTACCTTTTTTATTTACTTTCTTTTCTTCCCTGCTGCTATTCCTTTTACCCCCACCCCATTATTGCTTCCTCAGTATTCCATGACTTACCTTCCTCATAAAAGGTTAGACTATAAGCTATCTCTGAGGGAATGTGAGCTAAGACTGTGAGATGTAGGGAAAAAAATGAGGCAACTAGAGTGAAAAGATGAGAGAGAGAAAATCATAATACTTGACACCAATTTTACTTATCTATAATTCCTTGGATTCCATCAATAATAAAGCTCTTAGGGCCACCTTATTAACAAAGCATAACTGATCAAATCAGTAGAACAAGGGGCCTTTGAGGAGACCCATCATTCCCTTTCTTCAATAGAGTCTAATTTCAATTATAACCCAAGATAACATGTTTAAAAAAACTTAATGCTGTCTTGCAGGAGAGAGAGGGAGAGACTGAGAAAGAGATTTTTCTCTCTGAAAAGTCACGTTCCTTTGTATTTCACTAAAATGTGCAGGATGTCGAATTGCAACTCTGGCATTGTTTTTTCCATCAGAAATATGCCCGCATTTTATAGAGCAAGCTATATATTGAGGTTTTGCAAAACAAAACAAAACAAAACCACCCAAAATGCAATTTTCACATTAAACATACATTCTAATGTCTGGCATTTCTCCTAGTGCTTGCACATAATCACCCATAACTGCAGTGTTTCCAACGGGGACCCGCAGTGGTCACTCTCTCACATAGTGATAATGGTCTCTCATTCCAGAACCCCTGCCTGCCATCTTCCTTCAACTTAACATGGAACCATTTTTCTCTTGTGCCTCTCACAACATCAAATATATGAACTCTAGTTTGTTATTCAGCCTTCTTTCATCCTCACTTTCTGTGTTTTTTTATGACTGTTTTTTGCAGAGGCACATTTGCTGAGTTGGCGCCTCACAGGTGGTTTGGTTTGTGGCATATTTTAATAGCTATGAAACCATGGGTTCAGCTCTTTGGTTTGCAAAGAGTTACATAATGCATGTGCAATTCAGTGCACTAACAAGAGACTTTTCCTAAGACCCCAAATGACCCAGGAAACTGACACAACGAAGGGACTGCACCTTCCCAAACATCCCCTTCCTAGCATGTGCTTATCCTGCAGAGAGTACCTATACTCTGAGGGATGATGGTCTTTGGAGAGCAGATCTGGTAATCCTCCAACTACACGAAGGCACATACTATTTGGTTCATTTTATTTTGGTTTGGTTTGTTTTTTGTTCTTAGTGATCAGTGCATTTTATGTGTACTTTGGCACGCAGTAGTAGTTGTTTTCTCTAGGAAAATTTTAACCTTTCATAGACAGCAGAGGTATTATAGATATTATAAATTCAATTGAATGTGGTCCCCAGGCCCAGGTGGATAGTCATAACCCTTTTCCTTTTTCTTGCCATGCCTGTTTAATTTACTTGGAACCAAGGAAGTAAGTGTGATGTTCCAATGATAATTAATGTAAGTTGAAATTCTGGAAAGCTGTGTAAGCACAGCCTTCACTGGGCTGAGCTCATTTTTCAGGAATGCCTGTCATTGGTGCAGGAGGATATAATTCATCAAAGTTCTATTTACCTCATTATTCTCATAGTTCATTCACAATATGTAATATCTTCTATGTGCCAGGCAGTAGTGATACCATGTTGAGCAAGATTCTTGCCTTAAGATGATAAGAAGCCATGAAATTTTGTTGAAATATATATAAGTTTTGACATTTATTTTCCAAATCTTCATGTATTATAAGGAGGAATAAGAAAAAGTATGCCCTGGCTGGTGTGGCTCATTGGATTGAGCGCCAGCCTGCAAACCAAAGGGTCATCAGTTTGATTCCCAGTCAGGGCACATGCCTCAGTTGTAGGTCAGGTACCTAGTTGGGGGTGCATGAGAGACAACCACATATTGATGTCTCTCTCCCTCTCTTTCTCCCTCCCTTTCTCTGAAAATAAAGAAATAAAATGTTTTGAAAAAAGAAAAAGTAAATAATAGCATTAACTTATTAAGACTTTCATTATTCATTCATTCAAAAATCATTTACCAAAGGTCTACTATGTGATAGGTATTGTATCAAATGACAATAAAGTGAGGATAAAAAATATGGCATGTATACACACCATGTGCAAAAGATGAATGTGCCCACAGATTTGTAGTTGGCAATATATACTTTGTACATCTCAAGGGCAGCAGGAGTAGGAATACAAGCACTTCCTGTGTTGATGGTGGGACTGTAACTTGATGTAGTCTTTCTGGAAGGTTGCTTGGCAACATATATAAAATGTTTAAGTGTAATTTTATTGCTAAGAATTTATCCAATGAATATAACTCACAAAAACACACAGGCATGTTCAGGTACAAGGAAGCTAGCAATGTTTTTTGTAGTAGAAAAAATATTGGAAATGATCTACAAGTCTGTCAACAGAGTTAAATGGACTACCGCACATAATGTAGGAAATGCTATGTCTTGGGTGATAAGAATGAGATATAGACCGTTATCAACATGAACACATCCAGATATGCAAGACACCATTACACTTGACTCTGGACAGCCACGCACAAGCACATCAGAATGGGCACAAGAATGGGACGTCTATTTGCTATCCTGCTGTCTCACATGACAATGTTTACTGTAAGTAGGCCTCTCCCTGGGGCATGTGCTGGTCCAAGATCTTCGAATATTTGCTTACAGCCAGGATCAGGAGGAAACAAAGATAGATGCATTTTCAAAGAAATGAGGACTTGAAAAGGGCAGAGAGAAAGAGAGAGAGAGAGAGAGAGAGAGAGAGAGCGCGAGAGCGAGAGCGAGAGCGAGAGAGAGAGAGAGAGAGAGAGAGAGAGAGAGAGACGCATAAGCAGCAAAAGGTAGGTAAGAGAATCAACTCATCCCCATTTTCCCAGGACTTCCCTAGTTGTTGGCACCGAATATCTGCCATGCCAGGGAACTCTTTAGTCCCAGACAGACTGGAACAGCAGGTCCACAGCCTATGTTAGGCGTTAACTGTACACATAAGAGAAGCTCAGGTACTTTCTTTCCTGCCCACATTTGAGCCTCCCTGGACGGCTGCCTGGATGCCCAAGGGGACCCACACACATCCATAGCCTCAAGTGCCACTTCTATCCTTTGGTGCAAGGATTTTGATGTTTGCTTTGGTAATGTGACTTTTTGAATAAGGATTTATGAAAACTGGGTTTTTCCCTGGAGTTTGTGTATAGTTTTATGGGGGGGGGGTAAGGTATTGTGAAAAAAAACTGGGAGGGAAGGGATTTGGGTATGAAGGGAAATGTTATTTGTGGGCCTAGGAATAATAAATTTGAAGAGGTTTTCAAGGCAAGGAAAACTTCATGGTATGAAAGGGCAGGGATAAACCAGCATTCGTTAGAAAGAGTGAAAGGTATCTGTGAAAGTAAGTTAGATAAAGATGAGACATTTTAGGGAAAAACTTGCTAAAAATACTTAGGAACTACTGGATGTAACGAACAATTTAAATTCTTCTGACACTTCCCATATGACCCGGGGATACTCCCAAGGGAAGAGCTGACTAACAGCAGCAGAAGACCTAAATTATCCCCCGCGGCAGGTGCTGCGCTGTGTGCACACAACACCCTCATCCACCCTAACAAGGTTAAAGGCCAAGTCCCTGGGGATCTCATTGTTTACAGTGTCCATGGCAAGAGGGAAGCCAAACACTGGGGACACATGTTACTTCAATTTTGTCCCTGAAAGCGGGTACTGTTTCAGATTTGAGAACAGCATCAGAAGCATAGCTATTCGGTGCACGTGTTTCTCATAATGATGTTGGTATTCCTCTCACATATGTCCCCACAGCAACCGCTTACTGAGGGAGAGCTGAAGCCATTGTAGCTAGGTTGCATTTTCTAAGACTTCCTACGGAACGAAGTCCTCAATATTATTTACGAGCTATTTAGTCTCTTGCCTTCAACATTTTTACCCTTCTAGGGGTAGACATGTTGCTTTTTGCACTGATAGGTCAGCAGCTATGCCACAGTTACAAAACCATGTTTATTCTGCCCTTTGGGCAGTTCATTCAATCATTTGACCAACATTTGCTAGGAAATAAAAGGGGGCTGGGGTTTCATGGGTGAGTAAGACACAGACTTCACTCTCAGGAAGTAACGGTGCATTAGCGAAGACAGGTAAGACCGGCTTTTATTATGACATTGTAAGATGAAAGAAGCCTGTGAAGGATTTGATGAAAGTACAGAGGAGGAAAGCTTAAACCCAGGAGGAGTTCAGGAATCACTATCTTAAGGGGAAAATAGGTGCCCTTTGGTTTCTGTAAGAGATGAGGGGGAGAAGACTCCCAAGGGTGGCAGAAGAACATATGCAAACATTGTTGAGGTGTGGGAGAGCAAGGCTTGATGAGGAAACTACAAAAATGTGGGCTGGAGTCCAGGAGAGCACAGGCAGGGAAGGCATGGGTGTGGGGGGAAGGAGCCTGAAAAGGTAAGGGCAACCAGACAACGAGGGGAAGGTGGAAGAAAGGACACTTCCACTAACTGAGCATTTGCTTTGTCCTGAGCATTTTATCTTTGGTCCCTCCAACGATTTCTTCAATAATCTCCCAACAATGTTTGCTACTCCATTATGCTGATGAGGAAACAGAAGACGAGAAAGGTTATACCTAGGCTGACCCACAATTTGAGGCCAAGTGTATCTAGTAGCAAAGCCCCTGGTCATTTTACTCTAGGACACTGTTTCGAGGTGAAAAGTAAAGACATTTAAACTTTGCCTTGAAGGCACTGATGGATGTCAGTAAGAGAGCGATACAATCAGAACTGCATTTTAGAAGAAAATGACTCTGAAGGTTATGTGCAAGAGGAGGGACAGGGGGCAGGGATAACAGAAAAGGGTTTTTCCCAGAGCAGAGAAACATTTTCTCATTTTTTTGATAAAGGGCAATGTCTAGGGAGACCTACTGCAAAATAGGGGTTTCCTTAGGTCTTGATATTGTCACACTTGCGTTTATGCTTAGGAACAGGCAAGTGTGAAATACAAATTACAAAATGGAAGATGATGGATACCAGAAACTGACCTATCTTAGAGGGAAGGGGGATAGGGTGAGGGGCATAGAGTAAAATAATAAAAAATTGCCAAAACTGAGAAGCACAATTAAAATATATGCAGAGGTAGACCCATACGAATGGCCAGGCTGGCTAGAAGACATCCATTCCTCTTGAGGGCAATAGCCAGAGATGCTGGGAGCAGATGAAGCAGTTGCAACCCACACTTGTGTAATTACTTCAGAGGGTTACACTTCTGTTAAATGATCCTACTGCTTTAGAAGTCTGAGATGATGCCTGGCCTAAGAGCTTTCTTTAGCTACATGTCTCAGTGTAGCTATAAATTTCAGTCAAGTCATGTCCTGCTAACTGGGTCTAGTTAAAGGACTCAGGAATGGTAGAGGTGCTGGAGACTGGGATATATACTCAGGTTTGGTGGGTTCATTTACTTTTTGAATTGGAAATCTGGTGGTCATTATAATTCTTTTTTTTGGGGGGTTGGAAATATAGGTCCTTAGATATACATTCATTTTGCACAAATGAAAGAGGTAAACCAAAAACCAGGGAGTGTTAAAGTTCTTGGAATAAGGACTATTTTCTCACAAGCTCTAATTTAAAAAAAGCTAGACTGTCTTTAAAAGAATTTAGCAAAAGTTTTTCAATGAAAATTTTGCTGCTTCATCTTATTTAGAATTAGTAACAAGACATCTGTATTCTAGAATGGCAGGTAGAAGTGTTTGCTCCAGAGGATCATGATTTTGAGATGTCCTGCAGACATTCTTACTGTAAAGAGATGGTTGTAGGAACTAGAGAAGTAGTAATATTTCTTGACGTGATTCTCTGACGAGAGATTAAAACTTCTACTGGATTTGCACGTTAGGGTCAAGGGGACAGCCATGGTTTGAAGGGCGCAACGGTCTGGCTAGATTCAGCAATCATCAGAGTTCCTTTGAAGATAAACATTACACCCATGTACACATGTTCTACTTATAAAGTCGGAAAGAATCCTTCATCTATAAAATATAAATCATTTATTCACACTGTAAATGGATGTTTTACTTATATGGCAGAAGGAAAGTTCCAGAAGTTTCAGGATCATAAGTGGGAAGAAAATGCAATATAACTGATCGACTAAGTAAAAAAATATTAGGTGATCTTTTAAAACTCCTAACAAAATGCATTTTCTGCTAATGCTGTTACTTAAAAATTCACAACTGGATATTTCTTTATACTTACAAAATGAAAATATTCTAAATAGTCAATGCCACCACAGTCTAAATAACCTTTCAGTTTCTTTTCTATCGGTGACCTGCTTGCCCAAATAAGTTGTGACAGCAGTTTTCAGGGTGTTCACAACTAGAACCATCTTTAGAAAGTTTAGGTGACACTTGTATTTCATTGATTAGGCCCAGAGATGTCAGATAATATAGTCAAGGTCATATAGTCCTAGTCTGTTTTTAATAAAGTCAGGACTGTGGACAATTTCAGGGTCTTATTTCTTGGTGTTTTGTTGTTTCTGAGGATGTTCCTGAGGGGCTTGCCCTGGAAAGTAAATAAGATGAAGAGCAACTGGGTGGGACTCCTAGCCTCCCCCCCCCTTCCACTTCATCTAAAGCAGGTCTGGGTTTTAAAAAGACTTTTAGACTCTGGGCTTCTTTCTGAAATCATGTTTATTGGAAGAAAGACCTCTTCTGCTAAGTGACATTTTTCAACAAGTGCATGCTGGACCACTGTGACACAGTGGGCACATAGAAGAGAACATGTTCTGACAGTGATGGGCACTCTACATGTTCCATGACGGCAGGACTCTGTCCTACGCACCGGGGAATTTTCCTCAGACTCTAACTGGGTGTGTTGTGGGGTCTAAAGGTAACAGGGTCTGGAGGTTCCCATAGACATACCTCCAGGGGCTTCCTTCTGACTTCAGAGAGTTTGTAATTATCTTCTTGTTTTCTTCCACTTGCCCGTGGGGTGTGGTGAGCTTGTGTCTCTTAAGGCTGGCCTTGACTTTCCCCTGACATACCTACTGTCAAGTTGGAAACACCATCTCCCCAACTGCACCCACCCCGTTTCCTCTGCACATGTGAAACTCATATGAATGAATACTAGGTCAATAACTACAGGGAAAGCAATATGAGTTCACAAAAATAACAATGATGAATTACAAGGCAGTGGAGTCCCTGATGTGTAAGGAAGATAAATGAGTTCCATCTAGTTTTCCGCTAGTCCTCTTCTTAGAAATGTTTATGATTGCCTTCTCTCTTTTGCTTGCTATTTTTTTCCTGAGTTGCATCTCATTCTCTGCAACCTAGTAGGAGGCATCCCGACCCCCACGCTCTCCAACCTCACTTTTTCTGCTTTTTTAATTCTATTTGCAAATTAGGTCACTTGGGCTTACAACGGTCTCATACAGTATGTATTATTTCCACCTCAAAACAAACTTCAGGTTGTAATCTTCAAATTTAAAGTCCCTTTCAAAATTTACTCTGGAAAACCTGACCTCAGGCAATTAGTGACTCAGTGACTCGACTTCTTGCTAAACTTTGCCTGTGGGCTCCTCCTGGAACTACAGGGTGGAAACCTCACAAAGCAGTGGCCAGGAAGCTGGGTTGGGGTCTGAAAAACATCTAAAATTTTTCCATCAATGATTACCTTTAAAAAGTACACTTCACCAATTATAAAGACAAAAGTCTCTTTTGTAGAGATTGTAATAAAAGATCTTTTATAAAATAAGACCTTTTAAAGTCAATTTCTCAATCAGGGGTCTTCAGAAGACTTCCCTGAAGGTATGTGCTTGGGGAATTGAGAAGAAATTTTTTTCTCCATTAAAATGGGATTTCATAATGGTTATAAAAACTGATCTGCAAGTAATGGGTTTTGTGGGGTTACAGAGGAATAGAAAGTAGGATTGGGAAGTGCATACTAAAATTTATACTAATAAAAAAGCAACACAGTAATAGAGGATCTAGAGGGACACTAAATTCCTTTTGCTTTCCTCTTTCCCCAGCCTTCCCTTTCCTCTTTTCCTCCCTCCCACTTTCTTCCTAGAACCCTGAAGTGCTCAGTTACCTCTAAATGTTTATTCAAATGCAAACTCCAGTCAGTTTGATTGGCTTTTACAGTAAGAGTTCCATTTTGAAAGAAACTAAAATTAAATGTCACCATCAATAAATCAACTGAAGGATCAAGAAGATTTATAGCATGGGCAGAGAAACCGATTTAACACGGAGATTAGGAGGTTATTGAGTCAGCCAGACCCAGACTGGATTCCAGCTCCACCACTTACTGTGCATGTCCTTGAGTGAGTTAAAGGAAACAACACATCCTCCTATGAAAAATGGGATAATACTGAGTTATCTCCAAGTGGAGTTGTTGAAGAGTAAGTGCTAGTATGTACATGGAAAGCTATGATGTACCTGGAACATGGTGAGTACTCAATAAATGTTATTTAACATCATGTTACAAAACATACACCACTCGTATCATTGCAGAGCAATAAAGCAAAAGACATTCCAATATTCCACCTAATTAAGCAAATGAGTATTTCAGCAATAATTTAGTTCATGTGCTTCTAGTGTTGTTTACAATTATCTCATTCAAATGACATTTTGTAAAAAGTGTTTGATGTTCCAGCTGCTTAGATCTGAGAACCAGTGATGAATTGCCAGGCCTTGAACTTAGGAAAGCCCAATAGTCAAAAATTCCACAGGGTTGATGTCGGTTCACAGCTTGTCACAATGTGTACCCTTCATTCCTGATGCTGACCGACAAAGCGGAATCAGGCAAAGGTACTTCAACTTCTTCATGTTCACATACCTTCACTTTGATCCTGCAATTTTCCTCCAGTGTGCCACAAGGATTTATGAAACATACAACACCTATTTAGTCAGGGGCACTGACCTCTTTTCCCTTAAGATTGTCAAATAAAAAAATGACAACAGCCAATACAACAAGAGCCATCTGGTGAGGATGAATCAAAATTAACCTATTTTTTTGTCAGATAGTCAAAAAATATACTTTTTGGTGTGCTGCAGATTTTTAGTAATTAGTTTATGTGTGCTGTGAGATGAAAATGGTTGAAAATCACTGCTTTACCCTGGTCATAGATGTTAGCCACTATTTTAAAGATCAAAAATCCACATAAATGAACCATCTGGAATTTCTCTATGGTTTATAAGAGGGAAACACATTTTATAATTTTATTTGTCCAGTTTTTTATTGATAAAGAAAAATGAATTCTTTGCTTCACCCTTAACCAAGGCAGCCAGTTTTGTAGAGAGCCAAGTATACTGTGGGTCAGAAAATGTGAGTTCTGGCCACTAATCAGCTGTGACCATTGAGTACTGAGACAAATCACTTGCCTTATCTCTAAAAGGGACCTTGTATTGATGATCAGTGAGATCAATTCCAATCACAACAGCATATTATTTCACACCAATCAATTTTTCCAGATGAACTAGAAGGCTGTAAATGGCATGCTCAGTGGAGACATGATGAGCCAAAGTTAAAAAGGGGTGTATATGTGTCCCCAGAAAGCAAAGGAAAAAAGTCATTGAACAGTATTCATTGGATTGTTCAATGAGAAAAAGATAAGTGGTGTTTTGAATATTAATCTCCATGATATTTCAGCTGTTAACGTTAGCTTCATAGGCAATTTCACTGATGGGATTATACCCTAAGAACCCTTTAACACCAATTCAAAAGAACCTATGCACCCCAATGTTTATGGCAGCACAATTTATAATAGCCAAGTGCTGGAAGCAACCTAAGTGCCCATCAGTAAATGAATGGATAAAAAAAATGATGGTACATTTATACAATGGAATACTATGCAGCAGAAAGAAAGCAGGAGCTCCTACCCTTTGTGACAGCATGGATGGGTCTGGAGAGCATTATGCTAAGTGAAATAAGCCAGGTGGTGAGGGACAAATACCATACGATCTCACCTAAAAATAAAACCTAATGGACAAAACAAACAAGCAAGCAAAATACAGCCAGAGACATTGAAATAAAGAACAAACTGACAGTAACCAGTGGGGGGGGAGGAATAATGGGGGTAAATAGGGGAAGGGCCATCAAGGAACATGTATAAAGGACACATGGACAAAGTCAAAGAGGGTAGCTTTGAGGGTGGGACGCAGGGATGAGTGGGGCAGGGTGGATAGTGGAAGGAAATTAGAGACAATTGCACTTGAACAACAATGAAAAAATTATTTAAAAAATTAGCTTCATAGTTAATTGACTGCATATAACAGGGCTTTTTGTGTATTAAGCAAATATTTTTGAGCATTGGCAGTGTATGAAATTTATATCTAGGAGCCATGAAGTTTAACAAAATTCAACTTCAACAAAGTCTATCCTGTGGCACCTTGAAATCAAGTAGACAAGTAAGAAAAATGCATATTTAACATATATTGCTTAAAAGGTGATATATATCACATCAAAATAATATATCAGCTTAGTTAGGTGACTAACCTGAGGTTATGACTTAAATGGTTTATATGTTTTACACATGTCTTCAGATTTCCCTTCAGAGACCCTCTTATTTTAACAGGGACCCTCTTATTGTTACACTTTAAAAGCAATTTAAAAGCTACTTGTTATTTTATAGATGTCCTTGCTCTTTTAAACAGATGTTAAAA
Source organism: Anoura caudifer (assembly GCA_004027475.1). Taxonomy (NCBI): domain Eukaryota; kingdom Metazoa; phylum Chordata; class Mammalia; order Chiroptera; family Phyllostomidae; genus Anoura; species Anoura caudifer. The sequence continues at coordinate 307,371 of PVKU01000340.1, read as the reverse complement.
TAATGTGTTCTTTTTTAAAAACATTTAATTTATTTATCTTTAGAGGGGAAGGGAAGGAGAGAGAGAGAGGGAGAGAAATATCAATGTATGGTTGCCTCTCCTGCGTCCCTTGCCAGGAACTGGCCTGCAACCCAGGCATGTGCCCCGACTGGGAATCGAACCGCAATCCTTTGGTTCACAGGCCCGCACTCAATCCACTGAGCTACACCAGCCAGGGCTAATGTGTTCTTTTTTTATTACAGAATATATACCCATTAAAGATACTATGTTTGAAAATGCAGAAAAAAGACTTGTCTTATTCTTAAAGAAAACAAAGAGTGGGTTTAACAGAAGGACCATTTTCAAGTGCAAAGTACTGCGGTATGTTCAGTGTTCTCCATATAGCCTCATTTAATCTTGTATATGAGGCACGGTACTACCACCATTCTGTGGGACAGATGATGAAAATGATGCTACTGGTTGTAAGTGATTTTTCTGAATTCACCCAGTAACTAAACAGAGGGAGTGGAATTAAACCCAGATTTGGCAGGCCCCAAATTCTCTCCCTATTTTCATGCTTCTCATTCTCAGTGCTTCTCTGGATTTCTGTTTACAGAGAGGTAGGGAGGAGGGGCGGCTGCTTTTGTTGTCCAGCTTGGATTACTAGAAATGCACACCTATTTTCCCCATATTTTTAGAGAATAAGATTCCTAATAAATGAATTTTAAAGGCAGTTTTACATTCTCCTGCAAAAAAGGTGAAAGTCTTTTGTAGAGATATGAAATCTGAATTAATAAAGAAAAATTATGCCATTGATATAAAGGTTAAAAGATAGCACATTAAATTTGGTCAAGCCCTAATTGAAAATTGATGATTTCATTTATATAATTCCATGTCCAGGTAAACTATGCAGTGTTTATAAGGATGTAAACATGTTTATAAACAATTAAAATTTTAAAATATGCCTTTAAAGACAAGTTTAAAGGTTTAAATAAAACTAAATCTTATTCTTGTTTTTTAAAATTCTGATAAAAACTTCAGGAAGCCTTTATTTCTGTATCAAGACCTTTTAAAATATTAACTTAATAAGGATAAGCACTTTCCTATTATGTTTTTAAAAGGTTGCTAGAGAATATTTATGTTGCTTGCATATGCATAAAATGCATTTACATAATACACAAGAAACTTAACATTTGATCCTTTTTAGAACACATTTTGAATTTTGAAGCATGAGAATTTATGAAAAAATATTTTCAAGTATAAAAAAAGTTCTAGGCATGAGGGATAATTACAATAGGTAGTATAGGATAGAAATGTAACACTTTTAAAGCCACCGAAGAGAGTCATTTATTTAAAGTGAGTTAAATGAGTTATTTGTTTCATCAAGAAGTAAAAATGGTCTGACTCAATTTCTTCCAAATCAGATAATGCAGTCCAGTGCAAATTGTTGAAAGAGTTTTGATACTTTTATTTCCAAATTGGATTTGAAGAGTTTCTTCTGACTCAGATTACACAGCGAGCAAGACAGTATGACTTAAATTGATAATGTAATCGGATAAGGCTCTCCACAGAAACACTGCAGAAAACAATGACCTACTGCTTTATTTCCTGAGCAAAAAAGTTCACCTTAATAAAATAAACAGGAGTGCCAAAAAAAATATATTCAAGTAGAACTATCCTCCCCTGGAATAACTCTTTCTTGTCCTTGCCCATAAGGTCAACAGTTAAGAATGCATGACAGTTTCATGTAAAGGACACATGGACAAAGCCAAAGAGGGGTAGGGTCAAGGAGGGCAGGTGGGGATGGGTGGGGCAGGAGGCATTGGTGGGAGGAGGTGGAGACAACTGTACTTGAACAACAATAAAAAAAGTGAAAAAGAAAAAATTATGTATTTTTGCAACTTTTGTTTGAAATATCCCTTAAAATACAACAAAAAGTAAGTTCTTATGGTACAGTTGAGAACAGGGGGCAAACATTACATTTCAAAAGTAGAAAAGAAATTCTTACTAGAAGTTTTCCATTGAACTGGGGAGACTTTTTAAACTCGATTACTGTCTAAACTCTTGTTATTCCTAAGATGGAGTCAGTTTTAGATAAATGAATAAAATTCAATCCGAGTTAAAACTTCCTACACTTATTAATGAGTTGGGCAGTGGTACAACTGAATGGGCTAAGTTGAAATACAATATGAGTGCCTGACAATGTCATCTGAAGTTTGGCCTGTGAAGATCACAAGTTTTGATGCTGTTTAAATTTCTAGTCCTTTCACACTTCTCTAAATAAATGACATCTAGAACTTCTTAAGGTCCTGTTTTTGTCTCCACAATTCTCAGTTGGATTTAGAAATATTTATAAAGTAAACTCAAGAGCTTTAACCTAGTAACTATATTTCCTGTCATTCATTCTTTTGCCAGCATTTCTGTTTCTCTCCAACAGTGTTGAGTGAAATATGGTATCTGATGAAGTTATTTTTCCCATAAAATTCTATTATTTGAATAGCTTTCATTTGACCTTTATATTCTCTGTTCTCCATAGTCTTTCAAGTAAAAGAAATAATTATGAATATCACCCACACTAAATCACATTAGGTCACCAATGTGTAATTTATGAGGGAATTTTTGAATGTCATCCTAATTCATCAGCCAAGTACTTGCATTATTTATATCTGAGTTATTTCCCATTTTTCTTGGTAGAGGAATGATTTGGTATGCAAGCCAATAATCTTTACTTGGTGTTTTTTTTTTAATCATGTCACTAATGGAGGTATCCTTTTCCCCCCATTTTTGATGTTTTACTGTTTATGCCATTAGAGATGTCCCACTTTTTCTCCTTTTGCCCCCCTCCACCCAGCCCACCCCCACTTCCATAGTCAGTCCCTATACCATGGTCCATGACCCCAGGTCCTTCACGTATATTCTCTGGCTAATCCCTTCACCTTCCTCCAATCAGCCCCCACCTCCTCCCTCCCTTCTTATAGCTGTCAGTCTGTTCCCTAATTCCATGCCTCTGGTTCTGTTTCACTCATTAGTTTATTTTGATCATTAGATTCCTCTTATAAGTGAGATCATATATTTGTCTTTCACTGACTGACTTCGCTTAGTGTAATAGCCTCTAGTTCCATCCATGCTGTTGCAAAAGGCAGGAATTCCTTCTTTCTTTCTGCTGTGTAGTATTCCATCGTGTAAATGTACCACAGTTTTCCGATCCACTCATTTACCAACGGGCACTTAGGCTGTTTCCAGTGCTTGGCTATTGTAAATAGTGCTGCTATGAACATAGGGGTGCATAAGTTCTTTTGAATTGATGTTTTGTGATTCTTAGGGTATATTACCAGCAACGGAAGATATCCTTAATTAGAAAAAAAACTTGTATTTTCCAAAATTGCTGACTTTTACTTTGTTGGGATTTTGGCAGCAGTGACTTCAGAGTCCTGGTTCTACACTGTACTGGCTGTGTGACACTGTTTCTGTGGAGGGTAGAGGAGAAAAATTATATTTGAAAAGTGGGAAAGAACTACACTTATTAGAGTTGAGGGAGACTTTCATTTTTTCTTTTTGCTGTATCTCTTCAAATCTTATCTAAAATTTCAATTTATTCCTTCTCTCTAAGCTTCTCTGTCCTCATCCATATCACAAAGATGGTAATGACACACCTGAAACTCACATGGAATAGAGAAGGTAAAAAACAATGCAGGTAGAAAGCTTAGCTGAGCACTTGGCATAGTAAGCACTCAATACAAGAGGTTTGTTTTTATTTTAATAGGTATTAATTATATTTTATGTATAACGTGTTCATCCTAAAATAAATCTATCACCAATGAGGACTTTTTAAAAGGAACATTATATATGATAGGCTATTCAGTGGATCTATAATAAAGATATACTGGAAATAAAACCATTTACCATAACAAAAATACATACAGTCATATATGCCAATATTTTAAAATACAATACATATAGTCTATCTGTACAAATATATATTTTAAAAAATTGGTTTTGTTCTAAACAGTAGAAAAAAATATCTCTATTACTCTAAAACCACATGTGATTCAAATACACTGAGGAGTTTAACTACTATCCAAAGGAAAAGCTGGTTAACATTAGGTTGTAGAATCCTGTAATGCTTTTTCTCAGTGTGGGCCTGGGTAGCAGGATTATGTGTAAGAGATGCCAGACCTGTTTTGGTAGTGGTAGTGATCAATGACCAAACTTGGCAATCATCAGTTCATAGAATCTGGTGCCTTGGGCAAAGGTGTAAATTATTCCCTTCTGCTTTTCTTTAAGAGTACACTTCAGTTTAAGAGTACCATTTTCTCTTAAATTAACACACATCCTTAGGCTTTTAACTAGGCAGAAAAGCAAACATAGAACTAGATGGGCAAATGGCCAGGGAATCTAAGTGAATACTCCTCACTTGAGTCTAAAGCCAATTTCAAACTCAGTTTGATGGACAGTAAGTATTTCCTCTTAATCACTTAGGAGTGAACAGGAATTGCCTAGCTCTCCTTTCTATAGCATTAAGTTCTTTCACTGAAGGACCAGGTTCCTTCAGGTGCTATCTTATTTGGAATTTAATTTGTTCTAACATTTCCTCCAAGGGCAATTAGAGTCCACCACATCACTGTATCCCATTTAACTCCCTAACCACAAAAAAAAAAAAAAAAAAAAAAAAAAAAAAAAAAAAAAAAAAAAAAAAAAAAAAAAAAAAAAAAAAAAAAAAAAAAAAAAAAAAAAAAAAAAAAAAAACCAAAAAAAAAAAACTGGCTGCAGAATCAAACAACACTATTAAAATACCACAAGGGAACCTTGGAGTAGGAATTCCAGGCACAAGTTACAGCCTAGGGACAAAGAGAGGTTGTAAAGACCTTGAATAATACTGAAATGGGGATTTAAGAGAATTTCAGATATTGAAAAAACAGTCTGTACGATTTTCATGTTAGGCTCCTAGGGCTGGCTCTCCGCAGTTGTGTAGGTTAGTTAAAAGACCAGAGCAAACTTACATTTTCCCCATCATCTTTACATTTTCCTAGTCAACAGATTTGGGATCAAGTGTCACTCAGAATGGCTCAGCAGAGATGACCAAAAAAAGGAAGCCCCCTATCCCTGCCACCTGGCAAAGGAACACAGGCTCATTAGCATATCATTTTTAAAAAAGAGATCATGGATATCTTTATTGTACTATCTAAGCAATTACTTGGAAGCCTTTAGGTAAAATCCTGACTCTAAGGGTTTAGAATGCAAGTGCAGAAATTAGCAGAGCTGCAGCTGCGTAAGAGTCCCCAGACGTTGCAAATGGGAATGAATGGTTTGGAAAGCTAGCAGACTTAATGGATTAGTCTAGAGTCCTACCTCATGGAAGGTACAAAATCAGAGCCCTAGAGCTGAGAGGAAGCTGTTACAGTTATGTCGCTGGAGGGAGAGGAGCCCTGGGCCTGCCTTTTGAAGACAGGGGCGTTCTTGGGGTGGGAGACAGGAGGGAGGGGTGCCCGTGCTTACCGCATTTGCCGCCAAAGGTCTGCTACAGAGTCCTTGCCCACTGAGCACAGCTGAAGAAATGGCTTTTGGCGTAAACTTCCTCATTCTTCTTGATGCGACAAAATGCCTCTGGAATCTTCTTAGAAGATTTAGTCTGCTAGATGTAAGGTGCCTCCCACCCCGGGCCCCTCCCCCAAGGAGATTCCAAGGAGCATGGGCAGACTGGGCCTCTTCAGGTCTGCCACTCTCATAGAATTTTTCCTTTATATCACAGACTTTGTTTGGAATTTTACGTTAGGTACTATGAATATTTGGTCACTATGTATCTCCCCTCTCCTGGCCCCCAGCCCATAGCGGCTAAGGACAGGGCTAGCGCTCCTTCGGGTCATCATTGTAGCCCAAGAGCCTTGCTTAGGTCTGGCATGTGGGAGAAGCTTTAAAGATGATGTGTGAAAAGAATGCTGTTCAAGTTGCTAAATAGACCAGATCTAGAGATCCAACCCAAAGGCAGGCAATTCATGGACTCATCAGAATGAAAAATTATCTAATTGTATTTGTAAATTTGTAGGTTCCGCTGAACTGTAATTGTAAATGAGAAATTGTAAATAAGGTTAACTGGTGTCAGGAGAGTTAAAAAAATATTTTGGATGGTCCGCAGTAAAATTTAGGCTAGAGAAGCTATGGCCAGCCATGTGCAAGCTGGGACAATGAAAAAGTGGAAACTGTGAAGAACAAAAGTGGGTCCAGAAAAAGAAAAAGTCCAGAAAAAGCAAACAGCCCAGATATGGAAACAAACCAATGGTAAATTCTCAAGAAAGGTACTACATGTCCTACAAGCAAAAGATAAAGTTGCAGGTCTCTAGAATTACAATTCTTCAAAACTGTATACTCTAAAAACTATGTAAGAATGACATTTATTTTGATTTATTTATCTCTAATAACCAAGCTGGTCTGATGGCAATGTTACTACATGCTGATGAGGGACCTTTGTGAATTAGCGTGGAAAGAAAAGATGCTTCCTCTTTGCCAGTAGCTTGGGAAGTGTGGGAAGCTGGTTTCCTGGAAAAGTCACTAAATATCAATAGCTTTGGATCAAGAAAGTGAAACTCTTCTTTCCAGTACTGGCTGGTTAAAAATATAGTTACTAGGGCAAAATATAATTTTGTTTAAAATACTACATCACAGTGTACCCTTTAATGTTTATTGCAACTGAATTATACAAAGGAATTCTGCTTGTCCTGTATCTCACAGTTCTAGGGTTGGTTTCTATCTGATGCCTGGAATTCACTGCCTGCTAGTGATCACAGCAAGAGGCACTGCCTTTTTCCAGTCACTAGAGACCATCTGGAGTTCAACAAAAACCTAATTTGTGAGACGTCTGGTGGGAAAGAAACACCCTTTTACAATCACTTTAGACTCACGGACCGTACTCCTTGGGTATGGGAGCAGAGTGACACGGGCTCTCCTTGAACATGTCCTTGCCTTGTCTGGTGCTGAAAATGGGGGGATACTCCCAACTTAGAGGGACAGATGTTAGAAAAGCAGAGGTAAAAAATGACCTGGGAGATACTGCAGAGAGGAATGAGGAGACATCATGAGGGGAGAATGATGCAGAATCAGGGAACATTGAATTACCGTATTTTGCCATGTATACTGTGCATCCATGTTTTTGTGCACATTATGTATGGGATTATTATACCCATGTATAATGTGCATGGTTGTTTTCCCCTCAAAACTTTGGGCGATGTATATGGCAAAATACGGTAGTGGGGTGAAGAAGGTAAGGGCAGGGATGTGAGATAAGGAAGGAGAGATCACCAAGAATAAGGAGGGAGTGAGAGAAAAGAGTGGAAAAAGAAGAGGCAGGGGACATGAAAGGAAAAGTGGGAAGGAGTATAGTGAAGAACATGAGAAAAGGGGAAAATTTGGAAGGAACTAAAGTGAACCATGATGAAATGAGGGAGAAGAAATAGAGTGCTGTTCTCAGGGTGTTGGAACTGAAATATAGCTTCCAGGGTTTGAATCCCAGCTCTACAAATTTTCAGAATTAAGACTATGAAAAATAATGACTATGAGTTGCAGCTTCTACTTCTGTAAAATGGTGTGACAGATCATTACACCTACCTTACAGGGTTTTGTGAGAACTAAACATGGTCCTGTGCGCTGAGTGTTAGCACAGTGCTCAGTGTAGGGTTCGTGTTATTGTTGTTGAGGTTAAAAGAGAGAACAGCAAAGGAAAGAATAAGATGCTAGAAGTAGCGAGAGATATTGGGATAATGGCAGAATAAAAAAGAAAGAAGTGAATTTCTGCTAAGGACTTTAACCTTACTTTTCCAATATTATAATTTAAGTTTCTATGCCTACTATATTACTTCTGTTTTAATGAGACTTGGGAAAATAAGTATGTGTTGAGTCTGAATACCTTATAAAATGTATTTTTGTAGTCAATGACCATATATATAGTAGTTTACATTTCTTTAAAAGTTAAAATTATTGTCTGGAAATGAGTAACATCAAGGCTACACAAAGTTAAAACAGCCATCCAAAAAATTATTTGTTTACTTTCTTTTCCTCTTTAAGGTATTGACTAGCCATCTGATGGACTTAACTGAAATTATTGGTCATTTTGAAATGTACTAACCCAGCTGTAGACAGCAAGGGAAATAGAGCCCCTAGTGTTCTTGGTGATGTATCTTTCCAAGTTTCTGTCCACAACACAAACCACTTCCTTTTACTTGAAGTAATTTTGCTTTTCTCATTAGTCTCACGGTCCAGAAGTTAGTGTTGAGTGCTGAAGCAGCTCTAAATCCAAGATCCCTAAACAACACAACAGAATTGGCCCAAAACACAAAAGGAAGGCACACAGAGTTGTTCTTTCCCTTTCAAGAAAAGGAGACAGAAAGATGGAGGGGTAGGGTAGCTAAAGTATGAGAAATATATAGAAGAGATCTTTTCTGACATTGGGGCAGAGGAAAAAACCACAGCCCAAATTGGAAAGAAAAGAACTCATTACATTCATCGCAGAAATGCTCCAAAACATATTTGGCATGGAACTGCAGACTTGTCAGATCACAGACATGCCTCCCTACCATTTTCACAAAGCTGATTAAATAGTGTGCTCATACACTCAAGGGTGGTAGTGAGGTGAGTGGCCAGCCTTCACAGACCATTAGTAAGACTACTTTTGAATGCCACTCAGAATATACTAAAAGTAGTTTTATCCTTTTCACAATAACATGTCCTTTAGAAGGACATGTTATTTAAAATATTGGCCAATGAAACAAGCCAGTAATGGCATTGCTTCTCACATTTTCCTGATTCTGGTTCAAAGGTATGACCATATGGAGAAGGTCATGCATTATTCACTTCTTTCAAGTTATCCCCTTCCATTCAAGGGGTTAAGAGGCACAGTTTCATCCCATTTCCTTTTTATGCAGGAGAAAAACACATTCAATGTTGGCTTCCACTGCCTTATGTTTTGTTTCAGTATTCTACTTAATAATCACCTGAGGAAGTTCTGAGAAGAGATAAATAAGGACCTTCTTGACTCCAAGTCTATTAGACACATGCAAGTTGAGCAAGATGGTGTTGAAGCATCACATCTACAGGGAAGACCCAACAAAAGGACTGACATGTTATTGGGCAGGATGTTTGAGACTAAGGAGGCACAGACCACAATTTCTAGAACAATTTCATTAGTTATGTTAGAGGTAAGTTTGGTGGCTATGAAAACAGAGGAGAAGGGTTGATGGCCTGACTGGCCTTGGGAAGGGAGAAGGGCTTGGATTTCAGGTGTCACCTTGCCCAAAGAAAGAGGTAAAATTAGTGAGGCAATTAAGAGAGGAAAGTGAATTCTGGATGGGCAGGAGAGAACAAGCAAATGCAGAGTTGTGAAACATGCTGTGTTGTGGGTGGAAGAAGTTTCCTACTGAAACAGTCAGGTGGTACGGGCGGGGGTGGGGGGGTGCTGGAGAGGAGGTGTGATATGTAGCTCGGCAGGGCCTTGTGTGCCAGAGCAAGGAGGTTAGATTTTATCCTGTGGCAGATGGGAAGCATAGAAGGGTTTTAAATACGGAAGTGACACTTTCAGTTTAATTTTGAACTAGATCAGTTTGGTTGTGCCCTGGAAGACAGGGCTAAGGAGAATACACCAGAGATATACTGTTGTAGGAAAGTGGTTCTCAAAATTTTAAACTTATAGTAAGAAATAGATATTTATGGCAAATGGCTGTGTGTGTATGTGCACATATCGATATCGATAATTTTATAAAACAATACTTATCCTTGGTATTCTAGATGTGGTTTTACATTCTACTATTTTCTATTCAATTCTATATCATTTCTATAAAATGCGAAATGCAACTGAAGTGTCAAAAACACTATTTCAGGCACTACTACTGTAATACAGAAAAAAGCTGAAAGTGTCTGAACTAAAGAAGTATTAATGAGTTGGAGAAAGAACAGAGATTGGAGATATATTTAAAAAGTAAAATAAAAATATAGTTATTTATTTGATTGAGTGGTATATGACTTCCAAGTTTCGGTCTGATAAAAGTGCTTCTGAGACAGAAAGAACAGATTTTCAAAGAAATATGTGGATTTAGTTTTGAATATGTTGAATTTAAATGGTGGAATATCATCAGGTATTGGGTTTTTGTATGAATGAATCTGAAAATCAGGGAAGAGTCTGAATAGAGAGAGAGTTTTAGGAATCTGCTTCACAAGACGGGGACAAAACTATTGAAGTACATGACAGCATCTAGAGGGTGCACAGGAAAGAAAAGCAGTGAGTCAAAAAGAACCTTCTAGAGTATTTATGTTGAAGAGGGGAGGAAAACAGATCTTAAAGGACGGTGAGAAAGAGTGTTCGGGAAAGCAAGAAGAAGGAAGAATCACCTGGGAGAGAATGGCTCTCAATAAAAATGGGTTGAATACATATTTACCGAGTAAAGGAGTGAGAAAAGAGTTCCAGAGGAAGGTCTCCAAGAGAAGGATGTAGAAGGCAAGAAGGAGGTCATTGGGAACAGCACTGGGGGCAGTTGGAGCAGAGGTGTGAGCGAGGGCTGAGGAGTGCGTAGGAGCTGAATAGGGGGAGCAACATGACTTAGAAGGGAAGAACAAAGGACTTGCTAAAGGATCAATAAAGTATCTGTTACTGAACTTTGCTATTGTTTTTGTATGTCTTTAAAGATTGAGAGAGACATGAATAGGGAAAGAGCCAGAAAAAAAAAAGGAGAGATTGAAGATGTGAGAAAAAGAAGGGGAAAAAGGTAGAACAAGGACCTGGAGATGCTACAAGGGAGCAGAATTGAGAGCACAGACAGAGGGGGTAACCTACAGCAGGGATGAAAAGGAACACACACGTTGTCTGCTGAGACCACAAGGAGAGAGAGGAGGGTGGGTATGGAAGTCAATACAGGATGGAGGAGCTGAGAAAGTTCATGTCTTGACAATGAGTTTTTTCATTAAGCAACTAGTAAAGTCATTTGATAAAAGGTGATGAGTAGCAGCTGAGTCAGGAGGCTCGAGAAAGGAGAGAAGGTCTGGAATATGCACCTGGAGGACTGGGAGAAAAAGTAGAGCAGCGGTCAAATGTCCAGTGGCACTGAGGGTCTGGCTGAGGTGAGTGATCCTGACTTTATTGGAATTTCAGCTTGAAGTGATGGACAAAACCCACCCCCCACCCACCCTAGAAGTTCAGGTAAAGAACTGAAGAAGGCAGATTGCGAGATTTGACAGAATGTTCGGTGCACAAGAAGGAGCGGTTAGGGGAGGGCTCATCTGCTTAAAGAATATTGACCTAAGGATTACTAGGAAAAAAATCTTTATTTCCTCATCTCCTTTGCAGCTAGATATGGCATATGGCTAATTTTGAGCCAAAGAAATGTAAATAGAAGCATTATGTGGGATTTCTGGGAAATCCCTTCCAAAAAAAGAGGGTGTGCTATTCTTCCTCTCTTCATCTTGCTGCTGGCAATTTAGACATGATGGCTGGAGCTCTTGTAGTCATCTTGAACAGAGAGGCAAAGCCCATAATATAGGGGTGGTGAAGGGATTCTCTTCACCCAATAACCCTGGAACCCTAATGATCTTAGAGTAGCCATACCAGCTCTGGACTGCCCACTCTAGGTCTATCTTATAGGAAAGAAAAACAAACTTCCGTTTTGATTAAAGCATAATTTTTCAAGTCTCTTTTACTCTAGTAGAGCCAAATTCTAGCTAAAATAGGGTGTATACATAGCAACTGGAGCACATTAGGGCCGCCTTGGAGGAGAATCTTAACCCTCCATCATGTCATGCCTACGCAGGGAATATATTTTATAGTGACCAAAGAAGCTTTGAATTTTTTAGGAGACTATAGACTGCTCTTGATTTGGATGAGAGAAAAGAAGAATCAAAGCCTCATGGATGTTATTGTGTTTTCCTGTTACGCCAAGCAGTCTTCTTTGCACTTCTTACAAAGAAATGTATTGAAATTAATGACAACATTTACACCCAGGATTGCACGTTTCCATTGTGTGCTTTTGTTTTTCCTCCCTGAAGGGCCAGAATTCTCATCGGTCACCATAAAGTGGTTTAAGCCCAAGCCTAGTGAATCGCTTACACTGCGTTGTTTTAAAGTGACTTAACAGCTGTAGTGTTCAAGGGCAGCCGAATCATCTGCCAGGGGCACATGTGTTTCACATGTCAAGTAATGTATATGGGTTCCACTCCATCCAGGACTGCGTGGAAAAAGACATTTGCAAACAAGTGATCTGATGCCATGTTTCCAAACAGCTGCTACAGTTATGAATGAAATTAAGAGTTACTGACTATGTTTCCAATCACTCAAAAAAATTCATTACAAATCATAATGTTCACACCAAGGAGACCATTTCTGATCATAATGACTTTCAATAAGTATTCAGTCAGGGTAAAAAGTAATAGTATATAATTGTAATGATCATACGGACCTTGTTCGTATGTAAGTGGGAAGAATGTGTACTGGGTATAAAAACAACACCAACCAAACACGTACTTAAGATGGAACCTAGTTAAACAGCTAAAGGGAGAGGACTTCAGGTAATAATGAGACTTCCCTAATACTTCTCCCTCCAATTCTTGCTCCAGGCAACACTGACGTAACTCTCAGATGCTAATAACTTCCTTAACAAGCTGGAGTAATTGGTACAATGGAGCCAGACGGGTGGACTGAGGGGATGACCTCAGGATTTAAAGAGTTTAGACCAGAAAAACTGCTTTTTTCCTGTTTTTATTCATATTTTAACACAGAGAATAGTTAGAGTATATCTGGCCCCAAAAGAAAGAAGGAAAAGGGTATTGATTTTGTGAGCAGCTTTGACACTGGGTTCTCCTAACTCAAAAGAGATAATTGGCTTTGAATTTACTGAGTTCTCATAGTGTTGTTTCTATATGTTTTTCAAAGTCTGTGACCAGCCTCCTCACCTTGTTTATGTTTACTAACCCAGCGGTCTTTCACATGGGAGACACGCTGAATAAATATTGCTCTCTGACCATTTCACTCCTCTCTGCAGGTTTCAAGGTTGGCTTCCCTAAGTAAAACATTTAATAGGTGCCTCCAAGTCAGCTGGGTAGTGCAGACAGGCAGAAACAAATACCCTCTCTAGCTACGTATGGGCTCCAGTCAATCTGGAAAAGGTCTCTCAGCTCTGAGTCACTTATACAATTGAGTTCCTGAACATGTTTCTGTCCCTAATATTTTGTTGCTCTAGGCAACCATCAAGTCCACATGAAGACTTCTGCCAACTGGAGATGATGACTAGCCAGAGGAGCCAGAATTTTCTTTTAACTCTTTGTTGAAAGCTCAAAATAGCAAAAGTGTCAAAGATATCTTCTAAAGATCCATTCTTGGAAAAGTGGAATTCATACACTGACTTAGTGCATCCTTTTAGTCACTTCTTATGGAACTGTAACTAAAGAAAATGAAAGCAAATAATCCAAAACACGTATGTTTGAAAAATAGTAAAACATTATGAAAGAGCTTGTTGGCTCCTTAGATATTATCTAACCCAATATTCTCATTTTATAGAAGAAAAACCAGGTTAAGTTACTGACCAAAGGACAAAGAGGAAGCTAGTGAGAGAGCGGGGATTACAGGTCTGTCCCAAACCCTGAGGTCACTTTCTATAAGTTTCACAAGCCCAGCGCCAGATGCAAAATGAAGGAATGCTAATAAATCACAAGTAATCACCTCTCTTTTGTAATAACAAATGGTGCTGGATGAAAATTGCTGCTTTGCTGGGACTCTGGAAGCAATCTTAAACTGCTGTGGCTGGTAGTGATCATTCATTAACACATCCATTACAAAAGTCAAGGCAGATAGGATATTGAACCAACTCTAAAGGTTTTGAAAGTGTTCTAGATCCATCATTGCTTATTACCTCAATTTGATCTTTGCCTTTTCTGAATTCTTAAGGCACTCCGTGTGGCACAATCCTAGGACTATCTAAGATTCTTGGTATCATTTTCATATGTCTTGCCAGGCTCTTAGGGGTGGGACTACATCATATTTACTTGTATTTTTCTCAAAACCAAAGTACAGAGTTATTTATATGTGTTTTTGTTGACTGGTGATGATAATCAACATTAATTTTATCAGCTCTGATAGTATAGTAACAACTTACTTATCCAGAGATTAATTATCTAGGAACTCATACTCTTCAATACCAATAAATAGGTGAAAAGAGCCTCAGAACAGTTAAGTAAATGCATTTACATTGTGATTTATAAAAACTGTCTCAGGGATATAAAGTACAGCACAGGGAACATAGTGAATAATACTGTAGTAACTATGTATGGTGCCAGGTGGGTACTGGACTTACTGGGCTGATCACTTTGTAAGGTGTATAAATGTCTAATCACTATGTTGTACATCCTAAACTAACATACCGATTGTAGCTGAAAAACATTTTTAAAGTTGTTATATACATTAAATATCCTAAAGCCCTGCCTCAGATATAGATTGCCCCCAAATACACTTTTATTTTGAGTTAATTTTCTCTTCTTTTAGGCTCAGCGAAAAGTCCTGGTAATCTGGTTTGCCAGGGAGAAAAAAAGCAGCAGATCAGGAAAGATCCCACTAAGGCCAGATCCAGTAACAACACCAAGAGGTGATGACTGGGAGGAGCAGATGAGAAACTAAAGTGCAGCGAAATTTGGGGCTCCATACTGTAGGGGAAAAAGTCCACACACCATTGCCCCCTGAGGGCCTCTGTGAATGACAGAGAAGTATAAAAGTGCACGTGCATAATGATAACCCTAAAAATGACATCCACTGCACGCCTTTAGAGGTTAAGAAAGGGTATATCTTTCAAAGATTTTCATTCCAAATTGTCAAAATAAGATGATGAACCTTGGTTTTCTAGAATATTTGACATAGGGAACATTTTCTCCTTAAATAACATACAGGTAATCTAGGCATGGAGCTAATTCAGCCTTAAATTTTATACTGGAATCCAGGTATTGACATATTTTTATCCTATATATAATCCCATATGTCCTACATATAATGCCAAGGATTATAAGGCTTCATACATTGTCAGGACCATTTTACACCCACTCAGTAGAATCACACAGTTAGCAGTTACTAAGTCCTACCCACCTGTCCTTTTATCTTTTCCAACTATCTCTTCCTTTGTATGCCTGCTATCTAGCTATTTTGCTAGTGTAGGGCCTTTATTAGACCTCATTCTTGGACATTGCTATGCTCCTCTAACTCGTCTCTAAACCCTTAATGTTTTCTTCCTTCACTTTTTGAAATTGTTATAAAGATTCCTGGGTGACTCTAATTAATAAACATGTTTGTGAAACACTACCCTAAACGCTTAGCACACCATTCGACTCTTTCTTTTCCTTATACTTCTTTAAAAAATCTTTAAAATTTTTAAAAATATATTTTATTGGTTATGTTATTACATTTCTCCAAATTTTCCCTCCTTTGCACTCCTCCAGCTGGTACCCCCATTCCCTTCAGCAATCCCCGCCCCCCTTAGTTCATGTCCATGGGTCATACACATAACTTCTTTGGCTTCCCCATTTCCTATACTGTCCTTAACATCCCTCTGTCTATTCTGTAACTGCCAACTTGTGCTTCTTAATCCATGCACCTTTTCCCCAATTCTCCCCCTCTCCCTCCCAACTGATAACCCTTCAAATGATCTCCATATCTATGATTCTATTCCTGTTCTTCTTGTTTGCTTAGTTTGTTTTTGGATTCCGTTGCTGATGGTTGTGAATGTATTGCTATTTTAATGTTCATTGTTTTGGCCTTCTTTTTCTTATATAATTCCCTTTAACATTTCATATAATAATGGCTTCGTGATGATGAACTCCTTTAGCTTTACCTTGTCTGGGAAGCACTTTATCTGCCCTTCCATTCTAAATGATAGCTTTGCTTGATGGAGTAATCTAGGTTGTAGGTCCCAGCTTTTCATCACTTCGAATACTTCTTGCCAGTTCATTCTATCCTGCAAAGTTTCTTAATTACACCCTACAATGGAACTAACTCCTTTAATGGCAGACATCATAATGTCTATGATTTCTGATCTTAGCTACTCTTAAAAAATAGTTGCCTTTGAATACATATTTGCCATTAGTGAAAAGTATGGTCCCCTCCATTTCCATTTTCTCCCTCCATTTACTTAACAACTATTTGTGAATCCTTAGGTGCCATTTCTTCCAGAAGACCTTCTGCATCTTGCACTGAATCTCCAGCAGAGAGGCACTAACGTTTGCTCTGTTCTTTCTAGAGGTACCTTTGATGCTTGCGCACAGAAAGACAAAGAGGTGGGCAAGAGTGGCTCTCTTAGCTTTATTTTTTCTTTGCAGGGAAACACCTCAGGGGATCTGTCACACTTAGCAACTTACCCCTCTCTGAAGGTCTGATTTGAAAGCAGGTTGGGCTATATTTTGCACAAAAGCATTTTAATCAGCTTAACAATATCCCACAAACTTCCGACCAACTACAAAGGCATTTTAAATGTGCGGGTGTGGCTGCCCCAAATGACAATATTTTAAACTTTTGCAGCCTCTTTCATTGAATGATATCAAAACAATTCAGCTTATAAAGGCTCAGAAAGCTAGTGGACAACATATCCAATTGATACAGAAATGGGGATTCACTGCATTAACGGTGTTGGTGGTTTGTTTGAAGTTCTCAAACAATGGGAAAAATCAGCAGTGAAAACTATTTTCTGCAAGCTAGGTCTCCAAATTGTGATATTTAATAATGAAAATCTTCAAGGAAGGCTAATTCTTTACTTTTTAAATGTTTGCTGTGTTTTAGTTAACAGTTCCCAGACACTTCATTTACATTCAACAACTAATAATTCTCCCCAACCCCCCTTAATTTGACCAAGTATTAGCATCTATTTGATGTTCTAAAGCAAGGAAGCTCACTGAACGAATTCAAATGGACTTAACCTGAGGGAGCACTACACTTACCTAATTGATTTTTAAATGAACAAAGTGTATAATACAAATCTGTTTGATTCTCCTGGTTATTATTATTCAAACACTTTGTACCATGTCTCTCCAAAAATAAAAATGTACAAATCTAAGTGTTTTTCTGTTTTCCCTCTGTTTCTTTCTCTCCTTGTCCTTGCTTGCATTTCCGTGAGCTCCAGACCACTAGGATTCAGGGTAGGAGCCGGGGTGAATTCCCTTTTCCTATATTTTAAATCTGTCATAAAGTAAATATTTATTATGAGCACAATGTGTCTGAGGAATGTTGATCAGACTATGGTTTTTATTTGGCTTTGTCCCAGCATATTAATATTTTTTAATTTTTTGCCCCATTTCAATGGTTTCTTTGATGTCTTGTTTTAAGCAGCTGCTGTGCTTTTCGTGGCTGTCCATTTACATCACTTTAAAAAATGGTACAGAAATGAAATTCAAACAAAATGAACAGTACTTTTACATTGTTTCAGAATCAAACACGTTCCTAAGGAATCTGATTTGTGGCAGATGGAGAACAAAACCTTCCAGAGGGAGGGCTGTTAAATGAGTCTTAATTGCTTGCACATGAAAATATAGTGACTAAGACTGTGTGCACAATTAGGAATTTAAACATGTAGAAAAGAACTGGCTGTGGAACCAGGCAGACATTTTTGCAGGCATAGCTATTTTTTTTTTATGAACACAAACAATAGAAGACAAGTTAGTAAAGGAAAACAATTTTAAGAGGTTAGTTGCTGTCTTCTTTCTTCCTTAGGTCAAGCTTCCAATTCTAAAGATAATCCATTTGCCTCCACAACTCACTGATGGAAGGGACATAGTACACTAAAAAAAAAAAAAGGTTTATTCAAGAACTAGAATTTATTTTTTCAATTCCTACTGTGTGTCAGATACTAGTCTTGGTGCTTACTCATCTTGTTTAACCCTTATAATAACCCTCTGAGATAGTTTTGTTATTTTCTATATTTTATAGATGAGAAAATTGAGGCTCAAAGAATAGCCTGTTCAAACTCAAATGGCTAACAAAGTAACACAGCCAAGGTTCTCTGTATGGATTTAATGAATCCAAAGCTCACCCTCTTGCAATGTCGAGCCCCTTCCCTGAGAAAAGATGTACACCTTTCTACAAAACCAGCACTAAGGTTGGCTCTACTTTCAATTTCAAGTCAATAATGCCTTCTTTGTGTTGGGTGACAGGGCACTGTGAAGATGGTGGACAGGCCAGAACTGGTTAGGTCTGGGCTGAGACAACAGATACAGGGACAGAGGACAGGGCCTGCTACAGCTGTGCTTTAAGACGTTTCTTTAGAGCACGAGGTGGGGAGTTCGGTGGTCGGGGGAAGCATCTAGTGAGAGGTCAGTGCCTCGGTGGCTCTGCAGGCAGCAGCTGTAGGGGTGACAAGGTTCTCCCTGACTGTGGGACACTCAGTCTCGCTCCCCTGGGACCCGGGGATTGGGCTCTCCTACTCACAATGACAGTCACTCTGACTTTCCACGTGAGTAGGCTGTGTGGTGTTCTACAGTGAACTCCCATTGAACTTCAGAGATTTAAATCCATCTCTTCCTGATGATAAATCTAGTAAGTGTCTTTTCTAGGGGACCTCAAACTTTCCTTTAGATTCTTTCTCCTTGGGAAACCTGCACACTCCTGGGATGGAGGTACACGAGGATCTTAGGGGCCTCTGATGAATGCCAGTGTGGATATTCGGGACTACAGTTCAAACCATTGTTCAAGCCATCACGTGAATTTAAAAATTCAACTCATTCATATACTGGGGCCTACTTACATGTTGTTCTCAGAGAGTTGACAGGCTTAAAAATAATCCTTCTCTTTCTATTATTCGGTGTTCTTTACTGTAAACCTAATTAGGCGGTGACTCATTAGACCACAGTCCATTTAGATTACTATTAAATAAAGACTATGGGAAGGCAAATTATTCCTTGCTTTGATTGCTACATTTGTAAGTAAACCAGGAGCCACAGATCATATCACCTTGTCTAGAATTAAGCATAAAGGCGGTATCAATAAATGGGTGTGGATCAAATAATCAGGCATCCAGTCATTTTTGTGTGTTCAGAGGAAGGGATTGCTGGGGACACGCCAATGAACAGGTGCCACCCTGCATTCCTAGGAACTTTAATGTCAGAGAGAGAGCTTACTGAGAAATATATTAGCATGGTGACTAGTCTATTGAGGACAACCCTCTTACCTCACCATAATTGCTAATTATTTTTGGCTCATCAGCATTTATTTTCTCTTTTAACAGTGCCCTAATTTCTTTCGGATTAGATGGCATCTCCGTTGGATAATCCTGCGAACAGCATAGCCCACAATGATCAAGTGCTCACTCTGCGGCACATACTGTACTTGGTTTTTCATATACCATCACAAATGATTTTCGTGAACTCCTATGAGATAATTACTATTATTACGCCCACTTCAAAACCAGGGGACTTGAGGGTTCTGAAAGTTGAAGTGAATTAAGGAGAAACACCTGAAAGCAGCAGAGCTACAGTACAAATCCGTGTAATTGGGCCCTACAATTTAGGTTGCCACTACATTATGTTACGTAGTCTGGCAGAACAGCCAGAAACTAAGAAACAATGAAACTAAAAGCAACTGCAGGGATCACTAGATTGATCCTCATGAGACTTTTCCCTTAATTTGTACCTTTCTGGAACTCTGAAAATGCATCGACTCTGATCCTTCAGCCTCTACGCTAATTCTCAGAGAACTGGAAATTCCAGTATTCTTCCACTAAATTCCATCTTGCTTAAGTTAGAGTTGGTTTTTATCCTACAACCAGAGGATTGTTGCTGAGAGACCATTAGCTAAGTGGGAAGTTATAAGCAAGCCTTGGAGAGAGTTGTATGAAATCATCCAAGAACAGGAGGCTGAGCCACTGCAAGCGCCCAGTCATAGTGGAACAGACTCAGTGAGATAACGGTGTGACAAAATGCTAGACTAGTTTCCTCTGCTGCCCTTTCTGTTGAGATGGTGAGCCAGGGGGCTGGGATGCACTGGCCTTTGCCTGTATCTCCAGTACCTCTGGCTCCACAGGGAATGGAACCTGGCTGGGGAGGATCTGAAACACGGACTGTATGAGGCATCGCCAAAAGGTGAAAAAATATTCCTAGGGACCATTTTCCCCCATCACTGACTGACCAGAATTCAGAGCAAGCATGAAACTTCAGACGAAGCTGTCTCCTTCAAAGTGGCACCTGGGAAAACCTATGTATATGCTTATCCCATATGTTGCCATCACTGTAAAAATTCTAGGAAACTCTGTCTTGGAATTGCCTTCAGAGTCCATGTCCTATTTCTTTCAAAAGTCTTATTCCTTGGAGTAATTCGTTCCTAGAATTAGCTGCATCCAGGCTCATCTGACATCCTGTCTGGTGACTAAGGTTGCGAAGCATACTGAAAATAGTATTTCTGGTTAGAAGTGAAGCATGATAGTAAACCAATGTGATGTTTTTTTCTCATGTGGCCTGTGAACTGGCTGTAAAGCCACTTCCAAAATGCTTTCAGCAATCGCAGCAGGGCTAAAAAATGTAGTTTACAAAGACAACTACTTTGAGGATCAAAAATGATTACATAACACAATAATGTCTATTGAAAGTTTTGTAATGCTTGTTAATATATAAAGCAATTTTCGCCTACCTTTCAATAAGAATCAACATTTATTATGAGACATTGTACCAAATTTTTTCCTGGATTGTATAATGTAATCACTCAGAATTGGGAAGGTAGCATTATTATCATTATTATTATTCACCTCATTTTAACAGAAAAATTCAGGGCATAGGGTAACTTGTCTAAGGTCACAAAAGGTGAGCGGAAGAGCCAACAGTAAAACCCAGATCTCCTGACTTCTGAGCTTCGCTCTCCCTCCTCTGCATTGGTTCTGACTTATACAACAAACATGCAAAACAAAATGTACAACAGTTTGGATTTTTAAAAAAGAAATGAAATCCTGCAGGAAGGGAAAACCTAGACCTCTTTCCCTGTAAGCAATTCCAGCTAATCAGCACAGTCGGTGCACAATGCCTTACGAGGCATCTCACCTGTTTCTCAACTGAGGTCTGAGTTGCGTGACCCACCTGTCTTTGCTATGTTCCTCCTTGGTGACTTGGACAACACTACTGCTTTTACCACTCTCAGTCCTCAGCTTTCTCACACTGGTAAGTTTTCCCTAAATTCCTGAACTGGTTCCCCAGACCCTTTCCAGTCTCTAAGCTGAATCCCAGTATATACATCTTCCTGATCCTCTGGAAAAAAGACTTTATCCTGTCCCATTTCTTCCTGCTTTCTTTATTTTATCTGCTCATTTAGCCATTTATTTTACAAACCCTCTATTTTGTATTTTGTGCTCAAAAGCTACTTAATGCTCTGACATCTGGAACACATTTTATCTTTTTAAATTCCATGAACCTCTGGGATAATGGTTCTGAAGTTCAGTGGAGGTGGTTTATGCCTCACTAGGTCCTCAGAGTCTCAGCACAGTCTGTCACGTTCTGGAGACTAAATGCGTGAAAAAGCAAACCCAGAAGGGCACCTAGAATGAAGGTCTCCATGTGTACAATTCAGTGGGCAATATGCAAATATCAGAAACATAGCAGGAAAAAGGTCATAGGCACCCATTTGTGTTTCTAGGCACACAGAATACAGTTAATCAGAAATATATCCAGAGTGCCAGCAATGCCAAAAAAGAACCACAAGAATGAGAGAGAAGATGGCAGGCACACTCCAAAGCACTAGATATATGCACATCAGAAATACCTAGAGGAAGCATTTGGGGAATAGAGAGCTAGGGATTTCATCACTAGAAGTGGTACCCAAGAAAATGAGAACAGATATGAAGGGCCTATGGCAAGTGCAAACACAGACAATGAACATCACTGCTTGGTAGAAACTGTTATTTCAGGGGTTGATAGCGAGTGGTCCTGGAAGTCAGGTGAGTTCCTGGCTTAAGTGCTGCTTTACCCCCAACCTCCTGACATACCAGGTCTGCCTCACTTTTCACTCTGACCAGGGGCTCTTTCCTGTAGATGTTCCTGCCCTGGGCACTCTGGTGACAAGAGCACTTCAGAGAGGGCAGGAAGAGAACCTGGGAACTGAGGAATGCTGGAGGAGTTCTACACCCCAGGCAGGCATCCTCTCCTTAGCTCATGCAACCACCTTCTTTGGTTGTCCCAAAAGGCTGCTCTGTGTGTATAGATCTTATCCCTCCTCTCATCCTGGCCTCCATTCATAGACATTCAGTAACAGATGACATAGATTCATTTTCTGCTTTCTCTTCTTTAAAAAAAAAAAGGAGAAAATCTCTAGGGAATAACTTTGGGTACAGGCAGGTGACAGCAAACTGTATTTTTTTGGTGTATGTGTCAATAAATTTTAATGAGAGGAGCCTAACATTCTGCTTTTGAGTCAGATTTAATCTATACTTTGTCATTTATAGCTGTATATTGAATTTTTATAAGGTCTAAAAGAGATTATGCAGATAGATTCCTTAGCACATATCAAATGTCAGAAAATATTAACTTCTCTTAATATAGCCAACCACCTTTTAACAGCATTTTCTGAGACAGTGAAAAAAAGGATGCTGTTTAGCGAACTTCCCATTTAGTCACAGAGTTGAACAATTCAGCGCAACCTTTAACCAATAAAATTTGGGAAATGAGACCCAAAGGAATTTTCATTGTTTTGCCTCTTGTAGCCTCACATTTCTGAGTATGCCTAGAATATTTTATAAGGCATACATAGGTGGGAAGCACTTTGCAGATAAAGTGAATAACTTAGGAATGCGGCTTTTGCTGTTCTTTTCTTTCTTTCATTTTTTATAGAGACTTGGTACTGTGTCAGAGAAGGCAAAAAGAATACAGTTACTAAACCTGACATTCCCGAAACTCACTCCCACTGCCACGCAAACATGGACATGACACTTCCTTTTCTTCTAGGAGAGGAGCAAGCTGGTCTTGTTAAAACCTTGTATACACTTTGAGAGATAACAGCAATGCGGGCGCAGAGGATGACGGCCATGATGACGACGGCTGCACAGATAGTCATATCACCTTGTATTCTCTGCCGCTAACCGCTGAACGCTTCACACACTACCTAGTTTATCTAGACTACATTGTTTGTCAGGTGGGGGCAGGGGTGTCACTATATACGTTTTTAAGAAAGACACTGATTTTCCAGCAAGTTACCAGCAACTCAGCAACAACACTGTGCACAGCAGCATGCTCACCTACTTCATTCAGTATTCTACTACACTCCCAAATTTGGCCGATCAGTGGTTTGCCTGGAGGCGCCTGTTTATAACATGGATTCTGAGCCTTGCCCAAAGAACTTCTGGGCTGGCTGTGAATCTGTCTTGCTATGTTTTTTTTTTCCCCCTCAAGCATCTCCTGATCGGGCCAGTTTGGGAAGTCATGTCCTTTTCTAAGTCAGGGTAATGAGGAGGGAACACTGGCTGACACGAACTTTAGTGATGTTTAGATACTTGATTTTCATGGTAGTTTTTTTTCCTGATCAGTTGGAGGATAATAGAATAGTCATGCCATAAGTTCAATAATCAGTAGATAGAGTGATGCCCTATCCAAAGGATATTATTATTGGAAAATACAGTTGGTTTTCCACTGTGCTACCTTAATGTTGAAATATTGAATCTCACTAGGCAGTGTCTCATTAGTAGCTTTTTCTAGGTGAAGAAAGGCAAATGGATTTCTGAGAACTGAGAAATACCTACATGTTTGTCACTACTTACATTCTGCGTAAAATGGTAAAGCTATCTGCCTTTGTTAGTTACGAGTTAACATCTGAAAATGTCTTAAGTTATTTTTTAACACAGAATTATTTATTTATTTATTTAATTTTTTAAAAAGACTTTAAATTTATTTTTAGAGAGAGGGGAAGGGAGGGAGAAAAAAAGGGAGAGAAACATCAATATATGGTTGCCTTTCATGCGTTCCCTACTGGGGATCTGGTCCTCAACCCACACATGTGCCCTGACTGGGAATCGAACTGGTGACCCTTTGGTTCACAGGCCAGCACTCAATACACTGAGCCATACTAGTCAGGGTAATAACGTCTTAAATTAATCTCTGACATTTCTGTTAGCAATATTTTTTTCTGATATATCTCTCCAGGCAAGGGAAACAAAGGAAAAATAAACAAATGGGACTGCATCAAATTAAAAACTTTTTGCACAGCAAAGTAAACCATCAACAAAAGAGACAGCCAACTGATTGGGAGAACATATTCACCAATGATATATCCAAAAAGGGATTAATATCCAAAATTTATAAAGAAATCACATAACACCAAAAAAATCCACTTAAAACATGGTCCGACAACCTGAATAGACATCTTCAAAGAGGACATACAGATGGCAAATAGACACATAAAAAGATGCTCAGTGTCACTAATCATCAGAGAAATGAAAGTTAAAAACACAATGAGACACCACCTCACTCCTGTCAGAATGGCTGTCATCAATAAATCAACAAACAAGTGCGGGCAAGGATGTGGAGAAAGAGGGACACTTGTGAACTGTTGGTGGGAAAGCAGACTGGTGCAGCCAGTATGGAAAACAGTACAGATGTTACTCAAAAAACTAAAAATGGAACTGCTTATGACTTGGTGATTCCACTTCTGGGTATTTATCCAAAGATACCCAAAACACTATTTCAAAAGAATACATGCACCCCTATGTTCATTGCAGTGCTATTTATAATAGTCTTATTCAGGACATGGAAGCACCCATGTGCTCATCAATAGATAAGTGGATAAAAATGTAGTATTATGTATATAAAATGGAACATTATTCAGCCATAGAAAAGAATGAAATCTAACCACTTGTGACAGCATGGATGTACCTAGAGGGTATTACGCTAAGTGAAATAAGCCAGTCAGAGGAAGACAAGTACCATATGATTTCACTTATATGTGCAATCGAAAGAGCAAAATGACACAGTTGAAACTGACTTGTATATAGAGGGAATAGACTGACATACGACAGAGGGAAGGGGGGTTGGGCAGTTGGGTGAAAAAGGTGAAGGGATTAAGATTACAAATTGGTGGTTACAGAATAGTCACAGGGATGTACAGTACGGTGTAGGGAATACAGCTAATAGTGTTGTAATAACTCTGTGTGGCACCAGGCGGGTACTGGAAATATCGGGGGGATCACTTGTAAAGTACATGATTATCTATGCTGTACATGTAAAACTAATATGAAATAATATTGAATGTAAAAATTAAATTAAAAATAAAAATGTCATACATTAAATCTAATACACTTAATTAAAATGCATTAAATGTGCCCTATTGCCACTTAGCACTTTATCATGTATACTTAAAAATAGAAGCATTATCAAAATTTTCTCATAAATCACTTAAAAAACCTTTTATTATGGAATTTTTTATACCTAAATAGAATTCACATACTATTTAGCATTTGGGTTATTTTCAATCTTTGATGCATATACCTAGTGTATGGGTGAACATCTGTGTATATGACTTCACTTTTCATGTCTTTTTATCATCATTCCTTAATTTCATAAACTCCTGAGTCTTCTCAACTCTCTCTCTGAAAAGAGTTACGAATCCACTCCCTCATGTCCACCTCTAACACCCCTAGCACCACCGCCGCAGTTCAGAGCCACATTCTCTTTAGTGTGTACTTGGCTTGTATCAGCCTCCTCACGAGTATGGGGCTGCCTCAAGTCTTTCTTCTTTTCAATCTGTTTTCTATACTGCTTCCAATGTTGTCATTCTAAAATACATACTTGCTCCCTTGCTTAGAAATGGCTGATGATTTTCCATTGTCCATAAAATAAAGTCCACTGTTATATACGTTGGCTTCTAATGCTCCTCACATTATTGCCTCCCTCTACTCTTGGACCCCCTTGGTCAGTTGCTCCCATACGCTTGCCGCTCCCTTTGTCCTTTACTGTTCCTGGGGCCCTGATCTGGGCAGGCGCTCCTTGCTTCCATACCTCACTCTTGCTGGTCCCTTGGTGTCAGGGGATCTTCTTTCCCCTAGCTATAAGGTGAACTCCACGTTCTTCAAAGCGATGGCTCTACCCAGGTGGAACCACTTGCCCCTCTTTCAAATACATGCATTTTAATTGGCGTCAATCATGGCTCTTAGCTTGTACCTAGTTATTCATGCTTCCTTCTCCCCTAGACTATAAATTTTTTGAAGTTCAGTAGTCACAATGTACTCATCTCTTTATCTCTAAAACCTACCTCATTGCATGCCATCGATCAGGTGCATAGAAAACATTTGCTTACCAAATAGGTACTAATAATAAAACTGTAGCAATAATGACACCTAGTATTGTTGAATATATTCTTAGCATCGATCACTGACTTAGAATCTATTGATGATAAACTGAAAGCCTAGGGAATTTGGATACGTTGGCCAAGATTACACAACTAGTCAAAGAAAACTGGGTTTTCAACCTGTGTGGTGTGACTCACAACCTTTTTATTGCACTGACTAAATGAATATGACGTCTCATTCAATAATGTCACTAAAATTTGTAACAAAATGCCCAGAGCAGATTTTCAGGCAATAGAGGCACAATTAAATTATTTTTCACCAGATTATGAAGTAACCAAGTATTACTTCAATTAATTTCTGGTTAAAAAGTCACTGTGTCAAATCTGGCCTTTTACACATTGATGGGTATAATTCTGCTTATCTAAAAAACTATATAGGAAGGTCAAACAAGTTTTTTTATAAGGAACACAACAGCCTTTTATCCCTCTAAAAGGTTATAAGTTTAATCAATAGTCACACTCCATGCATTTAAGCAAATCTTTTAGGTCAATGTTTTCCCTGCAAAAGTCTTTTTAAGGAGGGTATTTTTGAAAAAAATAACCTATTTTGGCTTAAAAAATTTAGAACTCTTGACAGTCATTTAATGTACTAAGTGTAAAAGTAAATCAGGCAAAACTTCCCCCCAAAAGTCAATATATAAGCATCTTTATTAATTTTTTATTAAAGCTATTAAACATAATGTGTACTGAACAGTTTGCGATTACATTCCTAAAAAGGTCACTGAGCACTCATTGTCTGCAATTATTAAAGCGTCGTCACAATCTTTGCTCTTATTAAAAGAGAAAAAAGAACTAGCCAATGAAGCGAGTGCCTACTATTGGTTGAAAAGGAGAGTGAGACCTGGGTGGCAAAGGCTTGGTCTTCACTCTCCTCCCTGTGCACGTTTCAGTTCAGTTGTCCTCTGACCCTCCATACGGTGCTCATCCAATTCCCTCCAGCCTTCTTTCTGTGGCTCTTGCTTTCAACTATTATCTGTTTATATACAAGTGTATGTGCATACGCATGCATATGTATACATAGGTATGTATACATAGGTGCATATGTATATATGTAAGTATATGTATATATGTATTGCATACCTTTATATATATATTTGTATATATAGCATATGTATATATCTTTTATATTGCACACACTGCTTGTTTTTATTACACATTCACACACAGACTTAAAAAGCAGACCTTTGTAAGGTTATACTAGTATCCCTATTGTCACCATAAAATAGTTGCTGAGTTTCCTTTCTCTCCCAAGCTCAATGTGTTAAATGATTAGTACAGATAATAACAAGATAATTGTTCCAGTTAAATATCTTTGTTGTTTTTCCCTTTGTTAGATTTTAGAAACTGCTTTGTGCTTTAGAAGAATAATAATATACAAGGTTAAGTTTCTTCTCGCCGTGTTTTGACTGACTAGCATTATTTGGTGGTTTGCTTTTTAAATCCTCTGCTTACCCACTGACTGAATCCTATTTAGAATTCAATTTTTAAGGAGTTACATGTATTTAGGGCAAAAACAGATGAAGTAGAGTGGAGGCTCACACCAAATTTCTTTTGGGGGCTAACACTACTTTTGTTTTGCTCTGTGCTTGTCCTCTGTCACTTGTCTCCCTCTACAGGTGAAAAGTAGGTAACCGTTCACATTTTATTGCGTGGAGAGAGCTTTTATTTTCTTGTCAGAAGTCAAAAGTCCCTTGCCTTAGGCTGCAAATCTTCATGTACCTTAGGCCCTCTAGGACATAATGAATGAACAGTAGCCAAACAGCTCTAAACATAACATCTGTCTAGTGAGAAGGGACACACTATTTTCTAACTTGGAAGTCTATGTACAAAAACTCCAATGCAATATCTAGTGCTCAGAAATCAATAACCTTTACTAATTTGTTTAGTTTCTCCAAAACATATACTTCCATGGTAGGTTCCAAGGCTAACCCTAATTTGGTGGATGATTTTTATAGAGCTGTAAGAAGGTCTCTGGACTTAGAAAAAGGAATCCTGTATTTATTTATTCCTAGTTCTGCCTCTAAGTAACATTTTCTCTCACTAGGTCTCAGTATTCTCATCTGTAATACAGAGATGTTTAAATAAATGTGTTCTGACTTACATTTTTACACGAAAATCCTCAAACTCAAAATATTAGAGGAATTGAAAATATGGAAATTGGGAACATTGCAAATTGGAACTGTGAAGACATGACAAAGTTTCACGAGATAGCTTTCCTTGAGTTAACATTGTTTAAAAACAAAATGTGCAAAATGACTAACTGTGTCCAAAGAGACATGGCTGTGCCCCAAACTGCACGACACAGCACAACAAAGGCACAGCTTCACACCCCTCGCCCTGTGGTGTCCTCTCCTGTTTCCACACCCCGCCCTGTCCCCCCCGAGAAGGACCTGTGCAGGTGAGCCTGCCTCGAATACAGGTTTCCCAAATGTCCTGCCTTTCCTGTTTGAGAACAAAATCATATATTAAATGTACCCCCAAAAGCTGATACATCAATGTCCTCCTCCTCTACTCTACTGGTTTTTAAGTTAACTTTAGGAACAAAGAAAAACTCAGGCCCAGAATAGGGTTGTAGGAAGAAACACTTGGTGAGCTCCTGGTACCTTGCTGAACTCTGTTCTTCATCTAAGCTCTCACCTCGAATTCCTGCAACAGCATGGAGGGGTAGCTACTCATATCTCCACTCTTCAGCGAGGAGATAAAGCAAAGGGGAAAGATGAGGTTTATACTCAAGCTCCAAATGGCACACACCATCTTTTTGTTAAATCACCACCAAAGAACAAAACAGCTATTTAATAGTAAGGCTCTTTTATAAATTTCCTTATATTTTGAAAGCTTTATTTTTAGAAGATTGCTAAATCATTTTACAGCCATGCATTTACTTATTGTGTATGGAAATAACAACTGGTACATGACTAAAATGCTTTAACCCGAACCATGACGAAATGAAACTTTCCTGGCTTTAACACGCGCCAAATGGAAACCTCAAAGGGGAGAAGAAGGTGCTCGAAATTCCAGGGGAGAAAGCGTGAGAAAACGGAGTGACCTGTGAAGGTAGCCCCAGGTCTTCCCTCTCCTTCTTAAAAAAATCAAAGAGTTGCTCTGTGGAGAAGTTAGGAAGGTTTTTTTTTTTTTTTTCCCCTCTGAAGAGCTATGATTCAAAAGTAAATTCTTAGATTTTGAAAATGATCCTAAACAACAGTTTGTCATCCATGTCACAAAGGCACCAGTGTCTGTGGCTGCTGGGAGAGGAAGGGACGCAGCCCTGGGAACAACAGGGGGCCCGCCCCTTACTGACAGGCACAAAGGAAGTGTTCCCACTTTGGCCCCTGTGTGGGGGGGCCTCCATAACTTTTACTGTTATAACCCTGCAATCTTGTTTTTCCCTCCTTTTCCCTTTATTTTTCATAGCCCTGTCCCATCTTTCCATCACCCCCAGTTCTATATACAGAGTGGGCTCTAGAAACAAAACCAAATAAAAACAAAACCAAATGGAAAAAATGATGTATTGAGTGCTTACTCTGTGAAACACTGGTCTTCACAGAGTAAGACGTGTGATCACCATTTTACAAGTGAGGAGACAGAGAGCGGGCGTGTAACCTGCACAGGGCCAGGCAGCTAACACAACAGAGCGCAGTTCGAATCCTGACGTGGTTCCATGGGCAGAGCACTCGCACTGCACCATCCCCTGCGGGGGCATCCTGAGTCTAGAGTACCACGTCTTAACCGTAGGTGGCACTGTTCCTCTAGACCCTAAACAAAGTCTCTAAGGAGGCCAAG
The DNA here is from genome assembly GCA_004027475.1 of Anoura caudifer. Lineage (NCBI taxonomy): Eukaryota > Metazoa > Chordata > Mammalia > Chiroptera > Phyllostomidae > Anoura > Anoura caudifer. Next base: position 277,310 of record PVKU01000340.1, on the reverse strand, counting down.
TTCATCTTAAGGGCCGTTCCACTGACTCTTTTCACACTCTTCTCTGCCCTTCTGGGGACTACAGCAAGGGGCCTGACTGCTGGCTTCCGACCACAGGAGGCGTACACGGGCGGTCCGCTGGGAGTGAGGGAGGGGATTCACAAGCACCACTTTTTCTATGTGTCTCAAGTCTTCCATCAAAGTCTCAACCACTGTTACTATCGTTACTGACATTTTTAAGAGTCCACTTTTTCAGAATGGCTCAGAGAGGGGAACCTTCCCCTGCTGCTGCCCCCATTCCCTCATCCCCATTCCACCTTCCTTGTTTGCCATGCTTGGGCAAGGAAAACGACTTCCATTCTCCAGTCAGTTGATTTCCTGTTGTGCATTGGGATGCACACAGCTGCACTAAGCACTTAATGACAGTTAATTAGTTTCCTTTCCTAGATAAGATATTTCTGTAGTCCCATTGTCCCTAGCCACCGCCCCCCCCCCCCCCCCCCCCCCCCCCCCCCCCCCCCCCCCCCCCCCCCCCCCCCCCCCCGGCCCAGCACCCTCCAGGAGCTTGCGGGTATGCATTGGGCCATATTAGCCTTAATTCCCAGATTTTAGTAATGCACAGTTCACTCTGGTGTTGCTCCTGTGCCCCAATACTATGTACGCATTTCTGGAGACTGTGTGGCACATCCCATGCGTGCCTGAGACTGAGTCTGTGCCCTCTGAGTGAAGCTCCCCTCCCTTTAATCAGTGCCAGGCTGTGCCAGGTGGGGGACAGCTGAGCTGACCACTGAGCGCCCACCACCTCTTGCTGAACACCTGTCTCCAGTGAATGGTACCTGCAGCTGCTCCTCTGGGAGGATACTTCAGTGGAGCTGGCTCATGTGTGACCTCAAGCTACAAAAGGTTTCGGGGACCAAAATAGCATTGCATTCTGCTTATACCACAATGTTGGAGTCTTGCTCATTCCCAAAATAGCAAGGGTTGTGAGGAGGGTTTGCCCTTCTTCATAGGGGTCAGAACTAGTGCCCGGAGCAGGGCTGGGGACAAGGTTTCATGTGGTGTCTCTCACTACAGGCCACTGGCACTTGCTCACACAAGTGGGCCTTCTCACCCCTTAACATAGTCAGATAAGGGATAGAAACAAAGAGCCTCATTCTTCACTCCCATCTTAGTTTAAGCTAATTGACATTTAATTTGGGTCCTTGGAAAAGAGATTTGTTACTCAAAGAACTTCAGTGTACAGGAATTTCAGCTATTGTTCATCTCTTGATCCACAATGTCAAGAACACTGAGGGACCAGGTGTAAACTATGAAATGACAGTTGAGAATCATCACCAATAAAATCTTGAAAGAGAAACATGGGAAAGGGAACAAATAATTTAATCGTTGAACACGATCTCCTTCGAAAAGCCATTCAGAACAAAACAACTTTAACAACTGCTCCAGAATCAACTCTGATGTTTTGGTCACCAACCGGCCGGGTGGGAAGTGCTGGCCAACACGCTCACTATGGCTTAACAAGCCGCTCCTCAATAGGTTAGGAGTTGGAGTCCAAGGGAGACACTGGAACCAAATTAAATACTGGTCTATTTTGGATAATATGTTAACTTTCTTCTGGTAATAGTTTCAGAAAACATGGGTTTTCTTTCCCAGGCAATTATTTTAATGAGTCAATTGAGGTTTCCAGAAATGATTAAATGAATTCAATTTGATTTCAGGTTCAGCAAAGTGAGATCATTTGTTCTGTTTTTGGTTCAGTTGAGGTTAGGTCCCTTGTGTAAAATGGGCTAGTAGGAATCGGGATGATTTTATTTTCTTTGCCCTTTGCATTGCTCATCCTTACTTCCAGTGTTCTTCCCCAATGTCTGTCCTTCTGCTCCCCTGAACTCTTCTGTATTGTGTAATTATTTCCTCTCTTTCCTTCCAAACAGAATTTATTCTCAACTCTCCTGGTCCAAATCAAGATTACTGGAAGTTTATTCTTTCCTACACACACCTGGGATAATGACTACCCAAGAAGGTGCTTTTTATTGATGCGTTCACGTTCATTAAACCAAGCTACCATATCGTAACATCATACTGGTAACATAAAACTGGAAGCAACATGGTCAGCGTTTTGAAGGTAATGCTATCTCTCAAAATACAAACGCCCCGAGCAAGGCTAAACTTAAGACAAGAGCACTTAGACAGTTAAGAAAATAATGCATCAGTAAAGATTTTCTAAGCAATAGTTTAAATGGACAACTTTTGAGATCAATGAGAGAAATGATAATATAAGAGAAGAAAGGATTAATTTCTTTAAAACTGTTCAATGGCAGTATAAAATTGGTGTATTATCTTGAATCTTGGAAGATATGGTTTCTGCCCACACATGAGAAGAACAGGCGCCCAGGTCATTCTTACCTGTGATGGTGGCTTTGTTGATGGAAGGCTGATTGCACATGGGTGATCTTCTGAGAGAGAGAGGAAAATACAAAGCAGTAAATATGAGGTGCTTATTGATTTTAGGACTCTCTGAGTCGTTTCAGATATGCCATTTTAATTTGACTTTATTTTTTAAGTTAGGACACGCACATAAAGATTTCTTTTCAGACTAGCCATCCAAGTGCCCGGGCACCCTTCATCCCAGAGCTCGGATCACACGTGTCAACAAGAAGACAGTTACATCTCACAGCCACAGACTCTGGGGTGAACAAAGCTGACACAACTACCACAGGGACCTGACGGAGGAGGAAGTTCTGATTGAGTGACTATACTCAGTGAAGTCAGGGCTTACAGGACAAGAACAGACTTCCTGAACTTGAAAAAGTAGTCAATCTGCGATTAGTTTCCCTTGTACAGTGTTAAAAAGCTTTTATTTTTGGCATACATTTTTATGATTGCCTGTACATTATCAGATGTAAATGACTCCTTGGAAACTATGTTACAATTAGTGAAGCTATTTAAACTTTTTGCCTTTCTATTTTCTTATATTGAGAAACATCTCTGAATAATGTTTGTTAGAGAGCAATATTAATGACTTGTGTAAATAGGTGCTATAGAAATGTAAATAAATTCTATCATGCATTCCCTAAGTTTTGCTAAGTTCCACAAGACGGTTATAAATGCCTTGATGTAAGAAGCTGTGCTATGTGATCGACCTGAATGCCTACAGAGCACAATACCATGTATCCGGTATTCAATCAGCGCTCAATAAATTACGTTGAAAAGAATACTGCTTATGAAATGTCCATTAAACATTTTGAAATATAACTTTATAAAGTTGCTACATAAAATCAGAAGCTTTCAAAATATAGTGACCTTTAAATTAAAAAAAATATATATATATGCATATATACAGCCCTGACCAGTAGGGCTCAGGTGATTGGGTGTTGTCCTGCAAAAAGTGAAAGGTCACCAGTGTGATTCCCGGTCAGGGCACATGCCTGGATTACAGGCAAGTTCAGTCTCATTTGGGGCGCACGTGAGAGGCAGGCAACCAGTTGATGTTCCTCTCTCACATTGATGTTTCTTTCCCTCTTTTTCTCCCTCTCTCCCCCTCTCTCTAAAAATTCATAAAAAATTTTTAAAAAAGTTAAAATAGATATATGCAAGAATATCAAAAATTTTTTTAAAAAAAATTTCTGTTAGTGGCTAAGACTTAAAATAAACACTTAGTGTATGCCAGACACTGTATTAAATGAGAGCTTTGACTGAATTACCTCCTTGTTGTGAGGACAACAAACCTTAAGTCAAATAGTCTCATTGCTCCCATTTAACAATGAGGAAAACCAAGCTTCAGGAAGTTGAATGACTAGTTCAAAGTTAAGAGCTGGGATGCGAACTAAAGTAATGTGATTCTGGAGACTGCACTCTGCCCTGCTGCCTTATTTTTAGGATGCTCATGTGGAAGCTGGGTGAACGACAGCACGCATCTGTGCGGATGGCGGGTCCTCGCAGAGCCCTGCTGGACTCCGCCTTCCCCGGTGATAGCAAACCTCCCGGCAGGACTGGGAGATCCTTGGGAAAAGCCATCTTGCACTTCTTACATTCTCACTGCCTTGGCTCCGCACAGTGTCCGGCTCTGCTCTGAAGTTTACTGATGTCAGTTTGGGACTGAAATTTTGTGTTTGATGGAAGATGCACCAACATTTACTTCTGAATTAATTTAGTTTTTATTATGAAACAAAAGGAAGTGATTCAAAACTTGATTAATGCCTAATAAAACAAAAAAATAATGTTTTAAACTCCTATTCTGAAGTAGCTCTGGTGTATATACTGCTATTTCCTCACCAAAAGTTTATTATTCAAATAATTTATATATTGGTTGCTCCTTTTTAGTTCTTGCTCTGTGAAAATTTAGAAAGCATTTATTTTGTCTGGGAAAAGTATCAAATGAATATTTTAAAACTTTTCTAAGTTTTGGAAAACTAAATCATTGACTTGTTATGTGTTATCTTCTCTTCATATCAGTCCTATAAATGGCCCTTGGGAACTTGATATGGTGACAACCAACAGCAAGCAGAAAATGTTCATTTTGTGATAATTCAATTAATGAAAAATAAGTGGGAACTTACTTCTGGAATAAAAAATCTCAAGGGCAAGAAGGAGCAAGGTGATAAGAAGCAGTACGGGTTCATAAAAGCCAACAATGTGCGCTCGAGTGTCCCCAGGGCTCGGGGCTTCATTCTTCCCCCGTGCCTTTCTTGCAGCAAATAAAAAGGTGGATTGTGTGAGGTAGCACTTGCCTTCCCCAGAATTCAAGGGTGAGCTTGGAAGTATTCCAGTGGCTCTGTGAGTGCCCTGCAGGGAAATTCTGATTTCCTTAGGGTCATCGTGGGGTGAGCCAGAGTTATACTCGGTTTGCTGTGACTGAACGGAACAGAACTTAGCTGTATGCAGTCAATCCTATTATTCTGATACCTGAGGAGGCTGATTTGGTTTGAATCAGTAAAGGGAATACAAATCTGTACTGACCAAAAGAGACAAAGCAAAGGCCTTTACTTTGAGTCTATCAGATACTACTGTTTGGTTGGATGGCATCCTGGGCATTACAGTATAAGTCAAGACCAGGCATAAACTGTGATTTTCTATCTTCCTCTAGCTGCTCTTTTCCACTGTAATCTGTTCTGTCACTGTAAATCAGATGAAAACTCTGTTTTGCAGAGAATGGAACTCAGGCTTTGCACAGAATGGAAAAGAAGACCCGACTGATGCCTTCATACCAGTCTGAGCAACTGCTTGCCTCCCACAGATTTGGATGCTAGTTCCCAAGTGACCATGTCTGAAGGAAGTGGAAGAGGAGTTGTAAAAGTTTCTTGCTTGCCGTTTAAAGAAATTCCTCTATTTCCTGGGTGAAATTTAAAACTAAAAAAACCTGGGGGGTGATACCAGTAATTCCATTCCTTCTGCAGGGCTCAGACTTTCCAAAGAGGAGGTGACTGAACCACCAAACACCCACAGCCCCAAGGATCCCTGGGAATCAGCATGACACTGTGTGGCCATGGAGCACAGGAGACATGTGGTAATGAGCAAATACCACGAGCACAACTTCCAGGCCCACGTACTCATCACCATGTCACCCTTCCAGACAACAGGTACAGGCAGAGTGACTGCTCTGTGTCGAGCATCACACCAGTCACGGGGAATATGAATGTGAACCAGAGAAAACCAAGCCCTGCTCACTGGGGACTGACATGCTTAAGAACACTTAGTGTAGACAAGCAAATAGGTAACTTGAGCATAGAGACGTATGTGCTAAAATAGGAGTGAGGCACGGGACACGATCAGACGGAGATGGAAAGGCATGCCACCCAGTTTGGGGCCTGTGGGTGTGTGTGTGTATGCTGAGTGTTAGTTAGGAGCTGTGGTCCCAAAGAGACTGTAATTAAGCTGTGAATTATAGTTGTCCCAGTAGATGAGGAGGGGGAGAAGAGAGTCAGAAAAAAAATGTTCAGGCTGAAGAAACAGGACTACAAAAAGTCGTTACCTAGAAAACATAAGCAACTGAAGCTTCTGGGTTCCATGCAATTATTTGGATCGAGGCATTTATACTGATTTCTAAGAAAACCTTTTACATCACAGGAAGCAGGTACACAATAGCCAAAGGTTTTCTACAAACCATGGCAAACATGAATTTGGAAGGTCAATTATGTTATTATGAGATGAAAAGTTTAGTTTTATTTTGTTCTTTAAGAAGTAGTAACTACTGCCCTGGCTTGTGTTCCTTAGTGGATTGAGTGCTGGCCTGTGAACCAAAGGCTTGCTGGTTTGATTCCCAGTCAGGGCACATGCCTGGGTTGTAGGCCAGGTCCCCAGTAGGGGGTGTGGGAGAGGCAACCACACATTGATGTTTCTCTCCCTCTCTTTCTCCCACCCTTCCCCTCTGTCTAAAAATAAATAAAACAAAATCTTTAAGAAAAGAAGTGGTAATGACTGTGAAGTTTTATATACTTAGATAAGCTGTAATTCAAAATAAATTTCTGCTCATTATAAAATGCCCTAATATTGATTTAAAGAAATGTTTTTTCTGAAAATTGATTAGAGATGGTATTTTAATATTAATGCTTTATAATTAATAATAGATTGTCAAAATAATAAGCATTTGAATAACTAATCAGTTTTCCACCTAATCTTACAAAATTAACATTCTCTTTTTAGATACTTCACAGTTAATAGAGCCCCCCAAATATAATCATTTCCTTCTTCAGCCTTCCTTCTTTCAAATGTTTGCTCTGCTATCACATGCATTACAATTTTATTAGTTGTTCCCTGATGCTGCTGATCTGAGGGTCAGTAACAGCAGAAAAAAACAAAGGCATTTGCTATGATGAGGTGCTCTCCTAGTGATCACTGACTCAGAAGTAAGAGGATGACTTTGGATTGACATTAGGCTTGATGACATTATTTGTCCACGGCAAATTTATGGAGTAAGCCAAAACTATAAAGTTACCCTGAGTGTACATAATTGGGCAGAGGAGTGGTTATGCCAGGTGATTTCTGACAGATGGAATCACCATATTTATTTGTCATCCTGCTTCAGGTCTGACATTAGAACCATCACTACAGAGTATTTATAGAAATTAACAGGACAGCATATGACTTAGTGTAAATGGTCAGACATCAAGGCAAGGACTCAGAGACATCTAACATATTGCCTAGAGAAAAGGTGATCAAACTGAGAGCACACTGTGTAAAAGTGCAGCATGGAGGAGGGGAAACGAAGGGTAACTTACTTGCTAGGTGCTCGGTCTTGCAAATTAGTTAACGCAGCAAAGTTGTTTCGTACAGTTCGCAGGCTGGCCAAGACCTAGGACAAAAAAAGATTTTAAACTGCTTGAAGTAGGGCCATCTTGAATGCAATTTAACACAGTGTGGTGATTTGTAAAAATGGTTTGTTAAGTGAAAAGTTGATAATGCTTGCAACTAAGTTTCATGTATGACTAAAGAGTCCCCCAGTACTTAGGGAAGTTTACATGCATCTGTTTGAAATCTGGAGAGGCCAGACTACAAGAATTTTCCAGATATTTCCCCTCATGGTCTGTGAACTTGTGACAGTAGCAACAGTTCCCACAGCATTCCTAGATTCCTCAGCCACCAAAACACTATCCCAAGCGATACACATATAGCATTGTTGCATTTTTAGGCAAATCTGAAACAGTGCAATACAAAATATTACTCAATTCTCAATTTAGAGGTAAAATTTAAAACAAATTACCCTCAAATTCTCTTCAAAAATTCACCAAGAATGTCATCATTTCAAAGTCACCAAGTAAATTTTAAATTGTTTTTTCACCTCTGCTACATGGCTAGCCTAGCAAGTGAACAGAAATTATTCTCTTTGTTAAGGCTGTTAATCATGAATTATAAGGTTCCCAGTGAGCCATTTCTCACATCGAATCAGACCGCCTTGTATGCACACAGGACCTGGCCCACTGAAAATACTCAATACAAATGCGTTTAATGAATGACCTAGCATAGCCACACACAAGAGGCAGGACCAATAGGCCCCACCGTCTCTGACAGCCCTTCCTTTCTCCAATTCAGTGACACTGGAAAGTAGCAAAAGGATTGGAAGCAAGACTAGAAGAGAACAGTTACAAGAGCTCTACCCTCCTCACATTCTGCCCAGAGTGAAACCTGCATTAGGTGAGGTTACAGGTAATCTGGGTGAGGACCAGAATGGTAAGGGATCTAAAACACAGATGTCGAATGCCCCATTGGGTAGCAACATAACAACTTAGACTGCCTGGCCTGTTGTGCTCCCAGTGTGTGAACTTGGACAAGTTACATAGTTTTCCTGTAGCCCAGCACCCTCATCTAAAAATGGGGACAGGAATGTCCCTCAAAAGATTGTGGTGAAGATGACATGCAGGGACAGGGTAGATGCCGAGAACAACACCTGACAAATGGAAAGTGCTCATTATGGTAACGTCCCATTTGATTGCTGGTTTGGTGTGTGCACAGGGGGGTCGCGCATGCCCATCACGGATAATGTGAAGGGCGCCAGGTTTATAATTGCTGCAAAGTTTCCAAAACTGTTTTCAGATTTTTTTCATCTGATGTTGACTTAATGAAAGTCAGTCTTAATATTTTCTAAGAACTTTTTTTAAAAAATGAGGTATTTTTTGAAATTGGCATTAATTCTTGTAGGTCACTCTCCCCTGAAGGAGTATCTGGGGTTTCCTCAGGGGCCAGCTGTGGTTAGCTTGGTCACGGAAAAACCTGGCTCACTGTCACATACAAACAACTCATGGCACTGAAAGGTCATGCTGCCCATGACGGGTGTATGCAAATAGCCAACGGCTGACCTCAGACCACGAGGTCTTTCCTCAGGCATGAAATCTTGAATGATGCAGAAATAAATCTAATAAATAATTCACTGTCATTAAATCATTCAGGCTTAACTTAAGAATTAAATGCCAAACACAATAATAAAGCACTTAAAATAAGATTATTGTACTCGGTAATTGATCCTCTTTCTAAACAAAAATTTTAAGCTCAGAAATCTTAGGATTTTATTCTAATAAGTTATAGCAAGTGCACACTACATTTGACAGCTGGGTAAACAGAATTTTACTGCAGGCAATTCATGTTCTATGCTCTTTTGAAAGAAAACAGTTCATAAAAGACATTCTACAACTAGTTTTCTGTAAAAAGGTTTATGATTCTGTTATAATAAAGATGGAATTATATTATTTTGTTTGTTTTAAATTTAAATTTAATGTATTTATTTTTGCATAATATATCTTCACATGATGCAGAGCTAAACAAAAAAGGGTAAAAAACAAAATATCTCCCCTCAATAACAAAGACAAAATTCAAAATTATTGTTATTTCTGAGAGGAGGCAGGAAGATGAAATTGGGGAAAAATATACCAGGGCATTTAAATATTGCTACTGTTTTACTTCTTAAACTGTTGATTTTCTGGTATTATTCTTTATATTTTAGATAATCCCTAGATCTATTCTCTCATATGTATGAGATATTTCAAAATAAAAAGTGAAAAAAGAAATTTCCCTCTCAGCCCTCCTCCAGGCATTCAGCTGCCTGTCCCCTCGACTAATCGACTTTCAGGTTGTCCCCTAAATTTTGCCTTTGCGAACATGGCAGCAGTAAATATAACCTTGTAGACTCCTCACTCCCTGTGAGTGCCAGTATCCAGTTACTGTTTATGTGGTGGGATAAATAATGTTGATAAATTTTATATTAAGTATTAACTCTTCTTTCTGCACTGGGACACGTAGGGTGCGGGCAGAAGTGTGAAGAAAAGCTCGGACACTCCCTAGGAGCGGCCGCTGCCCTGGGTCCCGCTGACTGGCCGGGACGTTCCCACTGCAGACACACCGTGCTGGCCTTGCGCGCTCTCCTTGGCATTGAGGGTGGAAGAGGGAGGCGTCCGCTGCTGCAGGCCCTGGGGGAGAACCGGAAGCAGTTTCACTCGGCCGCTGGGTTAGGGCTCAAGGATTCTTAGCGCCTGTTCTGGGTCAGGCTCACCGTCCTTGAATTCCACACTTGAGGAGCTGCTGTCAGAACTTTAAGGCTCCTGTAATTTTCTTCACTCCTCAATGCTTGCTAACCAGAAATGTCCCTAAGGTTTTCTCTCACACAGCTTAATGGTTAAAAAAAATTAAAGTCGTTTCTTTCTCTTCTGTTCCTTTAACCAAAAGTGTAATCGGCCAAGGTAAAAAATGTATGGGGAGTGATGAGAAATATACACACTTTGGGAAAGAAATTTTATATTGTTATGAGAAACTTTTACATAAAGATGGGTCATGTACTAGCTCATGAAAGAGTTTAAATGTCACTTATGCACACTAACCTCTGGTTTTCCTGGGTACTTCTGAATATTTACTAACCAATGAGATTCACTGAAAATAGCAGGAAAATGTGGGCTTTATTAAAAAGTTAAACAATTGAACATAATAGCCTAAAAGAAATATATGCTTGTATAATAATAATTTCTTTAAAGTATTTAAAGAGAGTTCTATCTTTAAAAAAAAAACAATGTGGCAATAATGTTGTTTAAAAAATTCCCTGCCTAAGAAATTACAAAGAAATTATTTTAAGGATTGTTGTTTTTCATTCTAAATACTTTTCAGGTCACTAGATGGCGCTAAAACCCCGACCATGTATTGCCAATACCCTTGGGGTTAAGTGGGAGTAAGAAATAATTTCTTGCCTTTGTTTTACCTCCAGGAAAAACTGGAGTCAAATTATGATTATTTACAAGATAGAAAGGTCACTTTGATAGAAAATGAAACCTTTCCCAAATTATGTTTTGGTTAAACCATACGAAATTAAATGCTTGTTTTATATGCGTCAACAAATATTTATTTATAGATTCCTAGAAGATGGCTAGCTGTGATTTTTGTTTTTAAATGAAGGATAAAGAAAAACTAGCAGATAGGAACACCTGAAAAGGGGGGACTATCTTCCTGCATCGCTGGGGTGAGGGGCTGTGACGAGGCCACAAAAGGGCTGCTGCTTGGTCAAAGAGGAAAGGAACATTCCGGGGCGTTAAAAAAATTGACAATGCTCTATTACCAATGGGAAAATAATGTTCTATAGTGTTAACACTTTTCATAGAATTATCCCAGTTGCTGTATTTTGGTTAGAGTAAGGGTAAAGTCACTTTTGTTGCTACCCTGGATTTTTAAATGAGACATATCTTCTTAGTCCGAATGATATGAGAGTCTACCCAGGGATCCAAGATCATATTTGTATATTTTCTGTCTTTTCCTTGATCAAAGGTACTACTTCTTTAACACTCCGTACTTCCACAGGAGAATTCTAGTTGACTTAGAGTATTACAAGGTAGTCATAACAAATAATGGGGCTGGTGGGTCCAGAGGCAGCTGACTGTAAAGCTGAGGTCCCTGCACTTCACCAGTGCGGCATCTCCTTGGTGTTCCTTGGTCCCCTGCAAGAGCTCTGGCCAAACTGTGACTGCATCCTTGGGAGGAAAAGGCCAGCTGCCGAGTGGTGTGACATGGCGCGGCGCTGGGAGTCCTCTCAACACCCAGCTTTCACGCCAAAGGAAATTCCCACACCAAAAGATTTTGGCATAAACATAGAATATTTCAAAATGGAAAAAAGTCAAGTGTTTAAAGCTGTCATTTTTTCTGAAGATCAAGATTCTGAACTTACAGGGGACTTAAGTTCCCCATAAGAAATTGAAAGTGGAAGAGAGCTTAGTTTACACACACCAGCACGAATTTCTAACCCTGACAGGGCTGTGGACATGGGAATAGAATATGGAGGGTCCTTTCTGAAGATTGTGTCCACCCCAGATGATTTAGGTTTCAGCACTGTCCACGTAAGTGGAATATAGACTTGTATGATGCCCTAAATTCTCTTCTAATTTAGTTTATTTTCTTGCGTCACAGGAAACCATGACTGGAAAAAAAATGAAGGGTCCTGTCATGTTTTGGAGATGCACTCAGGAATAATAGGACTAAGAGGCAGAGGGTGAGATGGATTTGGGAGACCTTTGTTTACTGTAGACCATGGGAAGCTTATTTTTAAGAATGTTAGTAAAGAAAACACACACAGGAAAAAGAAGCCTAAAGGGATATGAAGTAAAATATCAGTACTACTTATTGTGGGGTTTAGAAGTATGGGAAATTTTCTTTTATTCTTTTTACTTATTTTTCTTTTCTAAACTTTTTATACAAAAAAATTATTTTGAAGGCAATATGGCTTTTTCACCAGAAGTTAGTGTGAAATTCTAAACCCCAAAGCATGCTGGGAAAAGGGGAGATTTTTTGGCCTGTCTGAACACGTCCCTGAGTGACTGGTCTTCTGTACATTGGCAAAAGCAACTATGGTATGTTAGGCTAAATACTGTTGGTATCACCTCAAGTAACATAAACATCTTATATTTTAAGCATTATAATATTATCATTCAGGGGAGACTATTTTATATCGAAAACTTGAGGAGTTATTGGTTAGGTCAACAAAATAAGGGAGTTGTGTCAATAGGGTTAGAGAGAAGGCAGCTGGCTAACCAGGCCTTCTTTCTTACCTGGTTTCCCAAAGATTTCCATCAGTGGTGAAGTCTTTCAGGGTTTAACATGTGTGGTTTTTTTTTAAATTATTCTACTAGAGATTTCTACACCACATAGCTTAGAAAAATGCCATTTGTGAAAACTGTGATGAAGCCACTTAAAAAGAATCTGCAGCTCTCGGGCAACAATCACCTTCTTCAAGGAGTTATGAGTCATTAAGTTAATCATAAGCAAACTCTTCCAAATACATTGTGGAATTATTACCAGGCATCAGATATGCCTACACATTATACAGAGGTGGCTTATATTTAAAGTTCTAATGTCTGAGGGTATTAAGCACACATATTTATTTACACAGTTTACTAACACAGACTAAGTGATATTTTACACATATATGAGTATATATATTTCTCAGTGTATCAAACTTCTACACATTTTTTAGAGATTATAGGTACACTATAGAAAATGTCTGATTATGTAAAAGAGTAGATTTTCTTAGAATTTAAGAGTACTGATGATAAGAACTGAGTCAAATTTAGTAGAAATTAATAAATGCTAGTTGAAGGGAGAAGGTGTCATATACAGAATAGTTTTTTTTTTTCATTTTTTACTGCATATTTAAATATGTTTTTGTTATCACTATACCTGGAGATTTTAGTTACAAGCAAGAATAGCTACCTGAATAAACTCAAGTTGGAATGGTTACTTCTATATTTGGTGATGGTTGCTTACATAAGTTTGCCTGATTTTATCTTTTCACTCAGTTCCCAGCTCTTAGAAATAAAATTATGGGTTCTCACTAGTAAGCAATTAAAAATCCTTAGCTTTACATAATTTTGCTGTCACAAAATATGATTAAAACATGTTAGTAAAATTTTTTTTGAACACAGAAATATAGTTAATGGAAATAGTTTATGATGTCTAGGCAAAACCTTAACCTACCAAGACATGAACCTTCTGAAAGGGATGGTGGTTTTATTCTACTTTAATTGCCTTCATTAATAAAAAAAATCACTTGATGCAGTTGTATTATTTATGGATTCATTAAATATTTTATCTAAATTATAGCAATTAAAAATTTCAGAAAACTTGCAAGAGTGAAAGAATCATACATAATTCTACTATCCAAACATTGCCATTATGCATTTTTAAAAACAATACTTGTTATGACATTTTAGAAATGAAAGAGCCCTTACTGATAACACTAGAAATTGTGCTGAGTACTTTACAAGCCTGGTACTATTTCAATCTCCTAACAACGGTATGAGATGAATACTCTTGGAATTGTCATTTAGGAGGAAACCAGGTTTAGAAAAATTTAGTGAGTGGCCCAAGACCATTCACTTAGCGAGAGGGGGGAAATGGGGTTGAACTGGGGCCTATCTTTCTACAGCCTAGCCCTCCAATTTCACCAAAGGGAAAAAGAAGTCCTAGAGAAGTTAAGTTAGTTGCTCAAGGCACCAGAACTAGTCAGACATGATGATTATTTGTTTATACCTTCTCTGGATCACTCAAATTCCAATATTTAGTATTTCCTATTAACAGTCAATGTTGGCTTTAAACCTGTTTTATGCCTCAAATTAAATGAGCTTTATCCCATTTTGTCCTAAGTCTGTCTACACCAGAAGCTCTCAACTTTCCTGGACAAATACTGGGCCTTTAAAAAAATATAAGCACTTGGTTCCAATCCTGAAATTTTTGAATTCACTTGATCAGGGGTGAACCCTAGAATGAAAGCTTTCTAGATGGTTCTGATGCATAGCAAGGGTTGAGGAGCACTGGTCGATACGAAACATATCTGGTCATCAACCATTTTATAGATATTTCAAAATGCTCTAGATCATTTTATCACCTTCTAGTATTTATGCTGTGTGTTTAAAGTATTTTCATGATGTGTATACCTAAAAGGAACAAAGGAACACAAACACATCACTTGGTTAATCTTTGTACAAATGGCATGTAAAAAGGGGAAGGAGTAAATGAAGCATCAGGTTGAACTGGAATATTCCATTCCAAGCACTGACCGTGTACCTAATAATACTAAATGTAATTTAATCCGCTATATAGCCTTCTGCTTCTAGTGCTATGTCAGTAAAGAAAGTGTGGTCCCATTGAAATATGTCACTTTGGTAATTTGTAACTTGAAGCAAAGAAACTCTTCAGGTCTATGGGTTTGTAGGAAACAGACCAACATGGTAAAGGTCACATTCTCCAGAATTGGCTTTGAATTACTTGAATGAGCCAGAGAATTTGTATTTGTACTTGTGTTTGATTGCAAATTAAATTAAGAACAAGAACTCATTTCCCAAATTAAATTTTCAAATGAGAAACCTGCCCATTCACCAAACTCTGCTTACCTGAGCAAATGGAGTCACAATCAAGTCATCTCCGTGTCTGAAAAAGAAACCAAATCCGGTGTTAGGAGTTACTGACAACTTTATGACCACTTTTGATCGATATTAAATGGTTAAGTTCCACTTTCATAAATTCCTAGAGAGCATTACAGTAATTCCATCCTTATTCTTCAGCATATGTTCTTCCTAGCCACAAGGAGTGAAAATATGTCTTCTGGGATGTTAACCATTGTCCAGTTCCCTGGGTAAAAGAGGGGTGTCTTGATCATCAGCCAAGGTCACTGTTGCTTATGAAGCACACAGGATATGCAATAGTAGAAGTGGAGTTCCAGCAGTGGGGCCTGAGTTTTACTCTTGACCTCTTACTGTAGTTATCAGGAAAGGGAGCTGTGGAAGGAGCTAGCAACTGCAGTGGTTTCGGTGAGAGGCCCCTGGACCATCCAACATTTGAAGGTGATGAGCGCTGAGTGTTCTGTATGATCCTGTGCAAGTCTTGGACAGGCTAGGAACTGTGGACATCATGGGACTGCATCACACACTAATAAAAACCCAGTACGACTCTTCAACTGACTCACGTCCCAGCAGCTGTAATTACGGGAGAATGTCACCCCGTATGTGCTGTTGCTGCAGCAACCTCGGCTGCACACCGTGCCCGGGGATGCAGGAGTGAGGTGTCAGCATGACAGGTCTCAGAGGGACAGGGGAAGGCAAGGAAAGCTGCGCAACATTTCCCTCAGAGGAAAGTGTGAAACCGAGGCCCTGAGTTCTTTTGTGCTATTTCTTAGCACAAATAATTTGTGAGGATTTCCCAAATCTCCATGGGACATTTCTTGATCTGGCCAGCTGAAGCTCTTTAATCAAAAGTGAACGCGATTATTCTACACAGAACGCTGGACATGAACCTCACCGAGAACATTGCAACTGAACGTTCAGTTACTCACGTCCAACTGTGCAAAGGGCCTAAACCAGCACTCAGGATAACTTCACCATATGGATGATGTCAGTAAACAGATCATCGCCAATAATTAAACCAGTTGTTATGATCATCACCAAATTACACAGAGATCTTGAAACTCAAAGTGTGGGAAAATAAAAGCAGAAAAATGTTGGAACACAATTTAAAGGAAACTGTGTTATTTTGCACCCTCTAAGTTTCAGAATTACATTTTTTTGAGGGGCACCTGTTCTTTGTAGAGATTATTCAGATAGCCACAATTAAAGTAATACGAAACCTAGATATTCTCCCAAGGTACAGTGTTTTTTCCATTTTATTCTTTGTAATTGCTGGACTGTGAAGGTTATTTTCTAAAAACTAAGTCACCTTGATCAGGGCACACCATCCCTGGAAATTAATCCCTGGAAATAAGTCTCCTTTTTTTACATGAATCACATTGGATTTGAATCACTCTAAACCAAAAAAGGTGTGAATGCTTATTAAAACACTTAATTCTTTCTTTGATTATATTTCATTCCCAAGAACTATAGAAGACATATTTAGAATACATAATATTTAGGATAATTTATGAGTCTTGCTTTCTTTCCCTGTCAAAGCATAAAGAGAGACAGTTATAATTTTAGTGAAGAAGGGATTTCATTCTTTTAAATTACCCAGAAATTGTTTTTGCCAAATATCTCTATTGTCTCACTTTGGTGACAGTAAAATTATTTCCAGCATTTTGGTAGCAAATGTTCTCAATAAATGGCAGGCTACACACCATATCTTTTTCTTTTAAAAAATTGTGTAATGCTTACATTATCTTTGAATATATACTGGATATAAAATTTTAAAATCTTGGTCTCAGTCTGTACTTCAATATCAGGTATCTTTTTAGACCCACTGTTAGAAGTATACAAGGTATGTAATATATATATATTATTTTGTGCATGGAAGAAAAGAAATATAAATGCATTTTAATTGTTTACTATAGTTTACTTATAATAATAAAAAATTAGATCTGGTGGCTAAAATTCACAGAAAATCATTCTGTTACATACATTTGGCTTAAAGTATGTGTGAGTTTTAATGAATTGAATTAAAAGGAATGAACTGTACACACACCAAAAACCTATGTTAGAAAATGATTCTGAAATGCTGCACTTAAACAATTTTCCCAACAAGAAACATTTTGAAAAGGGAAACCTAGGTAACTAAAGTATTAGAAGGGATTATAACACCACACAGGGAGAACACTGCTGCTTCCTAAAATGGGAAGAGACTGCTAGGAACTCCTGTAAATTGGCGAGAACTGGATTTGTGCAGTTTTCTCTGCCTGGAGACCTGAAATTGTTTCTCCTGGTGACATGGCTTCTCTGAAGAGAATGACTGCATTTTGCTGTGTATAATGTGTGCTTCCCCCCACAAATTTTTGAGGAAAAAATAAGATGCACATTATATATGGGCAGTACCTGAAATACCTTGTATCTGTTTTTATTTTGTAAATACTTGTTACGTAATATTTCTTGTACCATATGTTAAAAAATAAACGCTAAAATTCCTTTATAACACAAAACCAAGTATTTAAATATAAATAAATAAATAATTGAATGAAAAAATTAAAGTGAAAGATTTTTTCCTCTGAAAGTTTGGGCTAAAAATGTGGGTGTGCAGTATACACAAGAGCACATTATACATGGCAAAATGCTGTGCCATATTGTCTTTCATTTAAATGCAAACAAACATAACAACAACAAACTTTAACAAAAAAAATCAACTGGGATGTGCTTTAGGGGGAAAATCACCTTTTTTAAAAGGAATTGTAGTAGTTATTGGGGACAGCTGGGGAAAGAGTGAGGGTTGGGGCAGGCGGGGTCATAAAAAGAGTCTGTTTTTGACATGGTGTGTGTGTGTGTGTGTGTGTGTGTGGGTGTGTGTGTGTGTGTGTGTGTGAATGTGGTGAGACTGGTACTCCGGTGACAGTCACAGCAGAGCCAGTGCCATGCTGGTCTCTAGCCTCATGGTGTGGAAGGAGGTGCTCGGTCACCTGCCCCGGTTACCACAGGCTGAACCAGAGCCACCTCCGACAGCCCTGGGTTTGCAGGGGGGCTACTTCTCCCCGACACTGTGCAAGAACTTGAATTACCCAGAAATTGTTTCTGATAAATATCTCAATCATCTCATTTTGGTAATAGGAAAATTATTTCTAGTGTTTCAGTAGCAAATGTTTTCAGCAAAAGGCAGGATATATACTATATCCTTTTTTTTGCTGAGTTCTTGCTGAGTGAGTCTGAGCCAGCACTGCTGGAGGAAGGGGAAGAGAAGGCTTAAAGTGCGCTGTTGAATTTTCTTTTTCCAAAGTGGAATGACACTAGCTCGGGTCAAGACAAATCCCTCTGCCTTCGGCCATCCTTCCCCTACTTGTATATCACTTACTGCTTTACTTTTCTACCCTCATTCTTTCCGTAACAGAAAGCCAAAAACCTGAAAGATGGTGAAGGGATTAACCAGAGAACATTTATGCATGACTCACGGACTCGGACAAGGATATAGGAATGGACTTAGGGAGGGAAGTGGGTGGGGCTGGGTGGAGGTGGGTGGGGCTGGGTGGAAGTGGGGAAGGGGAGAAAAAGCAAAAAGTGGAAACAAGTTTAATAATTGATTTACCACACAATTAATATGCAATAAATTAAGTTAATAATTTAATTATGCAATTAAATTATTGTTTAATTGCATAAGCAATTTTTTTTTTAAAAGCTAAAGGAGAACAATCCTAAAGCAAACCCTCTAACAGAGACCTCACTGGAACCCAGAAACTATCTGAGTACTTAAATGTGGAAAAGCCCTTGTCATCTTACAAAATAAAATAAGTTCAACCAACAGCAGCACCTGAAAATATAATTTTGTGAACTAGTTCAAGATTTTGTTGAAACACACTAGGCAGCAACCTTTTCCTGCTTTATTATTTGTTACCAAACCAGAAGGAAAGGGAGATGCAGGTGATTAGAAGAAAGCTTACACCTCATGGAGCAAAGAACCCTAATCCTGTGATACTAAGAGCCTTAGTGGTCACAAAGTAGCTGCCGCCTCTGAACATCACGCATGGTATATTTTAGCATGACAAGCAGGTTTATAAACCAGTGCTTTGAAGAGGCGCCATGGGCTGAGGCCTACTTTCTCAATCCAATCTTGTGAAAACTTTTTGATCTTCTGTGCTTCACTCTCTCTTGCTATAAAACTAGAAAGAAATTTTCTTCTGGAGTTTGTCAATAAGATCGGGGAATTGATAAACATACAGAAAATTGGTATTTTGGTATTTTGAAATAGTGGTGTCTTTCTTTGCTTACACTCAAAACTATCAGGCATTTATCAATTCCCTCTTGACCCACCTCTGTTAGAATGATAGGGAAACAAGTACATTGTGATTTTTAATATGTAATAAACACATTTCTGGGTGCCTCAGTCATTTGACAACACTCAAAAATTAGCCACAGGAGGATCAGACCTGCTCACCACTCTACTACCACGTGCTCTGAAGTACAGATATGAAATAGACACACACACAACACCATGTACTTGATCTTTTAAACATAATAGGTATATTTTGAATGTAAAACACAAATTAACTGTAGAAACTGAGAAATACAGAAAGACTTAAAGAACCACCTGAAGATAACTGTTGGTAATATTTTCCTTCTGGATGTATGGGAATGCATGCATGTTATACATGATTTGTATGGAGTGCATGATTTCCTACACAATTAAAATTACAATGTATGTTCCACTGTGGATCTTGCTTTTAATATTAAACATTGAATCATGAAATATTTTGCCTGCCTTTATATTTTTAAAGCATTTTAAATGATTCCAGTCTAAAGTTTTCAAGTAGCTCTCATTTAATGCATTTTAAATGTATTAAAATGTAAGTGCTGCCCTGGCTGGTGTGGCTCAGTGGATTGAGTGCCTGTCTGTGAAACAAAGGGTCACTGGTTCAATTCCCAGTCAGGGCACATGCCTGGGTTGTGGGCCAGGTCCCCATTGCGGGGTGTGTGAGAGGCAACCATGCATTGATGTTCCTCTCCCTCTCTTTCTCCCTCCCTCCTCTCTCTCTAGTAATAAATAAAATCTTTTTTAAAAAAGTGCTGATTTTATTTTAAATTTTAAAAAATTAAATAATTGCATGAATTGTTCAGATTCATTGCTGGTTCATTTATTCTGTCTAATAAAATGCTACATGAGAAATTAGGTTCATTTAATACTAAATTCATAAGGATGTTGAAAGTTTTCCTATTACCATTTTTAATTAAAATCTCAAAACTATGGTTTCAGACAATAAAAGTATTCTGGAAAATTTGGCTACCTAGCATACTTTGCAAAACCAAATTATATTTTCCCATAGATTTCATTTTCAAAAGATGATTTATTTTTCTAAAAACAATGGCGGCTCTGAGAAATTATAAATGTCACGTTTAGGAATATAATGGACACTTTACAATTACTTATGAAGGAGGCATTATGATTTTAATTAACTGCTAGTAGACAAAACATATATTGTTAAAACAAACCAACAAACAACAAATGAAAAACTGCCTCACTGGTTTCAGATTAACCTGAGGACATGGCTCCTCCATGCTGTTTGGCCTTTTAATTTAGAACTACTTCCATTGTAAGTCAAGAAAAAATTAAGTAACACCTCCATTTACGAGCCCCAGGGAATGACGCTCCTGCATAACAAAGCCAATCTTAGCCACACTTGAATGTGATTTTCCTCTTTGAAGCTCTTGTCACTTAGAATTAAAGAAATCCATTTAACACAAAAGCTTATTCCTCTGGTCAAAAGTCACAACTACCAAAATTTACATTTTGGCAAGAATATCCAGCAACATTTCACTGAGATCCAAAAATACTGTAAATTACTATAGAGTAAAATTAAAGCAGCTCTTTATGGTGTAAGGTAATATCTTCCAATTTGAAATGTTTCCATGTTCAACTCAAAGCCATTTGTTTTCATATACACATACAATTTTGACAGTTTTTTGATAATGCCAATCATAGTTGTTAGTCATAAAGTTGAAATGTTTACCCCATTTGAATATAAATATAAAAACCTTTGTATTTATGTTCCATACTAGCACAAAAAGGAGAAACCGATATATAACACTTTTCTTAATGTTAACAGATAAACAAGCTAGTAGCCCATTTGGCAGAAACAGATGAAGGAGGCCATCCAAGTTCTTAACTTTCTGTGGAAAAGGCTTCACTTCTGTACCTTTAACTTTTCTTTGACCTAATAGAACTGAGTGGTAGCTTATCCTAAAATCTTTCACTGATGTCCTGCAAAGTAACTTAATATCTTCTTGGCTTTAGCACTAGAATTCTTATAATATGTTACTATTATTTTTTTTTTCTTAAAACAGACTTTTAATATAATTACTTTTAGAAAATCAGAGATATAATTCAACAAAATTATAAATAATATGGTAATAATTACAAGCAATTGTAATTATTATAAAACAATAATGACAACTGACATTTATTGAATGATTATTACCTGCCAGGCTGTGCAAAGCACTGCCCACTGATCATCTCTTACTAAATTCTTTCTGTAGGTGAGGGAAAGGGCCCGAGAAGGACCAAAGGTCACAAGCTCACGGAGTGATGGGACCAGGATTCAAAGTTAGGCAACGTGACTTCAGAGGCGCTGTGCTTGAACACTTTGCAGTTCTGCATCTAGAATGCACTTATCAATGCCCAAAGCACATCCCAAACAATGTACAATCTTAGTACATTTCATGCAGGTGATATGTATCATAAACACAACAAATAGTAGCATTACATATACATGCAAAAGAAAAACATCAGAACATCACCAATGACTTACGAAACAAAATAAGCTCTGCCTATCTACTAAGTTTCACGTCCTACAACCCTCAAATAAAATAATAAATAAAATGAAATGAAATAATTTTTGTTGCCCACTCAGGTGAGAGTCTGGCTGATAGTTAAATGTCATATGTCCATACTCAGAATATAGCAAGACTGTACACATGCCATATGTAACAAAGGCCTCTGAAGATGGTATTCATGTACATGTTTATTTAAATATCTCTATATAAATTTATCATGTGTGCACATGTGTATGTGTGTTTCTGCTATTTCTATTTCAAATGAGGGAGGAAAGCTGCTATGAGGAAAAACTGCACCATCCTTAGCATAATGAGACTTTACTATATCATTTCACCCATACTACTCAACGGAAAAACTCTTTCAAGATCATCCGCTCTACACACATTACATTCTAAGGTACACAGGGCCCAGCAGAAGTAACGCCACTGTGGTTGGGAGGGTACGTGAATGTCTGCACAAGATGGGCAGTAATTTGAACATTTCACCTAAAATGTCACATGGTGTGCTTGAGTGTGATATTGTTATGTTACAGAAGCACGTGCTTATGATTTTTGTAATAAAAGGTTTTCATGTAATAAAAGAGGGAGGTTTTTTGTGCTGGACCCTGCATTTTGTCTGCTTAAAAACATGACGCAGTGTGTCAATGCTGTGTCATTGAATGTAACAAATGTACCACTAGGACAGGAGGGCAGGAGTACACGGGAAACCTCTGAACCTTACTCGTAATTTTGCTTATGAATCTAAAACTGCTCCAAAAAGTAAAGTCTTAATAAATTGAAAAACAAAAAAAAAATAGATAACTTTAGAAATAGAGGTAACCTGAGATATTACTTAGTCTTCTGAAATTTAAATAATTTGCTCACTTCTTATTAACATTATAAGAATTAAAGACTGGCCTGATATTGGTAAAAAATAAAAATAAAAATAAGCCCTAAAACAACAGCCCTCAATTGTGGCCCCTGTCACACATACCAAAGATAAAGCAAAGGGAACTGAAGTTAGTGCAATATAAGCAAAAAATTCTCTACTCTGAAATGTAAGTTGTCCTTTTTCTTGTCATGAGACAAAACTCCAGGTTTGTTAGAGAAGGCACATGATGCCAGTAAATGTCCTCAGGTGTGTCAGTTACATGATGGCATGAAAGACGATTTGTTTTCAAGAGTATCTATAAAAACATTTTCCAGTTTCAGTTGGTTAAAAACAGCTTCAGGCACGTGTATAGACACACTCACTAAGCATATGTAGTTATTGTGTTTACTGGAAGCTGATACAATAGACTTCCAGGAAAGTTGATACCACAAATTATTGTCACATAGCTCTGAGTGCTGACTTCCATGAGGAAGAAGGAAGAGGACAAGGGCTCAGAACACAGTAAGCTTCCACCAGTGTCCTCCTTCTGTGTCCCAGGAACAGGTTCTTCTCTCACAGGTTCTGTTATTTGACAGACCCATTCTCTGTGTCAGTGGCCCTAACCTCTTAGTTTTTCTCCAGGATATATTCCTGGGGAAGAGATTTACGTGTACCTAGTACAACAATATTTTTAAAGATCTCCATGTGGTAAAAAGATGTGGTAGATTAAAAGGATGATCAAACGGAGAGGAGTGAGCACAGTATGTTTATGCATGCCTACTATGTACTAGACACTGTGCTCACTGATACTGGTATTTAATTCTGATGTCTCTGCATTGCATCCACGCTCATATTCCCATTCTAAGATAAGGAACTGGGCTCTGAGAACTGAAGTCTCCTTGTGGTCAGGTCCTTGGCAAGTGGCAGAGGTCAGTAATTTCCAAATGCCAGGCTGAGATCTGGTGCTTGCCCAATAGAATGCTCATTGGTCTGTGCCAAAGCAGGAAAAAACAGGGGCCATGGAGTGAGATTTTAAAAAAGCTAGATTCCTTTGGAAAATGCTCTCCTATTCTGAAAATATACCTCTTCTTTTTTAACTGAAGTGGAATGTGAGAAACCTACAGCCAACATCATACTCAATGGGCAAACATTAAAAGCTTTCCCATTAAGATCAGGAACAAGACAAGGATGTTCACTTTTGCTACTTCTATTCAACATAGTATTGGAAGTTCTAGCCGCAGTAATCAGATGAGAAAAAGAAATAAAGGCATTCAAATTGGAAAGAGGAAGCAAAACTGTCATTATTTGCAGATGACATGATAGTGTACATAGAAAACCCTACAGACTCCACCAAAAAATGACTTGACCTAATAAGTGAATTTGACAAAACAGTGGGATACAAAGTCAATATTCAGAGATTGAAGATATTTTTGTACACCAACAACAAAATATCAGAAACAGAAATCAGGAAAAAAAATCCCATTTGCTATAGCAACAAGAAAAATAAAGTACCTAGGAATAAAGCTAACCAAGGAGGTAAAAGACCTGTACTCAGAAAACTACACAACACTGATGAAGGAAATTAAGGAAGATGCAAATAAGTGGAAGAATATACCATGTTCATGGATTGGAAGAATTAACACCATCAAAATGTCCATACTACTCAAAGCAACTTATAGATTCAATGCAATCCCTATTAACATACCAATGACATATTTCATAGATACAGAACAAACATTTCAAAAATTTATAGGGAACCATAAATGACCCTGAATAGCTTCAGCAATTTTGAGAAAGAACAAAGAAGAGGGATCACAATACTCAATATTAAACTATATTACAAGGCCACTGTAATCAAAACAGTCTGGTACTGGCATAAGAATAGACACATAGATCAATGGAACTGAATAGAGAACCCAGAAATAAACTCATGTCTCTATGGTCAATTAATATTTGACAAAGACGGCAGCAGCATAAAATGGCATAAAAATAGCCTCTTCAACAAATGGTGTTGGGAGATCTGGACAGCTACATGCAAAAAAATTAAACTTGATCATCAACTTACACCATACACAAAAATAAACTCAAGATGGATAAAAGACTTAAATATAAGTTGCGATACCATAAAAGTCTTAGAGGAGAACATAGGCAAGAAAATCTCAGATATTCAATGCAGTAATATTTTTACCAATATGTCCCCTATAGTATGGACATTAGGAAAAAAATAAACAAATAAGACTTCATCAAATTAAAAAGCTTCTGCATGGCTAAAGAAAACATCAGCAAAAGAAAAAGGGAACCAAATGTATGGGAAAACATATTTGCCAATGAAACCTCTGACAAGGGTTTGATCTCCAAAATATATATAAAGAACTCACATGACTCTACACCAGGAAGACAAACAACCCAATTGAAAAATGGGCAAAGGACTTGAACAGACACTTCTCCAAGAAGGACATACAAAGGGCCCAGAGACATGTGAAAGGATGCTCAGCATCACTAGCCATCAGGGACATACAAATTAAAACACAATGAGATACCACGTCACACCAGTCAGAATAGCCATCATAACCAAATTAACAAACAATAAGTGCTGGTAAGGTTGTGGAGGAAAGGGAACCCTAATACACTGTTGGTGGGAATGCAGACTGGTGCAGCCACTGTGGAAAACAGTATGGAATCTCCTCAAAATTCTAAGAGTGGAACTGCCTTTTGACCTGTTGATTCCACTGCTGGGATTATACTCTAAGAATCCTGAAACACCAATTCAAAAGAAGCTATGCACCCCCATGTTCATAGCATCATAATTTATAATAGCCAACTGCTGGAAATAGCCTAAGTTCCCATCAGTAAATGAGTGGATCAAAAAACTGTGGTACATTTACACAATGGAATACTATGTAGCAGAAAGAAAGAAGGAGCTCCTATCCTTTGCAACTGTATGGAGGGAACTGGAGAGCATTATGCTAAGTGAAATAAGACAGACAGTAAAAGACAAATACCATATGATCTCACTTATAAGTGGAACCTAATCGACAAAACAAACAAGCAAGCAAAATATAACCAGAGACATTGAAATAAAGAACTAACTGCCAGTCACCAGAGGGGAGTATGGAGTGGAGTAACAGGAAAGAAGGGGAGGGTCGTCAGGGAACATGTATAAAGGATCCGTGGATAAAGACAATGGAGGGGGAGAATTGAATGTGGGAGGTGGGGGTGGGTAGGGTGGAGGAGAGTAATGGAGAAAAATGGGGACAACTATAATTGAACAACAGTGAAAAAATGGAAGAAAAAAATAAAGCGATTGTATGTATCAATGGAAATTTTCTCTCTAACATCCTTTACCTGGCAAAGTGAGCAGTTAGTACCTATGGTCAGTCTCCCAGCAGGTTTCAGAAGGCTCACTGAGTCACGAAACCCTAGGACATGGAAATGTGCAGTGTAGCTGGATTTAAACCCAGGCTTTAAAATACTTTCAGTTTGCACCGCACCATGCTGCTTTCTGTAGGCTCAAATGGACCCAGCTCTTCTGAAACCACAGGTAAATATTACACATATTCTAGACTCTAAAATGGCACTGTCCAGCAGAAATTCTGCAGGAGGGAAATATGGAGGGAAATATTTTCTGCGTTGTCTGTTATCCATAGGCCACAATGGCTACTGGGCACCTGGAATGTGGCTGGTGCAACTGAGGAACTGGTTTTAACTTTTATTTAATGTTAGTCATTTACATTAAGAAGTCATATGTGACTAATGGCTGTCATGTTGACCAGTGCAGCTCTTGAGCAATCTTTATAAAACTCCAGTTATATGTCTTCCAAGAAAAGACAACATCTTACATAACTGGAAAAACGCGCTTACTCTAAGCTTGGGGGCAAAAGAGCATTGACACATTAGTTACACAGAAACTCCCCATCGTTTGGGGAAAACCTTAAGCCAAAAGATTTGCCCAGATGCCCATCAAGAAATTCCATTTGTTAAAGGAAAAAAATATTTTAGTTTAATTGCTTTAGTTACTTATTACATTCTCATCTAGAGGCCACTGTACCCTCCCAGCAAAGGCCATGGGTCAAAACCAGTATGTTCCGGGCCCAGATACCTGGATCCTAATTCATGGGGGGGGGGGGGAGGTGACACACAACATTTTGTAGCAAAATTTTGTCATTTCTAAAACTGAGCTAATATTTTTCCTAGTTTCCTTATATGCTTGTTTTGAAGACAAATTACTAAAATTTCATGGAAGAATTGTACATCAACTAAAAAGACTAGAGAGACATCAGGAAATCTTAAGAACATATTCCTGTATACATATTCCTCAGTCTGTACCAAATACTTGTCACAAAAACTAAAGGTATCTATTTCATTCTTCAGAGCATTGATGAAGCTAGGTCACGAAGGAAGAAACATGATGAACATTCTGAATATCCTGAACTTGAACTGATGACTCCTGGGTTTGTTCAGGAACCTTTGAAACATACTTTCATCACTTTCAAAGTGCTCCTGTGTGTGGAGAGCTGGCTTAGAGAAAAGCTGTCTGGCTGGGAAACATCAGGGTCCTTGATAAATAGAACAAGCTGGGTTACATTTTAAAAAATGCAAAACAAAACACCAAAATATACTGAATGAATCAACATTAGAAATATTACCGAATTTCTACAGTACACAGAATAAATAAATGGAAACTCGAGATATTGAAGATAAAGAATGCACATAAAAAGGAAAAAAAAAAAAACAAAAAAGGGTGCAGTCAACACATGAAATTAATTCCATGATTTAGTGTAAAAGTCTTTATCAAGTGCCTTCTTTTTCAGCTACTGTAAGAATATATTCATGATAGAAAATAACCAGGATTAGATGAAAGTTTTATTTTAATGCACTTTTAGAAATCACTCAAGGGACCTTTAGATAATACATAAATGAGAATGCTTGTTTTGTGATTTTTCTGGGAAAAAAGCCCAAAACTAAAAAAACTCAGACAAATAAAAAAATAATCAGCCAAACACAAAACTAGCCATGGTGGAAACAACAAATTTGATTGGAAGTTCTCTTAAGTCCCAGAGGGAGGGTGGATATTGAAACGTGGAAACATGAGATCTGCATGCAGACTTGTTTTCTCTGGAAGCGAAACACTGTTCGTGGGATCATTCATAACATTTACTAGGAGACAATGTCATTCACTGAATTGCTTAAGTAATTTCCTGTCAGTGCGGCCTCCCACATTTGCAGAGGTGCAAGCAGCTGTTCCTTCTTTTTCTGCTTTGAACTTGTCTGCTTTTGGTGAGAGGACTGTAGGAATCAATGCTGTACACATGTTTAGACATACCCGCAGTAGTCAGTGACAGCTAATTTTTTTCAACCTGGGTTTAGAAGAACGTTGAAGTCTCAAAACAATTAAGGAGAGCTGACACAAAGCCTGAGAGAAAATGCAATAAGCAGATGGAATAATTGGGGATGTTTCTTCAGCAAATCTGACCAGAACCTCAAAGCTCAGTGTTTGGTATTCCTGTTGTGGTTTTTCTTGAAGGCTCTCTTTTGCTCTATTTGTAAGGCGCATCTTTACGTTTCATATTGCAGGCACGAAGTGAGGATGATTTACTAATACTCCTTAGTATTTCTTACCTCAAGAAACACATTCCATAATTGTTCTAGCAGTGTGATTATTTTTCCTTATATGGCTTAGAAAACAGTATAGCAGACATTAAGGACAATTCACTAAGGATCCAACACTGACAAGAAAAATAAATAAAGTGATTGATGTGCAAGTGAAATAGTGCTTATGTAGAAATCTCAGTATGACGGGGAAGCCTCCTTGTCTATCTGTAATTTAAAATAGAGAAATAAAGACAGAAATGCATGATCCAAACAGAATTTTTGTCTTGTTTTCATGGATCTATAGTCTTTCAGACAATACCCTGGCAAAAGGAGGTTCTATCAACAATTGCTAAATGAGCAAAAAAAAAAAAAAAAATCCTCTCATTAAAAAATGTAGCCAATTATTTGGGAAAACATTTAACAAACTCTATGACTATCTTCTGAGCAGAAGCTGCCAGGAACTTCTCTTCTGCCTTATATAGGATTTTTAGATGCTGAATTTAGCCTAGTTCTTCAGTTATAATTTCCAAGAATTGCTTGCATATTTTCTCACTTCTCTGACCAATTTGTGCTCTTATTTTATTTTATTCTTAAAGTGTAAATGAAAACCAAAGTTTACAGTGCAAGTAACTAATTTGGCCAAATGAATTTGGTCAACTGGTACTTCTGCCTCCCAGCATTTTTCCTGTGATAACATAGCACTTTGTTTATAACGACATCGCATTCTCCTAGAAATGATCAAAGTGTTTGTTGTGTTTTTTAAGAAAGTTAAGTTCTCAGGACCTTAGATCATTCATTTGTAAAAGGACATAAAAATGTGCCTGTCTGTGGAACCGTGGAAAGCATCAAACAAGACAGCAGATGCAAACACACTTGGGAAAGTGACGGGGGACACAAGCACGCAATGGATCTGTGATCGTTTGTCTTGTTTCCTCCTTATGCCTCAGATGTGTAACCAGTATCTGTTTGTAGAGGGTGAGGTGAGGATACCCTGTTTATTTAAAAGTGATTATTTTCCTTCTCACTTTTTCAAGAGATTAAATGGTTATGTTTCAACTTAAAGTGCATTTAAAAGATTTCCAAATATTTCATTCAAATAGATAATCACAAACTTTCTCTGGTGCTGTTTTTATTTGAAATTTCTAAGGGATTTTTTTTCTCAGTAGGGAAGCTTAACTAGAACAATGCATAGACAATCATCAAAAGCAATTAAAATATGTTATGTTATTCTCTGTAAAGTACAGCTGAAATAGACACCGAACGATCTTCCCCACATTACCATGAACTGGGTGAGATATGAAAATGGGGATTTACATATGGCTACATCTGAGGTCAAAGAGAAGGCATAATCCTTTATGGGTAGAAGATATGTGTAGCATCAGGTTGAAGACTGAAATAGTAACTGTTTACTCTGTTCACCTTGCTTCTAAGAGAAATTCATCTCCCTGGTAGAAAATGCTTTCCAGGGGTGAATGTGACAGAAAAACCCAACAGCTCCAAGGTAAATATCCAGTGTGAACAGGAAAGCTGAACAAGTCAAGATATTATTTTTAAAGAACATATAAAATTGTATCATGGTCTGATTAAATTTGTCATTATTATATGAGTTCTACAGATAAAGAAAACTTCGAATGGGTACATAAAAAAATGAAGGCATAATTGTAAGTGTGCTTTGGAAAGAAAAGAGCTATTTGCAAAAGAGATATCACAATTTTTTCATAACATGCATGTATTTAATCTTTACTAATGTAAATCCAGGGTATAAAGGAAACAATCTACATACTGGTGTCGAAAAAGCAATTTGCTAGAATGAAAAAAAAGTAGAACACATAACTACATAAAACAGAGTCTACTAACTCATGAGTGTCTGTCTCTGGCTTCAGTCCGAAGCAAGCTGCTGCACCTTTGATGAAGCTGGAGGAGATGACTTTCAACCTGATCATTCATCCATTCTGTGTTTTTTCCACTCACCCCTACACTGTTCCCTTTTTTGGTCTGCAGAGTGGCTCTTTCAAGGCTTTTCTCCTGTTCTCAAGCAGCCTCATCCCTCTTTCCTTTAGTTGGTGGTGGCTATACTTTCTATTTGAATAAAAAGCATGGATTGTCAGCCATGAATTCTCTTAAGTATTTTCTCTTCATGCCCAAATTTGTCTTTCTCTTTTTCACCTGTGTTTTTCTTCTTTGTCCTTCCTAAATAATCCTGCCTCTACTACTTTCCCAAGCTTAATCCCTTTACTTGAGCTCATGATAACATTTTGTCAGGAGCTACAGCTCCCTGTAGTTTTCTTTCATTGTTGTGTGTTCACCTGGTTTTGGAATCAGGGTAATACTGGCCTCATAAAATGAGTTTGGGAGTCTTCCCTCTTGAATTTTTTGGCATAGTTTGAAAAGGATAGGAATTAGCTCTTCCCCAAATGGCAAAATTCGCCTGTGAAGCCATCCAATCTAGGGTTTTTGTGCGTCAGGAGTTTTTTTGATTACTGCTTCAATTTCACTAGTTGTTATCAGTCTATTCAGGCTTTGTGCTTCTTCCTGATTCAGTTTTGGAAGATTATATGTTTCTAGAAATTTGTCGATTTTGCTCAGGTTGTCATATAGCTGTTTGTAGTAATTTCTTACAATCCTTTGTATTTCTGTGGCATTGACTGTAATTTTTCCTCTTTCATTTCTGATTTTATTTATTTGGGTCCTCTCTTTTTTTTCTTGATGAGTCTGGTTAAAGACTTGTCAATTGTGTTTATCTTTTCAAAGAACAAGCTTCTGAAATTATTGATTTGTTGAATTATTTTTTCAGTCTCCATGTCATTTAATTCTTCTCTGATCTTGATTATTTCCTTCTTTCTACTTGTTCTGTGCTTTGTTTGTTTTTCCTCTGGTTCTTGTAGATGTTGGATTAGTTTGTTTATTTGAAATTTTTCTCTTTTTTTGGTAGGCCTGTATTGCTATGAACTTCCCTCTCAGGACTGCCTTCACTGTGTCCCATAGGGTTTGAGCTGTTATGGGTTCATTTTCATTTGTTTCCAGAAATTTTTTGATTTCTTCCTGGATCTCATTATTAACTCACTCATTATTTAATAACATGTTATTCTGTCTCCATGAATTTGAATGTTTTTGAGTTTTTTTTTCCTTAAGGTTGGTTTCTAGTTTCAAGCCATTGTGATCCGAGAAGATGTTTGATATGATTTCAATTTTCTAGAAATTATTGAGGCTTGTTTTGCGTCCTACCATGTGGTCTATTTGAAAATGCTCTATGTGCATTCGAAGGGAATGCACATCTTGTTTCTTTGGGGTGAAAGGGTCTATACATATAAATTAAGTCCATTTGATCTAGAGTGCTGTTCAATGCCACAAGATCCTTGTTGATTCTTTGCTTGGAAGATCTATCCATTGTTCACAGTGGGGTGTTAAAATCCCCTACTTTTAGTTCATTGCTGTCTAAATCTTTCTAGAAGTCCTCCACGATTTTCCTTATATATTTGAGAGCTCCTGTGTTGGGTGCACATATGTTTACAAGGGTTATATCTTCTCGATGGATTATTCCCTTATTTATCATAAAATATCCTTCTTTGTCTCTTTTTATGGCCTTAGTTTTGAAGTCTATTTTGTCTGATATAAGTATTACTACCACAGCTTTTTTTTAATGTCTGTTTGCTTGGAATATTTTTTTCCATCCATTCACGTTCAGCCTGTGTAGGTCTTTTGTTCTGAGGTGGGTCTCCTGTAGACAGCATATATGCAGGTCATGTTTTCTCACCCATTCAGCTACACTATGTCTTGATTGGAACATTTAATACATTTACATTTAAGGTTATTATTGATAGGTACTTATTCATTGCCATTTTTCCCTTTGTACCTGTGTTCCTCTCTCTCTCTTTCATCTTCTTAAATCAGTCCCTTTAGCATCTCTTGCAGAGGTGGTTTGGAGGAGGTGTATTCTTTGATCTGTTGTCCAGGAAGCTCCTTATCTGGCCTTCCATTTTAATTGAGAGCCTTACTGGGTAGAGTAGTCTTGGTTGCAGGCCTCTGGTTTTCATTACTTGGAATATTTCTTGCCATTCCCTTCTGGCTTGGAATGTTTCCATTGAGAGTCAGCTGCTAGTCTTATTGGGGCTCCCTTGTATGTAACTTCCTGTTTCTCCCTTGCTGCCTTTAAGATTCTCTCTTTGTCTTGGAAGTTTGTCATTTTAATTATGCTGTGTCTTGCAGTGGGCCTCTTTGGGTTCATCTTGATGGGGACTCTCTGTGCTTCCTGGACTTGTGTGACTTTTTCTTTCATAAAATTAGAGAAGTTTTTCATCATTACTTTTCAAACAGGTTTTCTATCCCTTGCTCTTCTTCTTCTCCTTCTGGTATCTCTGTTATATGGATATTATTCCATTTCATGTTCTCTTGTAGTTCTGTTAACACCTGTTCATTCTTTTTGAATCTCATTTTGTTTTGTTGCTTTGTCTGTGAATTTTTCCTACCTTGTCTTCTAGCTCACTGATTTGATCCTCTGCTTCATCTAGCCTGCTTTTAATTCCTTCTACTGTGTTCTTCATTTCCGATATCTTAGTCTTCATTTCCACCTGGCTCTTGTTGATAGTTTCTATGTCCTTTTTCATGCTAGTGTAGTTTGCAGTAACTTCCTTGTAGCTTCCCTGAAGTCCTTTGTAGTTCTCACTGAGCTCATTGAGCATCCTTATAACTATTATTTTATACTCCATATCTAATAGTTTGCTTGCCTCAATTTCATTTAGCACTATTTCTGGAGATTCCTCCTTTCCTTTCTATTGGGGGTTGTTTCTTTGTCTCCCCATTTTAGGTGATTCTTCTTGTTTGTTTCCGCTTCTTAGGTTGATTTCCTTTGACTCCCTGTCTTTGCAGTGTGACCTTCTGTGGTAGGAGACCTGTGGGATTCTGTGGTGGAGTCTCCTTGATTTCTGAACCATATGCTCTTGGGATGCCCCTTATGCCATTTAGGTGGGCCTTCTAGTTGTAATTGGGTTTTGGTTGTTGGATCATTCTTTGGTGGGTCCTTCCCTCCAGCTGACTGACTGCCCACCACATCTTCTATGCTTTTACAGGTGCTGCCAGAACAAAACCAAACAGCCCAGGAAACAAACTCACACCTGCAAAAGTAATCCCCATCCACAACTGCACTATCAACAGCAAATGAGCCAGTGTTAATAAAAGTGCAAAGAGATTAAGACTATTAAAGGAAAAATGAAAATGAGATGACTAACTGAAAGAAAAATGGTTCTGAGAGGGTAGAGGGAGGAGCAATAATATGAATAGAGAATAAGGACAAGGCAAAGAGAGAAAGAAAAATTTACATTGTAAATAAAAAGGGAGGGAAGAAGGCAGAGTAGAGTAAGAGAAAGGAAGTGTATAGTATTAGACTGAAACAGAAATTTAAAAAAAATAAATAAAAATAGCCCTGGCTGGTGTGGCTAAGTGGATTGAGTGCCAGACTACCAACCAGAGCATTGATGGTTTGATTCCCAGTCAGGGAACATGCCTGGGTTGTGGGCCAGGTCCCCAGTAGGGGGTGCTCAAGAGGCAACCACATATTGATGCTTCTCTCTCTTTCTCCCACCCTTCCCATCTCTAAAAATAAATAAGTCAATAAATAAATAAATAAATAAACAAAGTCTTGAAAAAATAAAGGTAAAAAAGTAGTGAGAGAGAGAAGAAAAAAATAGGAATCAAATTGGAGAAAAAGATCCACCACAGTGCTATTGACAACAATGAGCAAAGATTAATATAGGTGGGAGTGGAGTAAGAGGGGAAAAAGAAAGAAAGAAAAGGTTAAGATATGTCTAGAGGAAAGAGAAGTGATTTTGAAGTGATAGAAGGACAAGGAATGCTAAGAGTGAGGAATGCAAACCATGATAAGACAGGGAAAAATTAAAATTTAAAACAAAAAAGGAAGGACAGGAGGAAGACAAAATGGATAGGAGAGGGGCATGGTCAACTTTGAGATTTGAAATATGAAAATAGTGAAGATCTAGGAATAAAATTGGAGAAATGCAACAACAACCACCATATCCACAACTGATGAGCAAAGACTGATAAAGGTGGAGAGAGAATAAGGGTATTTTGAACAGGAAAAGGAATGTGAGATGAGTAAGGACAAGAAAAATGGTTTTGAGAGTCTGGAGAATAAGAGTGTGGAATGGAAACAAGTTGTAGCAGGAGGGAACATAAAATTTAAAAGAAAAATAATAAGAGAAAAAAGAAGGTAAAATGGAATAAGAGAAGGGAGGAGCAAAATATGAGATATGAAATAAACTTTAATATAAAAACTAGTGACAATATAGGCAAACTTGAAGGATAAGAAATGAATGTTAAAAAGCTATGCAGGAGAGAAAATAACACAAATCATGAAGAAGGCCGTGGTGGAATTCATCTCACTGTTTTCTCTTTCTGGATCTGCCTCTAGTGATGTCAGATGGTGTCCCAGTCTGGCCCTAGGCAGCCTGTTTGAGGCTACCAGTAATCCACTGTCTGTGGCTGCCTCCTTCCATTGTTAATGTAGTCAATCTGTAATCAGCAGTCAGGCTTAAGCACCACAGGGTGGGGCAGAGTAATTCTTGTGGGTGGGGCTATTGCTTCCCCTTAGGCTGTTGCCACTCAGAAGGGAGTGCTCTGTCTAAGCAAGATGGCTCGTGCAGTTTGGGGAACGACTCCGCACAGGGATCCTGGCGACTGCTGCCTTAGTTCTTTCCCCAAAGCCTCCATCATCAGACTCTCCTCCAGCATCTCTAGTACACTCTGCCCCCACTTTGCTAGAGCCCAGGGGAAGTGGCAGCAAGCAAAATTATGTGTGTTGGCCCTTTAAAAGGCCAACTGTGACTCCAGTCATCTTTTCTGCAGACAGAAATCCTGCCACTTTTCATAGTTGGATGTTAACTGGGCTCCTTTCCTGGCTCTGGTGCTATAGGCTGGGGAGCCCAGCTTCAGGTTTAGACCCCACAGGTTTCAAGGAGAACCCCCCAGTCTCTGAACTCCCCTTCAGCACTCCAGCTGCCAGTCATGGGAGCTCAGCCAGCCCTCTGGCATCTCCTCCACACTCTGTATGGGGTATGTTATGGTGAAGAGGTTTCTTCCATCTGTCTGTGGTTATAAGGCTTCTCTCCAGCTATTGTTCCATTGGTTATTCTGGATGATTTCTCTACAATTTAGTTGTAATTCCACATTGGTCCTGGGAGGAGGTGAGTGTAGCTTCTACTTACTCCTCCACCTTCTTGGATCTCCTCTCCAGACTCACTTCTTAACTGAGCCATGATTTCCCCTGCCTCACATTATGCAAACGTTGCTCCTTTAGCCTGGCCTTCCCTGATGGGATGCCTCACAGATGGTGCCACTGCACTTTACTACAAAAGTTGTAAGTGCAAGACCACCCCACGTGCATATTGGGAGGTTTGCATACACTATAGTTGCTCAGTAAGTGTTTTCATTATGTGTGAATGATTAAATAAATGTCTTAAATTTCAAACCTGACAAAATGGGATTAACATTACAGAAATAGAGGTAATGGAAAAGGAAGTTGTTCTGGGGTAAAGAAGATTGCATACCATTAATTCCTTGCATTAAATACAGGGTGGGACAAAAGTAAGTTTACGGTTGTGAGTACTGGAAACACAGAGTTTACTATTGTACTATTATTTATTATTTATTGTATTATTTTCCACATGAACAACTGTAAACCTACTTTTGCCCTACTTTTACCTCTGTACAAGGTGGTTTTCATCTCCTGGCTTTGATCGTTGTTTTGTTCTCTCTGCCTTCTCATGGACCTCTCCCTCACCAGCTCCTCCTATCAGCCCTGAATACACAGGAGTGGGCAAAGTAAGTTTACTGATGACAACAAAGAACTCTGTGCCAAAGTGTGCTTGTGTATGGCAAGTAGACTGCACGAATGTGTAAATAACAAGGGCCAGTAATTTGAGCATGTACAAGATTGTACCTAAGCGCACTGTGCCATTGTGGCATTCTTTTGCGTTAATAAATCTATCGTAATAATCATAACTTTCCCCATGCTAACAACCGTAAACTTACTTTTGCCCACCGTGTATTTCCTCTAGTAACTGGCAACGTGCCTTCCACTTTATGGTCGTGGAATCTATTCATCTCCGGTCTTTAGTTAATAGATTTGCAGAGAGCAATATGAATGGGAGATAGATTTCAGAACATTAAGGCAATACAAAATGGGAAGAAAAAGGTAGAGAACAGGCTTAGATCTCTGGGGTGGGGACAGGAGAATGGGGAGATGTAACTTATTGAAGAAGTTTTATTGCCAAAAAAGCACAGAAAAAAATACACATTTTTTAAAGATAGTGTAGTCCTGTGCATTATTATAATAAATAGTGAGATACTTTTACCTTTAGTCCACAAGTACACAAATTAGAGCTTATATACATTGTTTCCACTAATCATTTGGTCTGAGATCTATTAGTCCACATACAGATTATTCATTATTTGAAATCAAGAACATTGTCTAATGGTTTTCTTATATCTCCTGCAGTGCTCCAAACAGGGACAGCTACACAATAAGAGTTTAATAATTCGCTACTTGAATTAAATGATTGTAGTTTAGTCGCTCATTCCTAGGGAGGCTACAGCATTAATCGTATTATCATTTTACAAATGTCAATAAAATGGCAACAAAGAGCAATATGCTGTGAAAATGAGTAAGGTACAATTTCATTTCTAGAGCCCTGTTCAGACCTATTGGAATACTTTGGTGATCTGTTAGGGCATCAAGAACAACACTAGACCCTCAGAGGAGAGGCCTTGTGTAAATTAATCTCTGTGAGATGAATTGCAACCTGTCCCGAGTTTTTGAGATGGCATCCTGAGAAAACGGTGAGCGTTACTGGACAAATGCCTAGATGCAGAGGAGTGAGGTGGGGACCAATGCTATATACAGCGGTAAGAATGACCACAAATGACAGTGTAGGTTTTCAGTGAGAGTACAGTCCCATTTAGAAGCTTCCATAACTTAGAATGCTAAAGAACACGAGAGTAAACCCAGGACTGGGCTGCTGAGAAAATGAGCTAATAATCGTGCACGATCTGTGAACCTGCTTATCAGTTTTAATTATCTGCCAATTTGTGTTATCTCTTAAATGATATTCGAGTCTATCTACTGCTTTCTGCGCTTGCTGCCAGTGATTCATATTCCAAAAATGTTTTAATTTGGGCAACTCTGTGCACGTCACAGCCCCACCACACAAAGACCTCCCAAGTGATCTGGCAGACCAGTGCCAGATCACCTGAGACACACCAATTGAGATATCTTTAAAATGCTGTCCATGCTAATGTCACAGGGATTTTCAAACTGAGTTTAAAGTTTTTTGACATATTAGAAAATATTCATGTGGCTGGGTAGCTAAAACTCAGTTCCAACATGAGTGTAAACTAATGCTTTAAGTGTACATGTTTCCATTAAAAACTTAATTCTCACTTTTCCCAGACAATGTGTCTGTGGGAAAATAAATGCTTCTTATCAACAGCGACAGTGTACTCAAGTTAAATCTAACATTTATCTTCCAATGGTATGTATAATTTTCCTCACCATTCCTTCTAAATTTTAGAATGATGGAGGCAAACGAATAGCACTGGTTTTACAACATCCTCAACTCCAGAGATCAGCTAAGTTGATTTTCTGTAGAAAATGCCTCTTCTCTTCCCCCCCGGCACTTACATGTCGCTGGCGATGGAGGAGTTCCGGGACATAGACTTTGGAGAGAGGTCATAATCGCTGTCGGATCGATATAGAAACGACTCCCGACGTTGACTGTGGACAAAGTTTGCTTGGAGAATTAACCCAGATCCTGGGCTGGTCATGGGGTCCAAGGGACTCCGTCCCGCAGATGTGCCATTGTCCACGTCGAAACTGCGAAAGAAGGAGAGATGACATCACTGTGAATACTTGCATGTTGACATTTTAGGGAAGGGAAATCTCAGTTTAGGAATTGACAGTGGGAAAAGTCTACAGCTGGTTCTGTTGTTAAAAAACAGTAATACTGAAATACACAAAAGTGAAAAAGCACAATGAAATTGTACTCTTGTCTTCCTAAGCTTTGGGATACTTGATACTTTTGCTAACTAACTGGATACAAGACATAGATCTCTCAACATCAGTTAAAAAGAAATCATTCTGAAAAGAAGAGTTCTCTTAAGTGTCGAGTTTCTTTAGGAAAAGAATAAATACATAGTAATTCACTAAATACTTGGGTTTAGTTCAACAACTGCTCATTGTATGCCTAATATCATTGCTTCTCCATACCTGGGCTTCTCTCCACACTTACACAATCACTAACTTCTATTGTATCCACTTCCCTCCATCCCCGTGCCAACATATCAAGTCCACGGTTGCATCAACTCTCACCTACAATCATAACAGCCTTAAAAATGAATCTATTTTCCACCCTGTACTAAGAGTGATTCTTCTTAAACTATAAATCTGACCATGTCATTCATCAGTTGAAAACCTTTCAGTAACTCAGTGTTGTTCTCAGGATAAAGTCCACATTTCTTGGCTAGATTGACAGAGTCTTAATAATCCATTCTCAGCTACATATTCCCAGCCTCAGCATGCAACTTGGTTACCATGCTCCACGGGGCATTTCAGCTCCACTCATACTGAACCACCATCTCAGGCAGCCATTATCCAACCTCCTGTTCCCGCCTAATTGTTGTTCATCCTTGAGGAGCTAGCCTTCACTTGAAAGGCATGAGGTGCCCTTCTCTGTGCTCCCAACACACTTTTCCCCTCCCTATCTGTAGCAATTATCAGGAACAGGAACTCTTACTACTGGGTCTCCTCTCCCAGACTGTGAGCTCTCTGAGAACAGAGACTCTGTTCCTAGCACTTCAGAAACCTTTGCTAAGTGGTTTGAATGAATGAGTGAGTGAATGAAGGGCATTGTGCTCAGCAATGCAGATTTTAAAGTTGAGGGAAAAAAGAATCACACATGCACAGTTTTTAACATTACAGCCCTTACAATCTACATAATCTTTTCATAGAGTGCTTTTCTAGTCAAACATCAACCAGCATTAAAATAAAGTCAACTCACTTGTCTTCTTATGAGAGGAGGGTAATAGCTCAGGAATGTGGTTAAAGATTGTTGAATGAATAAATAAATAAATGAGTTCAAGTTGTTACCAATATTTTTTTCCAATTGGAACCTTTATTCCAGCTATTAGCCAGCTAATTTCAAAACTTTATTTTACTTTCTCCATTGGAATTATTATTAAACAGTGTTATGAGCCAAGGATTACAAGCCAAAGTGGAAGAAAAAGCTGGGGACTGGATGTCTCATGGCTCACCTATGAATCTGTAACTAAATTAACTTAGTCCATCTAGTTTTTTTTTGTTAAAAAGAGGGAAAACTCATAATGTAGCCTTACCAGTCACAAACATGGTTTCCAACTGAACATTTTCTTAGAATTGTATGTCTTTGGAAATGCATTTATTTGGTCCTTAAAGGACAATGAAAGACCATCTAGTTGAATAGACTCATTTTGTAGACAAGAATACTGGCCCCTAAGAAAGTTGCCTGACCAAAGTTAACGAGCTAACTGGATTTAATCATCTGTTGTTCATGAAGTTCTTCCAGCTCTGGCGTATAATTATGTAAACTACAACTGTGTGTTCGTAACCGTGACACCCACACAGGGGCTATTTGTTTCACCTAGAGAGGCACTTCATGCACATGGGACTTTCCGCAATCCTGAGGAAGGCCAACAGGGGAAAGAGACCTCTGATCACTAGAGGGACATATTAGGGATCTCTGGCAAGCTCTGTGAGGGTTTGCTTAATTAAATAAGCATTTACTAACCACCTGATATGAGCACAAGGAGATATAGAAGCTGAAGGAGATCAGATTAATCCAGGCTGGGATATCTGAGAAGTCTTCATAGAAGAGCAGTATTCTATTTAAAGAGGGCATTTGAAGGAATTCAGTGTACAGCTGAAAGATATGTAAGAACTCTGGAGAGGAGGAGGAGGAGAAGAGATTTCTTTAGTCATGAAAGCTCATCAGCGTGAGGATGACTTAAGAGTGTGAACACATAAAAAAGGCTTATGTTGATTTCCTTGAATATCAAGATGTTCTTACTGACTTATTTTACATTTTATTTAATTTATGGAGGTTAGTTAGTAAAAGTGCACAGGTTTCAAGTGTGCTATCATATAATACACCATCTGTGCATCGCACTGTCGAGAGCTGTACCACCCTCTACGTGCACGGTCTCATCTGTTCTCACTGTTTAAGAAAGTAAAAGGTAAGAGCCTCCTCCTTGCTATGCATTAACAAAAATATGGGAGATAAAGGAGTATAATTTATAATTTACTTTTCTTAGTTCAATTGAGTAGATATTGATATAACCAAAAAATCAGTAATTTGTGTTTTTTCATTACTATATTTTTTCCAATTAATTTAAGCAAGTCTTACAGAGACTCTCCACTACAAGGCTTATAACAAGTACTGATAAATGTCTTAAAACAGTTAACATTTTGAAATAATATTACTCACTAAGACAGAAAGATTATTAATAGGTCATAAAAAACTTAATATGGAATATTCTAGGAGCTCTGATTTTTCTTTCCAGGTTGTAATATTATACACTGTCCACTAGATGGAGCTCATTTTCTTAAATAAGGAAAACCTTAGTGTGAATAAACTTGAAGGCCTAAACTAGTCCTTAAAGATTCGAGAATGGAAACGGAGTTTAAGAAGCTGAGGCAGTGTGAATGAACCTAGAGGGTGTTATGCCATGTGAAACACATCAGATAGAGAAAGATCTATATCATTTTACTTGTATGTGGAATCAAAAAAGCAAAATAAGCAAAGAAAACAGAAACAGACTCACAGATACAGAGAACAGATTAATAGTCACCAGAGGGAAGGGAGGTGGCAGCTGGGTGAAAAAGGTAGAGAAACTAAGAAGTACAAATTGGTAGTTACAGAAAAGTCACAAGGATTTAAATTACAATGTAGAAAAAGCCATCAGTAATATTGTAATAACTATTTATGATGCCAGGCAGGTGCTGGAAATATTGGGGGAACCACCTTGTAAAGTATATGATTGTCTAATCACTATGCTATCCACCTACAACTAACACAAAATAATATTGAACATAAGCTGTAATTGAAAAACAAACTTTTAAAAAGACACATGAAAACAACCTCTTAAATACTATCCAAAAATAAAACCTCACAATTTATAGGAAGTGATTACTAAATACTGATGAAACTATATTAATCTAAAAATATTAATATTAGTTTTCTAAACAGATTGAGAATGAAGATCTAAAACTGATCACTTTTATTAGATTTCTACTTGAAAAAGCAACAAGACCTTGAGAAACTTTAATTGAATTTTTATAACTAATAATTGAATACCTATTAGGTTGGGGTAAGGTCACAACAGTATCATTATTAATGGTCTGGGGACTCACTCTAAATTTTGGTGGCAAATTTTCTCAGAATGAGGTTTTTGAGGGGAGGTAGGTCCAGGGTCTGAGATCATTTGCATGGTTGATTTCTATTACATTAAATGTTCCTATAATCAAAATTCATCATCAAGAAAAAGTAATACAGTCATATTACAGAATCCCTAGGCAGAACCATTAGCAAACGCCAGTACTGGTGAATGGCTTTACAGAAAAAGACTTTGCATTACCAAAGATTCAGTGAACAAACCATTGCAGTTTCTCCTACATCCTTGGGTTAGGACTTGATTAAACACAGAGATTTAAACATAGCACTTCTGTGTGAGGCATTCAAATCTAGTTAAGACAATATAACATAAAGCAACAGAGAAAAAGAACAAAATGTGACATGTCTGTATTAAATGTTATATAAATAATAAATTATTAAACTGTGTCATATAGGCAGTCAGAGAATGTGATTTAGACAATGAATGTAGAAGGAGTTTAAGAAGCTGAAGGCTGTGCTTCTTTGAAGGGGAAATAAAAAAATATCCAGCCAGGGTAGAGTTGGGGTAGGGGCTATAGACTGAATGTTTGTGTCTCTCAAAACTTATATGTTGAATTCATATATAACCTTCCTAAACTGAACCATGGAGGACTGGAAAATCTAAATAGACTGATCAACAGTGAGGAAATGGAAACAACCATTAAAAACCTTCCCCAAAATAGAAGTCCAGGACCAGATTGGTTCAGTAGTGAATTCTAGCAAACATTCAAATAATATTTAATGCCTATCCTTCTCAAACTCTTCCAGAAAATTGAAGAAGAGGCAATACTTCCTAACATATTTTATGAGGTCAACATAGCCCTGATACCAAAACCTGGCAAGGACAGCGCAAAAGAGGCAACTACAGATCGATATCTCTGATAAGTACAGATCAAAAGTCCTAAACAGAATACTAGCAAACTGAATACAATAATACATTAATAACACGTCACAATCAAGTGGGGTTCATTCTAGGCACAGAGATGGTTCAACATATGCAAATTGATCAATGTAATATACCACATTCACAAAACAAAGGTAAAAACCATATGATCTTATCAATACATGCAGAACAGCATTTGATATGCTACAACATCTATTTATATGAAAACATTCAATGAAATGGGTATGGAAGGAAAGTACTTTAACATAATAAAGGCCATATATGACAGACCTTCAGCTAATCTCATACTCAATGGTGAAAAACTGAAAGTTTTTCTTCTAAAATCAGGAACAAAACAAGGATGTCCACTCTCACCACTCTTACTCAACATAGTTCTGAAGTCTTAGCCAGAGCATTCAGGCAAGAGAAAGAAATAAAAGGCATCCAAGCTGTGAATGAAGAAGTAAAAGTGTTACCTTTTGTAGATGACATCATACTGTAAATAGCAAACTCTAAAGACTCCACCAAAAACATTATTAGAAACAATAAATGAATAAAGTAAAGTTGCAGGACACAAAATCAGTGTACAAAAAATGCACTGCTTTTCCATATACTAACAATGATATTTCAGAAAAAGAAATGAAAAACAAATTCCTTTTGCAATTGCAACTAAAAGAATAAAATACCTAGGAATAAACTTACAAAAGATGTGAAGGACCTATATACTGATAACTACAATGCATTACTAAAAGAGATTGAAAAAAACCCACAATGAAATGGAAAGATATTCTGTTTTCATGGATTGAAAGAATCAACAGAGTTAAAATGGCCATAGTACAAAAGACTGAATAGCCAAAGCAATGCGAAAAAAGAACAAAGCTTAAGGTATCATAACTACCTGACTTCAAACTATACCACAGAACTATGACCAACGGAACAGAATTGAGAGCCCAGAAATAAAACCATATACATATGGGTGAATAATTTCTGACAAAAGAGCCAAAACGTACACAATGGAGAAAAGAAAGCCTCTTCAATAAATAATGCTGGGAACATTGGAAAACCACATG
The DNA here is from genome assembly GCA_004027475.1 of Anoura caudifer. Taxonomy (NCBI): domain Eukaryota; kingdom Metazoa; phylum Chordata; class Mammalia; order Chiroptera; family Phyllostomidae; genus Anoura; species Anoura caudifer. Next base: position 233,781 of record PVKU01000340.1, on the reverse strand, counting down.
CAAAAGAATGAAACTAGATTATAGTTTGTCTCCATGCACAGAAATGAATTCAAAATCGATCAAAGACCTAAATGTAAGATCTGAAACAATAACTTACGTAGAAGAAAACACAGGTATTATCTCATAGACCTTGGTTGCAGAGAACATTTTCTGGCTTTGAATCCAAAGACAAGGGAAGTAAAAGCAAAAATAAATGCACAGGACTATATTAAACCAAAGAGCTTCTGCACAGCAGAAGAAACCAATAAAACATAAAGGCAGCCAACTGAACGGGAGATGATATTTGCAAATAACAGTTCTGACAAGGGGTTAATGCCCAAATATATTAAGAACTCATACAACCACGCTTATCTAATTAAAAAATGAGCAGAGGACCTGAACAGACACTTCTCCCAAGAAGACACAAAAATGGCCAACAGACATATGAAAAGACATTCAACTTCACTAGCTACTAGGGAAATGCAAATGAAAACTACAGTGAGATACCACCTCTAACAAGACAGGTAATAACAAGTGTTGGAGAGGTTGTGGAGAAAAAGGAACCCTCATTCACTGCTGGTGGGAATATAACTGGTACAGTCATTATGGAAAACAGTATGGTGGTTCCTCAAGAAATTAAGAACAGAGTTAGTATGACCCAGCAATCCCTATTCTGGATATCTACCCCCCAAAATTGAAAATGTTTATTCTCAAAGATATATGCACCCCTATGTTCACTGCAGCATTATCCATGGTGGCCGAGACATGGAGACAACCGAAGTGCCCTTTGACAGAGGACCGGATAAAGAAGATGTGGTGCATATATGCAATGGATACCACTCACTCATAAGAGAAGATGAAATACTGCCATTTGTGACAACATGAATGGACCTTGAGAATATTATGCCAAGCAAAGTAAATCAGTCACCAAAAGCTAAGAACCATATGATTTCCCATATGTGGGATACAAAACTGAAACTCATAGACACAGAGAACAGTATGGTGGTTACCAGAGAGGGAAGGGGGTTGGGGGGACAATAAAGGGTAAAGGGGACAAATATATGGGAGAGGATTTGAGTTTGGGTGGTGGGTACACAATGCAATATTCAGATCATGTATCATAGAAATGCACATTTGAAATCTATGGTACCTTATTAACCACAGTCATCCCAATAAATTTAACAATAAGAAGAAATGTTAGAAAACCAAACTATATCCTTGTTTGCTCTGGGTAATAATACAAAATTATAGCCAATCACTGTCTTTCTTTATATTTCTTATATATATTTGGTTAAAAGGCCAAACCCATGTAACTGAATGTTTTAATTAGGATTGTAAGCTTCCCTAAAGGGATGAGCTACATGAACTTATTCTTAATTTCTCTTTGAAAATATAATAAAATCATCATTACATTTTCATCATTATAATTCATCATTATTCTTCCCCTTGTAAAAACATTCATAATTTGAAACTTAATTCACAATGTGATCTTATGTGGAGATGGGGCCTTCAGGAGGTGATTAGGTCAGGAGGGTGGAGCCCTCATGAATGGGATTAGTGCCCTTGTAGAAGAGACCCAGACAGTGCCCTTGCCTCTTCCACCATGTGAGGTGAAGTAGGCCCTCACCAGACACTGAATCTGCTGGCACCTTGTTCTTGGACTTCCCAGGCTCCGGAACTGTGAGAAATAAATTTCTCCTGTTTACCCAGTCAATGATAATTCGTTAGGGCAGCCTGAAAAACCTGAGACCACGGGGTGGAAGGTGAGTAGTACAAGTGAAGGGGCAAAAGCAAACCCAAGAAGGAGTAAGTAAGGCATGTGTATAAAACAGGACACATTTAGTGTCCGGTTCAATTTGAGGGTTCGCATGAAAGAACAGTGGGGGCCTATGAAGATGGCAATTTCACATGGTCCAGCCTAGTAGGTAGGGCCAGGCGAGTTTATGCAGAGTGAGGCAAGGAGTGCCACTCCAGGGGGTGAGATGGGGGAGACTGCTGCCTGCTGAGTTGTATACTTTAAAATTGTTTTATTTGCTAAAATAAACATGTTGATTTTAAAATTAAAAAGAAATCAACAAGTATCAAAATAAATAAATACACCAAAGCACTGCCCCTCCCCTACCAAAAGGCTTGTTAATCAGTTCTTTTACATATCAGAACTAAGGAGCTCCCCCTGGGAATGGTTAGGTCTGGGGTAAACCAAGGCAACCCTTCATTCACTGAGTAGTGATATCTGAGTGTAATAATGATGGTGAGAACCATAACCGTAGTGATGATAATAATAATAAAGCTTTTGGGACACTTTCCATTTGCCAGGCAGTGTGCTCTGTGCTTTACATACATTATCACATTGAATCCTCACAAAGACCCTTTGAAGTTGGCACAGTGTTTCCCACTTGACCCATGAGGACTGTGAGGCATAGAGAAGTGGCCCTATGTTATGCCATGTGTTCAAGGCTATGCAGTTTGTAAGTGGGTTTCAAACTCAACCTGTTTAATTCTAGAACCTGGGAGAATGGCCCCAGTGTTCATATCTCCATTGCACAGCCTCCTGTTAACCGACAATTAACATCTCTTAGCCTCCTCACCTGGACGGAACTTCAAATGCTAACTCTTTGAAAGTAACCTTCTGGTCAACTTACAGATATTGCATGCCAAGGTTAATTCTGGGACTCTGTTTTCATGTGACCTCTGTTGGGAGGTGAGGAAAGACCAAAAATGTTCCTGTTAGGATGGGGATTGGAAAATATGGGTTAGATGTCAAATCTTGGCCCTGCCTCCTTCTAGTTGCATGCTGTTGGGCAGGTTTATTGTACCTTTCTAAGCCTCCATTTCCTGATATCGAGTGCTAGGGCCACTATAAGATTTAGAAGAGAAAAAACGTTATCACGCTGCCTGGCAGCTAGTCTATTCCCAATACTTAGCACCTAATGTTATTTTATTGCTATTGCTCTTTATCTTTGAGGGGGACTTCCCATCTAGGCCATTCTCTGTACGGGAGCACACTGCTGTGGGAAGAACCTGGAGGCAGAGATGAGAGAGAGAGGGAACTGAGAGCTGGTCGGCTGCATCACCGACCCTGGCAATCAATGAGGTGACAGGTGCTGGGGCCAGATGATTCTTACGACTCCAGCTGCTTTGATGTCTCCACCCCACTCCACAATTCCAGTGAGAAAACATTGGCAGGGGGAGGGTGGAGACTGTTGATTTTTCTCTAGATATTCCTGACTAAGGAGAGAGAACAATTTCCTGCTAGGCACCTTGGCAGACATGGAGGTCCCAACAACCTCAGTGGGGCTCCAGTGATTATAATGAGCAGAAACAGCACTTCAGCCCTCAGGGCCCCGGCCACTGGGTACACTGTGAGGATTTCAACTTGCAGCTGCATTGCTATTATTTCCCCGTGCCCGAATCTCCCGTGTATATCGAAACCCATGCTGTTGGTTATATCACGAAATTTATTTTGGTGCTTGCCACTCAAGGGGTGGAGAGGATGGTTTACCCTTGAACTTAATAGAAGCATAACCAAAATCAAATAATTACTAAAAAAGTATTTTTTGTCTTTATAATAGCTTTTTAAGTGTTATCAATATCACAAAGCTATGAAACCTGCTCCTAAGTAATACTAGCAATATTTCCCATTCAGGATTTTCCTGAGGGTCTAATAGCTTCTTCGAAGTAATGAAAAACTGCTTCTCGAAATTCCCCATTTTAATATTTACTGTGTTCAGATTATCTAGAGATGAGACTGTAGAAAATAGTATTTTACAGTGCCATGTACAAATGGCAGTTTTTCCCAATCAATGAAAATCTGCATCTCAAATTTAAATAAGATACTGAGAGAACATAATACTTAGTGAATCATGCAGGTACGTGAGGTATGCATATTAGCTTGCATAATATGTACATTTGCATAGAGGCCTAACATTAAGAATGAACATTTTGCCCTTTATTTTCACACATGGATTACATAAATAAAAGCCTGGAACAAAGGTGCAAAGGTGTATGCTTATTTATCGGTAAAAATACCATGTGATCGCTGGAAACAACATTCGGCTCTGATCTGTCAGTGACACTCCCAAGTAACGCAGGGCAATGACGTTACTCCCAAGTAACATCAGTGACACTCCCAAGTAACGCAGAGACTCCAGATGAGAATGATAGTGAGTTTGGTGTTTGGACTAGGGACCAGAAGGGACAAGCTAGACTCGCTTAGTAGGTTTTTGCCAAATGAGGTAGTAAAGGTCATTTTTTTCTGAAAAATGTTTATTAGATCTAAAATTTTTAAAGCCCAAACCAAGAATTTCTTTATTTGAGGTTTATAGGTTACTTTTTTTTCATGATTATCTTAAAGGAATCTTTCTTAACGGAAACTCTGCTTTAAAAAGGGTATTGAATGGGCCCTCACGAGGGACCGTGGTGCTGGGAGTTAGGGCAAAGCCTGCAGCCAGCAGATTAAGGTCGGTATTTGCAGCAATTCTCTAGAAATAATGAACACTTCCAGAGTCGTATATTTGCGCATATTTAACTTGAATATATGCTGACAGTGGAAACTGTCTGTTTTCATAGTTGTTGGTAGCCCTAAGTTTATCTGCAAATTTCATTTAGGCTTCACTGTGATTGAGAATAAAAGAAGCAAGCACGTATTCCTTTCACTTATATCCTGCTTTCACTTGTGGATCTCAGAGCAAGAGTACGGATGGGAAGAGCAGTAAAGCGCATGTCTCCCGGCTGGGCTGGACCCGCCTGTCAGATGCAGCCCCCAAGGATTCACTCAGTTGCATTTTCCTGCCAACCATTGGCTCTCTGAGACCACATCTAAGCTATTACATTTCCAAAATGCTGCTTCCCTCAAAACCTGGCTTCATGAAGCTAAAACCCAAAAGGGGAATGCCTTTGTTAACGGGGTCAGGGTGGGGTATTTCTGCATTAATTAATTAATTATTTCTGTGTTTCAGAGCGTTAAAGTTGCTTTGATAAGCCCAAACTAGAACACTCATATTTAATGGTGTGCCCCTTACTTCTCCCCACCCACACACCTACTCTTTACACAGTAGAGTGAGCCTGTTAAAACGTAAATCAGATTCCTGTGAGTTCCTGCTGACCATCCTCCGACGGCTTCCTATTTCATTCGAAGTAAATACTGTTGGGCCCAGAGCAGGCCGCCCTAAAATATACCTCCATGGCATACCAATACTTTAAATTAAAGTTACAAGAAGGACACCTTGACCCTCCCTCCCTCATCTCCTTGAATGCAAGAAACAAGTCTTCCCTGTGAAGGTGCCCTCCTTGCTTGAGGGGGTGCTAAGAGAGACACCCTTATGGCTCAGGTTAAGGAATCCAGGGCAGAAAAGCTAACATAAACAACACTTGTCACTCCTCTACGAAATTTATGATCCAAACCCAAACTTTGTTTAGATTTCTCACTAACCAACAACCAAATCTAAGTGTTTCATCCTTTGTCATCTTCACAAATGCACTGTTTGTCTAAAAAGTATAGCAAGCTGGCTGGTTCATCACTTCTTGGAGCATCATTTATAACCTCACATGTGCACATATTAACTGGGTTTTCTCCTCTTAATCTGGTTTTACATCAATTTTATTATTTGCCCCGCTGTGAGAATTAAAGAAAGGTGGACGGGAAAACTTCTCTCTGCCTGACTACACTATGTCCTCACAGTGGCTCAGGTCCTCCATGTCTGATGCAAGCCCCCGAGGCCTCTCCAGTCTCACCCTGTCCCTAGTCCCTCTCACTCACTGAGCCTCAGCCTCTTAGCCCCCCAGCTGGCCTTTGAACACATGTGTATGCATCCTCTGCTTGGAATATTCTTTACCCAGGTACCTGCCTGTTGTTACCTTCATGGTAAGACCATCCCAGGCTACTCTATTTAAATTTGTCACCATAATTTCCTAGCCTTTTCTAGCTTCCCAGAGGGAGAAACCACTGTGCTCTGCTGGTGGGAACATAAATTGGTGCAGCCACTATGGAAAACGGTATGGAGGTTCCTTAAGAAATTAAAAATAGCACCACTCTGTGATGCAGCAATCTCAGTTCTGGGTATATATTCAAAAGAAATGAAATCACTATCTTGAAGAGATATCTGCAACTCCCCCCTTTTTATTGCAATATTATTTACAATAGTCAAGAAAGGAAAACAACCTGAGTGTCCATGGACCGAAGAGCAGAGAAAGAAAATGTCATACACACACATACACACACAATGTGATATTATTCAGCTATAAAAATAAGGAAATCCTGCTATTTGCAAGAACATAGATGAAACTTGAGGGCACTCTGTTAAGTGGCATAAATCAGGAAAAGTACAACAGATACTGTACGATCTCACTTATTGGTGGAATCTAAAATAAGAACAACTTGTAGATACAGAGAACAGACTGGTAGTTGCCAGGGCTGGAGGGTGGGGTGTGGGGAAAGTGGGTGAAGGTGGTCAAAGGGCACGAGCTTCCGGCTGTATGATGAATGAGCTCAAGGATATGAGGTATGGCGTGGTGACTACAGTTAATAATGCTGTAGTGTATATATTTGAGTTGCTAAAAATACAAATTTCAAAAAGTCTCACTGCAAAAAAAGAGTTGTCACTATAAAAGGTGGAAGATGTGTTAGCTCACCTTATTGTGGTAATCATTTTGCAATGTATATAAAATACATATATTTATAAAATCACTACATTGTATGCTTAAAACTTACATAACATTTTATGTCAATTATATCTTCATAAACTGAAAAAAATTAAGTTGCCATTAAAAAATAAAATTGCCATACTAATTTCCTCACCTTTCTAGCCTCCTTTCCTTTTTATTTTTCTACCCACCATTTATCAGCCCCTGCTAAACTTTGTTATTTTGTTTATCTTACCCTTCTCATTGGATTGTAAGCTCTACAAATGCAGAGATTTTTATCCATTTTATCCATTTCTAACATATCCCCAGCACATAGTAGTTACTCAATAAATAGTAGTGCTGCATTAATGTCATTAGATGCAGCACTACTTACTATATCCTGGTTATTATTTACCATGGTTACCTGTGTGGCATTACTTCAAATGAAGGTTATTATTATTATTATTAAAATATTTATTTTTATTTTTTATTAAAAGATTGTATTTATTTATTTTAGACAGAGGGGAAGGGAGGGAGAAAAATATCATTATGTGGCTGCCTTTCAGGCACCCTCTACTGGGGACCTGGCCTGCAACCCAGGCATGTGCCCTGATTGGGAATCCAACTGGCAACCCTTTGGTTTGCAGGCCGGCACTCAATCCACTGAGCCACACTAGCCAGGGTTATTTCCTTTTAATCATTGTTCTATTAGTGTTGTCCCAATTCCCCCCTGCCCCCGTTGCTCTCCTTTACCCTGCCCTTCTCCCACAGTCAATTCCCACCCTGCTGTCCATGTTCATGGGTTATTTATACATGTTCTTTGACGAATCCCTTCCCCTTCTTTCCTCTGGTGGAAGGTTATTATTTTTTATTTTAGCTAGGGATTCCTTTTTTTAAACAAAGAATCTTATCAGTTAATGAGATTCATTAGTTTGTTTGAAGAAATCATCTGGAAAGGCACTCAGAAAGCTTTCGCATTAAGAGGCATTTTAATAGGGGTTATTTTGAATATACTCCTGTTTGACCACCAATCAACCAAAGAATCAGGGGTGGGCTCCAGGTTTTATGGCACATGAAGGTTATGTGATTTGGGGAGTCTGCTTTAAAACTAATGCCAAACATTCTTCCTTTTGCCAATTTCACAAAACTTATAACTATGTGAAGCTGCTATCACCCCTCCCTCGCAGAGCTTGGAAAGGGCCTAGGCCAGCGAGGGGCCTGTGCTTGATGTTCATCGTTTCACAGTGAACCTGCGTTTGAACAAAGCTGGACAGGGCTGAACGTGGGCAGGCAGCACCAGACCACTCCCCAAAAGGCAGGTTTTTATAGAGGGCAATTTTTCCTCATTCTTTCCTTCTCGCTCTTTTTTTTTTTATAGCCCTAGTTTTCAAAGCTTACTCATATTTTTCAGAATTTTTCTTGCTATTTGTACATGTTTATTCTTCTGGAACAGTGATCAGCAACTCGTCCTAGGGAAGCAGGAAGTGATTCCACCAGGTAGGATATTAGATTCACATTGAAGGTCTGAAGAAGGATGTGCTTCAAACCCACCTATCTCCACAAAGATTATGGTTTTCTCTTTGAGGGGTGTGTTTTTAAAATGTGGTTCTGTCTCATCCCTAGCTATTCATGTATTTAGACTTATTAAGAATTAATTTCTAAATGGCTTAATTGAGTGAATAAGAATTACTTGATTGTGAATCCCTTGTGAAAATACTTCACATTTAAAATAATACATGCTAAGTAGATTAAATAAGTTTAGGCAAGATTATAATGAAAAAAAAAAACCAGTAATAGTTTTACAATTGCCTTGAAAATATATAACTTAAGTCTGTTTCTTTTCCACTAATAAATATGAAAACTCATACACCACATTTTTGCTGGGTCTGGATTCTCCCTCAAACAGGTCAGGAAACAATTTAGATGCCCTACTATTATATCTATTTTGGAAAAGTAATATTACTCAGTTTCTAACCTCAATGATCCAAACAGATGGGTTTTGCCACTTTAATGGGGGTAAAAGGGAACAGAGAAGAGCTCCAGAGAGCCATGCAGCCTGAATTAGACACCATGTCTTCAGTCATACCAAGGTAAACAAATAACAAGAATATTATCCTACAGTTGCCATAAACAATCAGTTTCTTCTGCAGTTCTTTAAAAATATATCATGGAGAGTAAAAATGAAGGTGTAAACAATCACACCAAACAGCGTATATCTTGTTCTGTTTGGCCACATTAAGATTCGCTTTCCCTCATATTTCATTTTTTAAATTTATTTATTTTTATTGAATTTATTGGGGTGACACTGGTTGGCGACACCATGCAGGTCTGAAGTGTACAGACGAACAAAACATTGCCTGCGCGCTGCATCATCCTCCCACCGCCCCAGGCAAAGTCTTTTCCCACTCTCCTTCCTCCCCCTTTGCCCACCTCCGCCTCTCCCCCACCTCCCTTTCCTTCTGGCTTATCACCACACTGTTGTCTGTGTAATATATACATAAAATTTATTTTCCTAATCCCTTCAGCTTCTTTCATCCAGTCCCTCAAACCCCTCCCCCCTGATAGCTATCAGTCTGTTCCATCTATCCACGCCTCTGTTTCTATTTTGTTCTTCAGTTTATTTTGTTGATTAGATTCCCCATGTGAGTGAAATCACATGGTATTTGTCTTTCTCTGACTGGCTTGTTTCACTTAGCATAATAATCTCCAGGTCCATCCATGCTGTTGCAAAAGGTAAGATTTCCTTTTTTTGCATCTGAGTAGTATTTTGTTGCGTAAATGTATCATAGCTTCCCCCCCACTCATCTAATTAGGGTAGCTTGGGCTGTTTCTAGGTCTTTTGGCTATTGTAAATAATGCTGCAATGAATGTAGGGGTGCATATATGAGGGGGGACCCCAAAAAACCGGAATTATCTTCTGGAGGGCAGGCCGCTTATAGTACAGACTTCCCCCACTAGGTGAGTGTTCTGGGAACTCATCTGTACTGGTGTATCAGCTGGCATTGTTGTGAGAGGCTGCATTGGGCTTCGATAAATTTTCTTGAAGATTCTTTCAATATACTTGCCCATTTCATGTGGGTGGCTTACCAGTGCACCTGCCCACAACACTGAGTGTTCAGCAGTTTTTGAACCAAAACAGTATGACCCCCTGCCCCACCCTCCCTATTCACTTATCTCACCCCTGAGCCACTTTTGTTTGTTTGTTTGTTTGTTTGTTTCCCTGGATGAAAAAAGTCTTCAAAGGGAAACATTTTGCCAAAGTGGAAGAGGTGAAACAAAAAATGGCAGAAAAACTAAAAGGAATAAAAATCTATGAGTTTGAAAGCTGTTTTGAGAAATGGGGAAAAAAGTCTAGATAATTGTATTGTATCAAATGGAGAGCACTTTGTAGGTGACTGAAGTTTAAACATGTAAGAATAAATACACAATATTTTAGAAATAAATTCTGTTTTGGGGGGTACCCCCTCATATTCTTTTGAATGTGTGTTTCAAGGATACAAAATGCGTTTGCTGGGTCATAAAGCAGTTCCATTCTTAATTTTTTGAGGTATCTCCATACTGCTTTCCCCAGTGGCTGCACCAGTCTGCATTCCCACCAACAGTGCACAAGGGTTTCCTTTTCTCCACAACCTCACCAGCACTTGTTGTTTGTTGATTTACTGAAGACAGTTATTCTGACAGGTGTGAGGTGATATCTCATTGTGGTTTTAGTTTGCACCTTTCTGACGCTTACTGATGTTGAGCATTTTTTCATATGTCTATTGGGCATCTGTATGTCCTCTTTAGAGAAGTTTACTACAAGGCCATTGTAATCAAAACAGCCTGGCCCTGACTGGTGTGGCTCAGTTGACAGGGTATCATGCCACAAAGCCAATGGTCACCATGCCAGTTCAGTTCCCAGTCAGGGCACATGCCTGGGTTGTGGGTTCTATCCCCAGTCCGGGCGCATGTGAGAGGCAATTGATCAATGTTTCTCTCTTACATTGATGTTTCTCTCCTTCTCTTTTTCCCTCCTTTCTCCTCTGTCTAAAAATAAATAAAGAAGAATTAAAAAAAGAAGAAGAAACAAACAGCCTGGTATTGGCATAAGAACAGGCATACAGATCAATGGAACAGAACAGAGAGCCCAGAAATAAACCCATGCCTTTATGGTCAATTAATATTTGACAAAGGATGCAAGAGCATACAGTAAAGACAATCTCTTCGATAAGTGTCATCAAGAAAATTGGACAGGTACATGCAAAGAAAAAAAAAAGAAAAGAAACTAGACCACCGACTTAAACCATACACAAGAATAAATTCAAAATGGAAAAAACAATTAAGTTGTGAAACCATAAAAATCTTAGAAGAAAACATAGGCAGTGAAATCCCAGACATCTCTCGTAGCAATATTTTTGCCAGTTTGTCTCCTTGGGCAAGAAAAAACAGAGTAAAAAAAAGACAAATGGGACCACATCAAATTAAAAAGCTTTTGCAGAGCAAAAGAAACCATCAACAAAATGAAAAGGGAACCCACTGAATGGGAGAACTTATTTCCCAATGAAACATCTGATAAAGTGTTAATTTCCAAGATACATAAAGAACTTATACAATGCAACACCAGCAAGACAAACAATGCTTGTGAGTTCTTATATTGGGTGAAGTATACATGCTTACAAATTATCCTTCAGAGATTTTACAAAATTGAGACAGGCTGCTAAAGAGGCTGTGGAGTCTTTTTCAACAATCATATTGAAGAGTAAAGACATTTTTCATGTTTTCTTGAAATGGCTTTGTATACTATCCTCACTAAAGACAAATGATCTTGAAAACGTACAGAATTTAATAATCAGGACCATAAACATGGCAAGTTCTGTTTGCTGTCTGCCAAATTTGATTCTCCGCTGGTTCCTGGGCATGTAAGAAATCTCCTTTGCTACGCTTCCCTTGTGATTAGATTTGACCATGCCGCTGAATGTGAGCAGAAATATTGCATGCCGCTTTCAGGACTGGCTCAAACTCCTCTGCATGCTCATGTCCGTGCTCCTTCTCCTCCTGTCAGCTGGATGCCAAAGGTGCTGCCGCCGCGAAGGATGGTGGAAGCACAAGATGGGGTCCCTTAATGAGAGCAAGGAGGAGAGCCTCCTTATCCTCCTATGCACCACCCCATACAGTTACTCGATGAAAAATGGACATATTTTTTTAAGTCACTTGATTTTGGAGGTTTATTTGTTAGTACACAAACACTTAATGTACTACATTAAACAGAACCAAATTGGCAGTACTGAAAGTATATTAAACTGTCAAACATTTTACATTCAATCTATCTTTGGACTAAAAAAAAAATGTGCCCCAAGGTGCCCAAGTGGAACCTATTATTTCTTTAATTCTACCATTTTTACTCTGGGTTTAGGTTCCACCACCCCAAACCCTTCCATTCTTTGCTTACACGTATTTTCATTAAAATATTTCTTACCACTCAAGTGCTGAAGAAGTGTCAGAGGGTAAGTTTATAATCATTTCACAACTGCGTGTGCGAAGAGTGACAGCCAGTCCACTCTGCGCTGCTTTGGTGATGGTCAGGAAAGCCGTGAACGCTTTTTCTGGGGATCAGCCCAGACATGACCTCTTTTCTAAGCACTTCCACTTGCAAAGCGATGTCATTGCTGACCTCCTTTGCTTAGACATTATCTGTGTTTACACATTTGAGCCAATAAAAATTCCTTTCATTTTTATGCAATGACATATCTCAAATATTTGGACATAATTATCCGTTTGTGCCAACTCATCCATTTTCTGGAAGAGCAGCTCAAGCATGAAGCTAACGCACTGATTCATCTCTGGATCACAGAGGAGATACGGGACTCGGAGTCTCCTACCCTCGGGATTCAGGTCCATGCTCCACTTGAGACAAGAGGTCTTGGATGTATCAGATCAAACTTGGCTTGCCTTAGTTGCAATGGACTCCAGACCACACGAAGGCACACATTTCTAGGAGTAGGGACCAGAGGCTATGGGAAAATCTAGAAATATTTCATAGCTTACCTAAATTTAGAATAAAGCCACTCTTCACCTCTTCTTGTAGTTTATTTGCAATGGGAATAGGGCTGAGTTGGTTCTTCAGAATGGGAATGCCGAAGGCCCTTCCTGTTCTGAACTCGGAGATTAAATGCACTTCTAGTGCCAGGTGTGCTTCTCTCGAGGAAGCAAAGGAAGTACCTGGGCATTACCTTGGCTACAGCTTCTGAAGTACTGGAGTGGCATTCAATTCATGCTTCCCTTCACTGAGCTTCAGTGTATTTCTGGTATGAGAAGCATTTTGCCATCACCTTAGAAGTAGAACTCAAATGATCACTATAGCCCGAAGACGATGGTGTAGGGCACAGAAACAAGTGTATCCATTCCACAAGTGGTCCTCAGCCACCTGCTATTGCCAGACACCACTGCGCGGGAATGGAGTTCATAGAAAAGACACGCAGATTGTAGCAATTGCATTGAGCTTCTGCTTCTAAGTTAAAATGGGATTTATTTCCCCTCAGGACACCAAATTCATGGTGAGACTGTTTATCAATCCTAGTGACTTGCCAAATTCATAGCTGAGAAAAATGCGTGACTGTTTTCTAAATAAATTTGACTTCCCATCATCTCGAGTTGCAAAGTGATGTCATTGCTGACCTCCTTTGTTTAGACATTAACTGTGTTGTCAAAATTTAGTCATCAAAATTCCTTTCATTTTCACACAATGATATATCTCAAATGTTTGCATATAATCATTTGTTTGTGCCAACTCACCTATTTTCTAGATAAATTCTGATAATTCAACTGTGTGTATTTGTCTTTCTTTTTTCCTTTTGTAGAATTTACTCTGTATAATCTTGGCTCCTATTTTTGGATTATTTCCCATTTATATTTCTTTTCAAAAATGACTTGTGCTTTTTTGATGAGGAGTCCAAAATGGTATGTGAAGCTCTGAGTACAGTGTAAACAAGGGCATACATAACGGGTCAGCCTTTCAACCCAGCGAAGACTTCCCTAACCGGCTATGGACGGTCGTACCAGAATACGCAGACACCGCATTTCCTAATAGAAACGGCACTTGTTTCGATATCTGGCCTGTAACGTATCTAGTGCCACACTGCACCACTGCGGCATGCAAACAGGACCTCAATGTCCATCCAGCCTGCTTGTATAAAACCAGTACCACTGGTAGATCTTTTAATCCGAAATGTACTTACTTTTACAGAGAATACATCTTACAAAATAAACTCTATTCTTTCTCATATTTTACTACAAAAATCTAAAAAAGAATGGGCATCAGTTTTTAAAGCTTACTTTGGAAGGAAAAACCCCTAACATGACTTCATACTTTGTTGACCTTTAAAATTTAATTTTGACCAAATTTTGAAAAGGGCAAGATTGGCCATACTTCATGAAATCCAAATCAGAGTTTTTTTTTATAAGCATTCACTCAACGTAGGATCCTTTTTTTTTAATCTTTAGAACTTCAAAAAATCGTAAAACATGCCTTCACTCTTCTCTTTCTTTTCCTGCAAAGTTAAGAACTAGAAAATAAATTTGGCAAGAGGAAAAAAAAATCCTAACCACATGTATGCTTATTCTGCTCTTGGCTTTTCTGTACACAGCTGTCCTTTAAGCTTGCAATGTAATTGTGAGTTTGAATACCATGTTTGCCACTAATCCCACTAACGGACTTGGCCCCTCAGGCCACATGGAAATAATCTCTCCAGGCGCCTTGGGTTCTTTGGCAATTGGCTGTGTCCATGAGCAACATCTGGGCCTCTAATGATGAGTTGGACTATGGTGACCTATCCTCTGGAAACAAAAACTAATCTTCCCCAAAGCCTTTCCTCCTCTGCCTCTCACATAGCCCTACATTGTTTCCAAAGCCCATTCATAGCTATTGTTCACTGGAATTCACTTAGTAACCCTGAGCTAACAGGCAGTGGGGGGTAGGGATGGAGTGGATTCTTATCCTCATTTGCCAAAGAGGAAACTGAAGCTAATGAAGGAGGGCAATGTTGGCCTAGAGTCTCATTGATGTAAGTGACTCAAACCCAAATTTCCCGATCTTTGAACTAAAGATTTAAATGGGAGATTGAACAATTGAATTCATTTTAATTTAATAAAGCTTGAACCAAAGACACATTTTTGTTTTAATGTCCCCCATCAGAACTCAGAAATATTATCCAGCTGCCTTGAGCACATGTTTAAAATCTTTGCGTAAAACGTGACATTTTGCCGGAACAAATGGATGTGTTTACTTGTCTCTACATAATAGTATGACAAAAACTTGAAAGGGATCATAGTAAGGGCCCTCCGTGCTTCGGTAACCTTGTTAATCACTCCAGCCACACTGCAGTGCTGTGTGTTGGTTAATGTCTAACAATACTTGAGAGGAGATAGAGCCGACAACCTCTCTTTTGTAGGCTTATTTAAATACATTACAGACAAGCTCTGCAAGACAAAGGGGTTCTTATTTCATATTCTAAGGAGTATCTGAGAAAAAAGAAAAGTCTACTTGTATAACTGAAAGATAAGAATTCACCCTGAGACAGAGTCCTGGGTTAGGAATTGGGAGCCTAGAGTTTGCGTTCAACTCTGCCACTAACTAGTTCTGACTTTGGCAAACCTCTTGAATTTTCTGTGACTTAGTAATTTTATCAGTAAAATGAAGAGATTGACTATAAGTCATTCTCAATTACTGGTCTGCACAATACTTGAAGAAGCCTTAACATAGATTCTTAGGCCCCCTTTTGGACACTTTGAGTCAGTAGATCTGGGGTGGGAACCAGGAATCTGCGTTTTTAAAAAGCTGTCCAGGTGCTTCCATGTGTCGTCTGATTGGGAACACTAGATTTGCTGATCTCTAAAGCCCCTTCCAGGTTTAACATCCTTGATTCTGGCTGCATGACACTGAACTCAGCTCATGTTCCTGTAGCCCATGAGCTACTGAGGCACAGCATTCAGAGACAGAGCTGTTCTCGTTGGAATTACCACGCAGCCTCCTGGGTGTGCCCCTGTCCCTGAGTCCTACTGCACTAACCTCTATCCACACTGCTGGTGGGATTTTGTGTGTAGTTGAATGGAAAGAAGGAAGGGAAGATGGGTAGAAGGCAAGGAAAGGAATGAGGGAAAGAAGTGGGGCGGAGATAGCTTGGGTTAGTGGGAAAATGTGGTTATGTTACCTCCTTGAATAAATAGCCTTGCCTACAGAAGCAAGTTAAAATTCTTTATTATGGCATTTAAGTTACCTTAAAATCTGGTCTCAACTCCCTTCCAATCTCATCTCTGGTCCTTTGCTCATGCTAGTCTCACTGTGTGGAGTTTTCAGATGACATTTCACCTGAGCCTCACCTGCTTCAGCCCATGAAATCTTTCTTACTCTTCAAAGGTCCAGCATTAGATGCTGACCAACACCTAATATGTTTCCAGTTCTTTCTCCTGTAATTCTAAATAACTTTATTCATGTCCTCAATAAAGCATTATCTTGCAAATGGCTTTAGAATCATAGCTCCCTTATTAATTGTCCCTCCCTAGCTGTTTGAGGTTGGGAGGCTACATAGCATTCATTGACTTTAATTGTCATAATAAACATAACATTTACATGCGCTTTACCATTTACCAAATGCTTTTACATCCATTATTTTATTTACCCTTAATAACAATCCTGTGAAATACACATTATTGTCACCCCTTATTTTATGGATGATAAAGCTGCAACTCGAAGAGTTTGAAGTTTTAGATCCTCTTACTTTGAATCTTATGCTTTCCCTATACTGCCTAACAAGGCATTAGCAGATAGCAGGCACTCAATAAATGCAAATGAAATGATTACATAAACAAATGAGTGTTGAGAGGAGGCATCGTGGTGCTGTGGGAAAATAAGTCTGTTGTGACAGAGCAGCCCACGTTTACATCTTGAATCTGCCACTTGCCGATTGGACAATATTGGGCAGCTTTGTCTAAGCTTCTGTTTCATCAACTATCACGTTAAGAAATAATAGTGCCCTGATAAAGGTGAGTGTGTGTGTGGGTGACCTCCATAGTATTAAATGTATAATGTACTTTCTCCAGTGTGTGCACGGAGCAGGGACTCATTCTATGCTGGCTTTGTTACTTTGGTGAGAGGCAATCATTGTATTATTAATTGTGCCTGAGTTCCGCGCATATGCCTGTGGAGGGTACCTTTATTCCTAAGAATTTTAACACCTCTCATTTTCAAGGAAAAATATTAAGAGGCACTCTGTCGCCATGGTTAAGAACATATGGTTTAGGCTGCCTGAGTTCAAAACCTGACTTTTCCCCCTTATTCACCAAGTGAACTTGGCCAAGTTACTCAAGCTCTCCATGCCTCAGCTTCCTCTTCCATGTAATGGAGAAAACAGTACCTAGCATGGAGTCTGGCACATGGCCAGCACTATGCAAGCACCGGGAATTTCTTGTGTCATGGACGTCCTTAGCTAATAAGAGGTGTGCTGAGCACAAGGAGAGGATATTTGCCCATTGCACTTCTCAACCAAATGTTGATAACCCTTGTAAAATAGGAACCCAAAGTAACACTGTAACCTTGTCATTTCCACTTAGATTAATAGATAATAGTAATTAGATGAGCAATTGGATAATAGGTGAGAACATATCTATATAAAAAAGATGTGGGAGTGTGCATTTTGTTCTTATGTATTTATAAATGGAATAAAAAAGTCAGAAATTTTTTTGTGAGCAGCTCAGGCTACTACTTTTGAAATAGTAGGTTATTACTTTTTTACTTCATCTGAAATAAAATCTGGCCCTTGCTGTCTCTAGCCCCACCACTGAACAGAAAAAACTGAAAGGAGAAAAAGGTTGCCATATTTTAGAAACTGTTTCTTTGGATCAGTTATTCCTACTGAATATTACATTAAAGGGTCTGTTTTACCTGATAAATCTCATACACATTTCAAAATTGTAAAATGGAACTTCCTTTTGACCAGGCAATTCCACTACTGGGATTATACCCTAAGAACCCTGACACCAATTCAAAAGAACCTGTGCACCCCAGTGTTCATAGCAGCACAATTACAACAGCCAAGTGCTGGAAGCAACCTAAGTGCCCATTAGTAAATGAGTGGATCAAAACACTGTGGTACATTTACACAATGAAATACTACGCAGCAGAAAGAAAGAAGGAGCTCCTACCCTTTATGACAGCATGGATGGATCTGGAGAGCATTATGCTAAGTGAAATAAACCAGGCTGTGAGAAACAAATACCATATGATCTCACCTATATAAGTGGAACCTAATCAACAAATCAAACAAGCAAGCAAAATCCAACCAGAGGCATTGAAATAAAGAACAAACTGACAGTAACCAGAGGGGAGGAGGGAGGGGATAATGGGGGGAAAGGGGGAAGGGTTTTCAGGAACAACTATAAAGGTCACATGGACAAAGACAACGGGATAGGGGGAGGATTGAGGGTGGGAGGTGGGGATGGCTGGGGTGGGGGCAGTGATGGGGGAAAACAGAGACAATTGTACTTGAAAACAATAAAAATGTTAAAAAAATAAAATTGCTATAATAATAAAAAATTGTAAAAACAAAACTGTATGCTACTTGTAATGCCAAACGCATGTCAAGCAAAATGTGATAATCTCCCTTATTCTCCAGTCTTGAATATAGGTAAGGGCATGCAGGTGTGAAGTTAGAGCAAAGGTGTTTTTGACTCTAAGTGGTAGGTAATATGAAATCAGTGTCCTTGGGAATAGCTAGAAACCTGAGTTATTTATTGCATATAGCGTTAATGTTTTGTGCCTTCTACTGATGTTGGGATTACCTCAGAGAGATTATTTTTGGGATGGTAGAGATTAAGTTGCTTTGGAAAGGCCAGGTATTTCTGTTACCAAAAGAAATACCGCTTAAGCAATGGCAAAAAGGGAGAGGAACGGCAAAAGGAGGGTTTTCCCCATCTCTTTGCTGAAATACTGTTTGGTAAAGTAAAAGAGTAGATAATTTTGGGGCCCAGCGTTTCAATCTTCCACATGCGGTCAGTGCTGTGGCTTCTGTGTGTTGATGGACCCATGTCTCCCCCCGATGCCTCAAGCTTTGGCTTGATGTCCCTGAGAGAAAGTGCGGTCTTGAACATCTTTCATAGCTTTGCTGATGCTGACTACTCAGCCCTGCTCTCCCCCACCACATTCCCCAACAGAATTACAGCTGATATGCTAGCAACTGCCGAAGGTGAGACCTCCCACATAGTCCTAGGTGAGTGATTCACTCTCCGTGGGGACCCTACTGTCCCTGTTCCATGGGCTTTTCCCCAAGGGTAAACCCAATAATAATGATAAATAATAACAACA
This sequence comes from Anoura caudifer, assembly GCA_004027475.1. Taxonomy (NCBI): domain Eukaryota; kingdom Metazoa; phylum Chordata; class Mammalia; order Chiroptera; family Phyllostomidae; genus Anoura; species Anoura caudifer. Next base: position 214,847 of record PVKU01000340.1, on the reverse strand, counting down.
AAGATTGCACTATTCTCAGCACCATTATTACTACGTTGGATAAAGAAACCTCAGAGAAGTGAAGTAACTTGCCTGAAGGTTTTGTTTTTATCCACAATGCTTCATTGCTTCTGTAGGATCCAGTGGTCCTTTATTAAAATATTAGTGCAGGTCAACAAGACTAGGTCCCCAAATGCTATTTAGCTCCCCCGAGTATCAAATCCTAGCAGAAACTACATGGGCTTTGGAATTAAATGTGATTTGAATATAATTTCTTCCTTGTCAGCTCTGGGACCTTAAGCAAAGCTACTTAGGCACTCTGAGCCTGAGATTCCACAGTTGTTGAAAAGGGATTATGAAGTGCTCATCTTTAAAAAACCAAAATGGGCTAATGAATGATAAAGCACCTAAGACAGTATTTAAAAAGTGGTATGATTTATATATATATATATAACATATAAATATACATATAAATATATATTTTTAAAGTGGCATGATTGTATAAATATATAATATATAAATATAAAATATATATAAACATATATATAAATATATATACAGGGTCCACCAGAAGTAATGCCTGCTTGAGTGTGGTTGGTAAGGTAATGATATAGGTGTAATAATTTATAGTTTTAATTTGAACATTTTGCCTAAAATGTGGTGTGCCTAAAATGTGCTGTGCTAATATGGTGTGCTTGAATACACACACACACACACACACACACACACACACACACACATATTCAGTAAATGTCAATTCCCTTTTATTCCCTTTAAATACTCCGGAGTTTCCTATATATTTCTTTGCCTCTATAATAAGATGGCCTTAATTTGGCTCACTGCACGCATCATGAGGCCAGTGAAACACTAATGAAATTATCATTGCAACCCTTCTAGTTACTGAAACTAATGGCCAACACACAACTTCCTCAGTTCAGACAGTCCAGCTCGTCTTAGTGAAGGTGGTGGTATACTTACAGTTTCTATCAGAACAAAATTCTGTTGTAACTCTGACTCCAAGCCTTCTTTTGTGTGGTTGTGCCCTTGTTAGAGCAAAGGAGAATGTGACTTTGATCTTGGCTCCCGTCCAAAAGTAATTTCACTCCTATCAACTAATTCGTTATTTTGAATAGCATATTCCAATCCATGCCTAGGGTAACCCACCAGTTTTAGCAAGGTATGATAAAGCTGAATGCAGTGTTTCAATTTTATGATCTTTTTGCCCCTGAGCTCACCTACTTTTTACTTTCCATCAGCTTTTCTAGTTCTCTGAATATGTGATGACTGGCATAAGTTTTATTTGGAAAGCTAATATCAACCTAGTACTGTGCCTTAAAGAAAGATGTGGTTAAAAGGAAGTGGTGGTGAATGGCATGTGTCTGAGAAGCACTAGTCTTTTAACACAAGACCTGCAGACCTTCCTGGTGCACTAATCAAGTGGTCCAACTGATAACGCAAGGACAGGCTCCCCAAAGTGGTGCAGGATGTTTTCTGCTCAGATCATTCTAATATGAGCCCATACCTATATATAGTCATCCTGTAGCAGAGGTCTTCAAATTTTGAAGATCAGAGATTCCTTTAAGAATCAAATGACTTGCAAATCTTCAGAAATGTAAGCCTTTGGGGGAAAAATCATAAACATAACACATACACACATTTGGCTATAATTCTAGAAAGTTCAGTATGGTCTAGTGGTTAAGCCTAAGGATTTTAGTGACAGATAGCTAGGTTAAGACTCTTATTCTGCTGCTGTATAATATTAGATTTTCTGCAAGTTATTTAACCTCTTTAAATTTTATTTTCCTCATCTTAAAAAAAGAAATGAAAACAGTACCTACTTACAGGGCCATGATAAGATTTAAATGAGATAAAGCATGTGAAGTGTGGGGCACTAAGTGCTTTGTAGATTTTTATTGTTATTAATTTTAAGGGGGTTATACATTCTTAAAGCCTGTCTGTGGACTCCAGGTTAAGAATCTCTGCTCTGAAATAGGGACAAAGTTCAAACAATTAGGATAATCCACTTATCATAAAAGCAAAAAGGTCCTATTAAAGTAAATACGCATGCAAGGGCATTAAACGGCCAGGGCTGCTACCCCGCCTGGCCCCTGGCAAGTAGGACAACGGGTCTGGTCACATCCCCTCTCTTTCCAGGAGCACCAGCCTGTACCAGCTACCAGGACTTGGCAGCAATGGCTGCTTTCTGCATTGAGCAAAACAGCTCCTTGGCTGCCTGAACCTAATAAGGCTATTGTTCTGTCCCTGACATATTCTTTACAAGTTTTAGGTGTAAGAAAGGGCTGTTTGAAGGTTTTAATGAGAGAAAATGTAAGTGCCCAGTTTAAGGACTGACATACAATAGCCTCAATAAATGCTATTTCTTTCCTTGGCTCAGAAGGAAGGGTAACTTGGCTTGACAAAGTCATAGCTCTGGGAGCAATCCCACAGACACTCAGGGGAATGTCAGAGTTGTACAGTTTAACTAAATATGACTTGAAATAAATAGGCCTTTCAGAGGGATTTTCTTGGGGATTATACAGAATTTGCCGGTTTAATAATATTTTCTCTGAAGGCATTTGACTTGTGCTTTAAGGTGCACTATTTTAGTCTTAAGTAGATTCTTTAGCCAAATTAGTACTTTCTGAAATGATTGAAATATCAAGCAGCCAACAATTTCTTCAGTTGGAAGTGGCCACAAATTGAATAGTGCCTGAAGGTTCTGTACCACATTATTTTGTTCAGAAAGATTACTGCAGAAAATGGCTGAGTTACATTACTTCTAGCCCAGTTCTGATACCATGTATAGGAACTTCATGACTATTTATTATTATCCACTTAAAGAAATCTCTGTTTAACACATAGTGGAACCAGGTGAAGGGGAATTAACTGTGCAAACACATGCTATGACTGATACAAGATGCAGATTTTAGCTTAGCAGTGGCCTGGAGAACCCACACTTCCTAATGGGGTCTCTGAGCAGATGAGCAGCAGAATCACTAACTTATTTTGAACAAGATTCACTAGAACTTTTTCAATGGTTCTTAGCAAACTCTTTGGGTAGCTCCTGCTACTTTTGATCTCAATTTAATTTCAACTCCAGTGGTATGAATGGGTGGGGACAAGAGAGAGAGGGACATATCTAAGTACACAGAATTTAGCCATGTCAAAAGGGACTATAGGCCAAATTATAATCAATAATCCACCAGTAATGACAGTCAGTTAAAATTATACATTTAAATGCCAATGCAGGAACAATGACATAGGCATGATGCCAATGACAACAATGGTAGCAAGAGGTAGCACCTATCAAATGTTTACGGTATGTTAGAGACTGTGCTAATTCTTAAGAGGCTTTTATTTAATCCTCACAACAACCCCAGGTGGAGGACACTGGCATTTCCCTCTCCTCTTTATAGATAAGGACCCAAAGGCAAAGAGAAGTTAAATGAGTTAGACAGATGGAGAGCTAGTGTCAAAGCAATAAGGTCATTTTTTATTGTCATACCAGTATTTCTAACCAGCATGCTTGTAAAATAAATAGTTCTAGGTCTTATTCAGAGCCTGGGAATTCATCCTAAGGATGAAGCCCAGGACTCTGCATTTTAAACACACACTCAGCGTTTTTGTGCATGTCATGATTTGAGAGCCATTTGCTGTGCCACAGGAATCTCATGTGTGCTACTGCCACATGAACCAGATTTACAAAGTGATTCTTGTTTTTACTGCAGACATCCAACTTATAAGGGTGGAAATACATCACCACATTTAAAAGAAACAGTGAAATATCTCCCCATCAAAAACTGGCTCAACAAAGTCATTTTGACAGAAAACCCAAACTGTTTCTCCACTCAATTGATAGTATAAATATAACTGCTTTTGTCCAAGTTTGGAAGATAGATTTTTGTGCTACTTTGTCTTTTGTGTGGGCTCTGAGCCTAAATTTTCCACCTGTAAAACAAGTGTCTGAGTATGAAATATTATGAAAAAATTCAGATTTTATTAAATGTTAATCACAAACTTTAGATTTTTTAAAAACGAGATTAATTTCTGGCCAAGATGGAGGCTTAGGTAGATATGCTTTGCTTCCTTGCAAAACCAAAAGAAGGGCAACAACCAATTTAAAAACAAAAAACAACCAGAACTGCCAGAAAATGGAACTGTATAGAAGTCTGACAACCAAGGAGTTAAAGAAGAAACATTCATCCACACTAGTAGGATGGGCAGAGATGGGCAGCTGGGGTTGACAGTATGCTCAGCAAGGCAGTGGCAAGAGAACCAAGTGGGTGAGGTGGCTGCTGGTAGACAGGGTGGTCCCACATTCACATGCAGATAAGCCAGGAGGAACAACTAGGGAGCAAGACATGCCACGCAACCCAGGGTTCCAGCACAGGGAAATATGGCCTCAAAACCTCTGACTATAAATACTTGTGGGGGTCGCAGCAGTGAGAGAAACTCCTAGCCTCACAGGAGAGTTCATTGGAGAGACCCACAGGGTCCTAGAATGTACACAAATCCACCCACCCAGGAATCAGCTTCAGAAGGGCCCAACCTGCCTGTGGGTAGCAGAGGAGGTAACTGAAAGCTGGCTGAGAGCTGAGCACGTGGCATTGTTACCTCTTGGATACCTCCTCCACATACAGTGCCACAACACAGCAAAGAGGTTTGCCCTACCCTAGCCAATACCTAAGATTCCATCCCTTACAATGTAACAGGTATGCCGAGATAAATAAATATGGCCCAAATGAAAGAACAGATCAAAACACCAAAAATAGAACTAAGTGATGAAGAGATAGCTAACCTATCAGATGCAGAGTTCAAAACACTGGTAATCAGGATGCTCTCAGAAATGGCTGAGTATGGTCACAAAATAGAGGAGAAAGCAAAGGCTATCCAAAGTGAAATAAAGGAAAATGTACAGGGAACCAATGGTGAAGGGAAGCAAACCAGGATTCAAATCAATGATTTGGAGCAGAAGGAAAAAGTAAACATTCAACTAGAACAGGATGAAGAAACAAGAACACAAAAAAATGAGGAACCTCTGGGACAACTTTAAATGTTCCAATAGCCAAATCATAGGGGTGCCAGAAGAAGAAGAGGAAGAGCAAGAAATTGAAAACTTATTTGAAAAAATAATTAAGGGAAACTTTCCTAATCTGGTGAAGGAAATAGACACACCTGTCCAGGAAGCTCAGAGAATCCCAAAGAAGTTGGAGCCAAGGAGGAACACACCAAGACACATCAAAATTACATTACCCAAGGTTAAAAATAAGGAGAGAATCTTAAAAGCAGCAAGAGAAAAGGAGAGCATTACCTATAAAGGAGTTCCCATAAGGCTATCAGCTGATTTCTCCAAAGAAACCTTACAGGCAAGAAGCGGCTGGACAGAAGCATTCAAAGTCATGAAAGGCAAGGACCTACATCCAAGATTACTCTATCCAGCAAAGCTATAATTTAGAATGGAAAGGCAGATAAAATGCTTTCCACAAAAGGTCAAGTTAAAGGAGTTCACCGTCACCAAGCCCTTATTACATGAAATGTTAAAGGGACTAATCAAAGAAAAAGAAGCTGATCAAAAATATGTACAGTAAAAGGATAACAAACTAACAACTACCAACAACTGAACCTAAAAACAAAAATAATCTAAGCAAACAGCTAGAACAGGAACAGAATCACAGAAATGGAGATCACATGTAGGGTTATCAGTGGGGAGGAGGAGGGGGGAGAATGGGGGAAAAGGTACAGGGAATAAGAAGCATAAATGGTAGGTACAAAACAGACAGGGAGAGGTTAAGAATAGTATAGGAAATGGAGAAGCCAAAGAACTTATATGTACGACCCATGGACATGAACTAAGTGAGGGAATTCTGGAGGGAGGGAGGTGTAGGATAGAGGGGGATGAAGGGGAGAAAAAAATGGGACAACTGTAATAGCATAATCAATAAAATATACTTAGAAAGAGATTAACTATAATATTTCTTTAAAGAGCAATTTTTTTTAAGTAAAGTTAAAATGTTTTAATAAATATCTGGCAATATAGTATGTACTGAGAGATTTATAAATATTTAAACTCTTTGACCCAGTAATAGCTTTTCCAAGAATTTTGCCTAGGTAATTAATCACAGATACAGATTAAGATTCTATTACAAAGATGTTCAATAAACTATTATTTATAATAGGAGAAAACATAACTGCCCCCTAAATCAAAAGAATGGCTAAATAAATCATTTTGTTATATGTAAACTAGATGCTATGCCACCATTACCACTCAGGTTTTGCTAGAATACTGAAATATACAGGGAAAGGCTTATCAAAAGTGCTGATAAATTCAGAACTTTAAAAAATGCCATATACAGTCTTGACAGTCATCTGGCACATGGCAATAGAATATACATAGCGATAAACACGTTTCAAATGTTCGATCTCTGTGACCCAATTTTGCCTGTTTTCTATATATGTATACATGTGTTGTGTGTGTGTATGTGTATGTATGGTTTAAAAAGTTATGCAGGAAATAAACCAACATGTTTTAACATGGCTATCTTGGATACTGTGATTACAGGTTATTTATATTTTACAACATGTATTTCTTGTAGTTCCCAATTTTTCCACAGTGAACATGTGTTTATTTCGTATTTAGAAAAACAGATGCTATTATGAAATAATTCAATGAGGAGGTACTTGGGGAAATACACGTCAGGTGCAAAGTGCAGCACGTCTGCATTACGGTCCTCGCTAACGAAGAGGCCTCCGAAGCCCGCCTCACTGGCGTTCCCGCCAACAATGATGTTGGAGACAATTATGCTGTCAGGGGACCTGCAAACTCAAATGCCACAATTATGAGCTTCAGTACAGAAGGCTATATTGGAAGTGGCAAGCAATTCTGGCTTCTGCCAAAATAATGGTCAAGTGAATGTGTGCTTTTGCCCAAAAAGGAAAGTAATGTGGCTGTAACTGGATATTGTAAATAAGTGGGCAAAGGATCCCTAAATAAGCAATATCACATAAGCCTCCTTGCAGCACATTTTTCCTTCTGGAATCCGTGTCAGGCTCAGAGACATGGAGGCAGCCAGGAAACTGTTATCTGTTTACCTCAACTTTATTTTTGTAATTGTACATGCCAGCAATGGGAGAAAACATTTCTTTAAGAGAAAAATAAAATGGCAATTAAGCCCTCTGAGTTTTTGAAAAATCTTGACAAACCAAAACGTCCACCTTCCTGTAGCTGTCAAACCTAGCCTCATCAAAACTTCATTTTCAATTGTGTTTGCCTCTATATGTGTGTTTTGGAACTTGGAGACTTGGCCTCAAATCCTGGCTCTGTGTAATAGCTTGGTGCCCTTGGGCAGCTTTCTTAGCCTCTCTGCTTCTTGGTTTTGTCACCTGTAAATGCAGACAGTCCTATGACACACAGGCTGGGTGGGAAAATGGGAGTAAAGTGGAGAGCGCAATGCTAGGCGCCTTGTAAATACTAACTGCAAGTCAGCTTGATGCCCTTCCCCAGCTGCCATGTGAGTATGATCATTTCAGGCCTTTTGAAAGCATTTCAAAAAATAAAGGAATGTAGTCAAACAAGTATGTATGTTTATCTGATGAGACATATATGTACACACATAGCCTTAAAATATCTAGGGATTTTTTAGATAGATATAAAAATATGTAAGGATATCTATGCTTTAGATATCTTTAAGGCTGGAAGAATAACGAGTATATGCTTAAGCGACAATTAAGTCTTTGAAAATTCTTTATTGTCCCTGGTTAGTTCTGTTCAGGTGGCAATGCTCACCAGTCAATGACAAAACTACTCCTCTTCTATAGAGTCAGCTTCGTTTGAACCACACCATGGCATCTATTCAGAAAGCTACCCATCTTCTTTCCTTTTTAAATAGTGAGGCAGACCTCACAGAAGTTTCTTTAAAGCCAATAGCCATGAACATGTTTCAACCTCTGTTATACTTCCCTGTAGACTCCGTGTGTGATTAGGTTATAATATAAAAATGAGCTTGACCCTCTAGATATTTAAAAAAAATACACAGAATGATGTTAACTCTGTACTCATTATCCTAATAAAAACACATAAGTACCCAAAAAGAAATAGACATTAGACCGTCCGAGTCTTATTAAATAATAGAGGTCAATGTCACAGATCTAGTCAAAACCAACTCTGACCTTAATAAATGGGGACTATGTTAACCTCATGCAATATTTTCAACCATGATGACTAATAGTTCCATAATTTTTATATTGATGCTTTTATGAAGAGAGGAGTTACCATTTATGGAAGTATTCTACATGTTTGTTTCTCCTTGAAAGGAAGGCTAGATCTCCATGCATGTCAACATACTAATAAAAAGTAAACACACAATCAAATTAGTTAACAATCTGGAATCACAGTCATTTTTATAGTTCCAGATGTTATCTTTACCCAGATAAAGTGAGACTACTTTATTTCTTTGTCAGAACTCTAAAAATTCAATATATCACTCAAATACGTAGGTGAGTACTCTATCGCAGTGTTAAGTGTGTACATGCATGTGGACATACGCATGTGTTATGGGCTGAGTATACAATTAGGTTTTGGAAAAAATATTTCAGTTATAAGCCATAAGGCCTGTGTTATACCTTTTGTCTGTAAAAGCACATACATCCACATACATATACACCCATGCACCATTATAATATGGCTTTTTCAATTATTTTATATACTTGACCTCATTTGATCATAATAGAAAATACAATCTAATTGAAATAAATGCCTCTGCCATACAACCGAGTCAGTTACTTGGTGACTCCAAAAGCAGTTGCTTTATCAGAACTGAGCTAATTAATGACATGTGTCATGCAAAGCTTGTTAACGTAGTAGATGCTGTTACACTAAAAGACATACAGTAAACAACCCCTTTAATGCACACACTGTAATGAGTTAACTATTTCACCTAGGTACCTAATGTAGTAGAGTAGATCACCTCTCAATTTTATACAGAAAATATGTCACATGTGTTTATTCTTGTTATTTATATACATTTTGAGGGTCCTACCAAGTCTGCATACAGCACCTGTTCAATTAATAGTATTGATGAATAAAAATGAAGGTATAAACATCTTATATTCTTATAGCAAAATATTTATGTAGCTAAAACTAGAAAAAAGTAAAGAACTAATGTTCACTTATCCATTATTTTAAGTATTAATTCCTCCTTTGAGGTTGTGTAAAGCAAAAGCAATTTTCAAAGTGTGCAAATTAAGGGATCTATATTTCATTACAGTTCTCTCAAAGAGCTGTTCTCATGACCTACTGCGCATATGCACATATACACTGTATGCGATACACTGTATGCATATCACAGTGGTTCTTGCTTGGATCACTGGCTGTCTGAATAGTAGAAGACTTTAGAATGCAGCCTGAAGTTTTAATTCACTTTTGACTAAAAATCTGAAAATAAAGATCGCATATTTCACAAGTTCAACTCCAAGTAAGTAGGAATACTATGATTCAATATTTTAAAGGTCAATTTATACTTTAGTTTTCCTGAAATACGTCAATCATATAAACTCAAAGTCTACCCTTAATTGATACAAGGTCAAAATGAAGAAAAAAGTATAAAATTCCTCAACTAACGGCTAAATAAACACCTCAGGGTATGTAATGTTTGTGACAGGCATCTTCTTAAACACAGTACAAATATTGGACATGATTTTTATGAAAACAGAGTAAAGGGCTGATTTTCATGTGATGTGTTAGTATGTCCCATGTTTGTGGGTATCATTTAATGCAGAAGAAGACTATGTTTACTGAATAAGCAAGGAAACTGATGCCTTGCCCACATTTGCTCAAGGCTAAGGGCAAGCTCAGCTTCCCAGAGCCTCAACAATGAGCAGTTCAGGAAAAGTGGGGGTGGGATGGTTTGAATGGATTAAATACGATGGCTTTTGATAGTGATACAACTTGCTGTACAATTTTTTTTATTGGTGGACATTTTTTAAAATAGAAATGGAGTGCAGCCATAGGCCTTGGGCATTATCGATCAAGGATTCCCTGGATTATACAGTAGACACTTGCTTAAAAAATGAAAACTTGCTGAGCAGGTGGCTTGGACCATAGTTTCTGTAACCCCAGCATTGTCACTTGTACTTTACCTACTGTTCTGACTCCTCCCTGGTCTCTAGAAATAATTATTATTTTAAGCTGGAGCAAATTTCAGAGTCCTCCAGCATCAGCCTGGGAGATGGTATCACACCACCCTTGCCACAGTGACCCTGAATGTATGTCCCATCTCTTCTGCCTTGACTCCTTGTGCCCGTCTTCCTTTCCTGAGACTCCACTTCATATGATCTTCAGATGTAGGCTTGAGTCACTTTGTTCCTGTTCCACTATGAACCTCAAGCTGGTATATAGACCTTCCTGAGGTCACATGATCTAGACCAGCAATCTCTAATCTCATGGGAGAGTATATTTCTACTAGTAAAAAAAGTACAAGTACCTTAACATGTGTTATTTTTAATGTTATATTACAATCTTATAGTATTATACCAAAATACTACTTATTTTATAAAATATACTACAAAAAATTTTGAGAGGATGAGAAAATATATATAAATATTTTTCATTCTCTAATAGGTTGTATTGTTCACATCCTGGGCATATATTTCACTCACCTTCTCTGAGTCTCTTGTTAGGACACTTATATTTTCTCCCCAACTACCAGGTGGTAGATGATGCTGCCACTTATGCCTGGCAGATGGAACTCTCCCTAGTGCCCATTGGGTAGTCCACTTAGTCCACCACTCTTGCTTTCCTCTGTCACCTGTACCCACCTACCCTGAGGGCCCACCAATCTCTGCTTTATGCTAGTGAAAGGGCTCATTCTACGTTCTAATTCCTCTTTTTTTGCCTTATCCTCTTGTAACAAACTAATCAAGTCTCTGGGATAAGAAAGGGTAAATATTTTTACAAGGGTTACTAAATGGATACAAGCTACAAAGAGGTTTTAAAGGCAAATGTAAAAATAGACAATTTTAACAGTTTTAATAAAGTATGCTTCTATCAGTAAATGAATGGATTAAAAAACTGTGGTACCTTTACACAATGGAATACTATGCAAAAAGAAAGAAAGAAGGAGCTTTACACTTGGTAAGTGGAGACATGATAAATGACATACAAAATTTTACATGTGATATAAAGCAATAAGGAAAGTAGGGGATATTTAACAAATTCTGGAACATATGCCAACTACTTGGGAATCAAATACTTGTTCCTTATATTAAAATAAATTTCAAGCAGATTAAATAATTATGTAAAAAATAAACCTACAAATAAAGAAAATATAGCTAAATACTCATTTGTTCTTAGTAGAGGAAAAAACCCTCATATTGTTAAAACAAAGAAAAAAATTACAAAAGAAAAAACCAATAAATTTGACTATATAAAACACAAGTAAAAGGAGAAGTGAGATCTGGAACGTATAACTATAATCAGTGTGTGATATAAAAGACTCACATGTGTAATATGTAAAGAACTTCTGTAATCAATAAGAAAATCTATATAATTGCAATAGAAAGACAACAGCTAAAAGGCAAATAGGAAATTCACAGAAGACAAAATGCTGATATTTTTAATTTTGGGAAAAAATCAGAAAAAGCCTAACTGTCCAGCAATAGGCAAATGTTTAAATTATGAAAATTTTTAAGAGAGAAAATTGTGCATACAAATAAACAATGTTTGAAATATTATGAAATGATATGGGAAAATGCTCATGATAAAATGTTAAATTTTAAAAAGCTAGAAGTAAAAGTATATGATCCATATGGCTGCTATTAGGCTTGTATTTGCTTAGAAAATGACTGAAATAAAATACCTAGGAATTTGCAGTGGTTATTTTGGGAAGTGGTGATGTTATGAGTCATTTACATTTGTGTCTTTGCTTTCCTATATTTTTAAAAGATCCTAGAGTGCACAAGAATTGCTTCTATAATAAAAATTATTTTAATAAAAATACATGGGGATTAATGTGCTTTCTGTAAATATTTTGCAGATTCTATGGCAAGAAATTTAAAGGAGTCCTTTGAATAAAATATAAAGGAGTCCTCAACAACAGAATGTAGTCAGACTCTAAAATATTGTATCTTTCATAGCTGACTCGGGGGTAAGCCACTACTGCGTTATACCTTATATCTAAAGTTGCACCAAGGCAGTTACCCATAAGGCAAGTTGCCTGAGAGACAGCACAGCAGAACTGCCAAGGGCACTGACCTTTGTGTCCAGCAGCCTGGGCTGACATTCTCGCTCCACAGGGTAAAGCACTGCAACGGTGCCTAAGGTGACATCACCTCTGCGGGCCTCAGCCCGACCAGTTTCTCCTACACAGATGCCCTATCAACCCCACTTCTAGTGACTAAACAATGGCTTAATAGGATTATTCATGTCATCTAAATTATAAACTGAGAAGTGATAGGATGGACTGGATAACATGAGATCCAGAAATAAACTAATGCCCAGGTAATGTTTATTGTTTCTTACTTTGCCTGCCTGCCTGCCTGACTGCCTGGTAAGGTTTTCTGCTTTCTGCACTGGGTGCCTGTGCTCTCAGCATAATAATATGCACAGTCCCAGTTCAGCCATGGCCCTTAGCAATTCCAATTAGACCATGGTCAACAGTCACATTCACTAGTCACGATATACATACAAATGTCAAAGAATCTTGCCTTTTCTTCCCTTTGGATGAGGGAGAAAAGCAGGCAACTGGCAGGTTTTACAACACAAAATTCTTTGTTAGCTCTGTTGACCTTTGGCAAATGAATTACTAGTTGCCTCATGGCAGGGAAATCTCTATGTCTGAAAAAAGATGCTGTGATTGGCCAGTGTCTTTTCCTCTAAAAATAAACAGTTCTGCCAAAGGGAGAATGTACTATGATTTAAAAGGAATAAACTTTATGTTGTCAGAGATCTCTATGTTTAAGTAAAATAAAAAAAAAAAAGATTTCCCTTTAGTTATAATCATCCTCATAAATTAATTGTCCAGGAATAGATTATTAATAGACAGGGTAGCTGGATGTTAGAACTTGTCCTGGTAGCATCTTTGATCATCCTGTCATCTCCATCCCCAAATACAGTTGCAATGCACAGTTTATTCCTCGTCCCCACAGCAGGATGTAGATGATGATGGGAGAAAAATGTATTCATTTCTTCATTTATGGTTTTATTCCTCTGAAAAAGACATTTAGCTCTAAGATAAGTTGGTTTTATAAATTTCTGATAAAACCAAATTATTTTACATTATTCCTAAATATTTAATTTTTATAGATTTAAAGTTTTCTACATCTTTCTTGATGTATTTTTAAGCTAATTCATATTGATTAATAACATTTTCATTTTAAGGAGTAACTAAGTGAACCAAGAGCTAAGACAATGTAATTTTCAAAACCAGGTTTGGTTAATATATGTTCTTAAAAAAAAAGCTTTAAGGCTTTTGACCATGTGAATAATCATAAAGCATTTTTCCACCATCTGGAAACCAGGCCTCCCCAGGCACTGCGGGAGGAACCATCTCTCATGGAGGAGAGCTTTCACCACAGTGTTGAATGAATACACGCTTAATGAGTACAGAAGTGAATGCAAGAATGAACAAATCAACAAGCAGGTGAACGTGGGCATTTTTCAGTCATTAATCAAGCAACCTAATTCAACCAAAGACAGAAATCAGAATTCAGTGGTATGTTTAACATAGAACCACTATGGATTTTGTTGGAAATAAATAGAAAAACTTACACTAAAACAGCTGATTTTCAAGCACAGAGGAAAGCAAACACAGAGCTGTTTGAGAGCTGCATAATGGACCCTGTGCGGGAAGTACTGATGCCCTCTTCCAGCTGCCAACACGTAATACTTGGGCAGACTGTGCAGGGCACTGCGAGGGGCTCCCGACTGGCCAGCACTCTCCCGCTCATGTTTAGTTCAGCCATCCTCCTCTTGTTGGTCAGTCCCCTGGTTCACCCAGACGTTCACCCTAGTCCCTTTCTTTTCCTTTTTTACCTTTATGTGGATTGGTTTGTATGAACATTTGGGAAACATTATTCTAGAATAAGAACTAAACAATGCCTGTCTCCAAACTGATACCTTGGCTCTTAAAGATGGGAGAGCAGACATTAAATTTTGCCCTAACAACTAAGAATGATGTCAAACCAGGCAGATGGCAAGAAGATGGGATGTAGTGCTGATGGCCTCACAGTGCAGCGTGCCCTGTATGAAGCAAAGGACAAGAAGCCCCTGGCCTGCCCATCATTTGTCAAAAGAGCACCAAGAAAATTCATGTCTGCTTTTTTTACATTGAGTCATTCTTTCAACTGAAAAATTAATTAGTACACTTAGTAAAAATCTTCCAAGTTCAACCATCTTTCGCCTCAGATTCCCAAGCCTGTATCCACCTCCAAAGCCAGCAACCATCACCACTGTCTTTAATATACATGCAGAAAAAAATGCTTGTGGGTGAAAACATATTCATTTATGTCGAGAGTCCTTGTACATTTACGTGGATGGGAATGTTGTGCCTTTACATTTTCATTTAAACTTTTATCATTTAAAAATTAAACTTTTTCATTTAAAAATATACCTAGACTAAGCTAATAATTATGCAGTAATTTGATGGAATTTTTTTAGTTGTAAAAAAGAGTGATAGAATATAGCCGCTTTGGAAAATAGCCAAAAAGTTAAACACAGAGGTACCATTCGATCCAGCATTTCCACTGTTAAGTGTATACTCATAAGTATATGCCCATACTAAAACTTTTACATAAATATTCATACCAGCATAACTCATAAGAGGGGAAATAACCCAAATGTCTATAAACTAATGAATGAACGAACAATATTTGTTTTAGCCTACAAGGGAATACTATTTACCCATAAAGAGGAATGAAATGCTAATACATACTATAACATAGATGAATCTTAAAATCATTATAATAAATGAAAGAAGCAAGCCATGAAAGACCAGAGATTTTATGATTCTACTTAAATGAAATATTCAGAACAAGCACATCTATAGAGACAAAAAAGGCTGAGAGTTGCCTAGGCTGAGAGTGGGATAGGCAATGAGAGAACTGCAGGGTGATTAATTACAGGGTACTTAGTTTTCTCCAGGGTGATAAAATGTTCTAAATTGATTGTGATGGTGGTTGCACAACTGCATGAATATACTAAAAATCAATGGGATATACATATAGAGATATCTCTATCTATCTAGCTATCTAATCTACGGGACATATACAGTGTCTGGCACAAATAATGCCCCTTTTTATTAGAAAATCTTTTATTACAAAATCATAAGTATGTAATTCTGTAACAACACTATCACACTCAAGCACACCATGTGATACTTTAGGTGAAGTGTTCAAATTAAAACTATAAATTATTACACCCATATTATTACCCTACCAACCACACTGAAGCAGGCCTTACTTCTGCTGGACCCTGTGTACACACACACACACACACACACACACGTATTCCAGTGAGTTAATTGTATGATATGTGAATTACATCTCACTAAAGATTCTCCAAAGAGGAGCAAAAAGCATCTTTATGTACTGACATATTATCAAGTGAAAAAATACAAGCTGCATAACAGTAAAAGTATGGAGTATGCTTCTTGTGTAACAAGGGGGGCGTTAACAGAACTTATGGTTTGCATTTACATAGACTATGGGATACACAAAGAAAACTAATGAAAGTAGATACCTGTCATTATGAGCATCATCTTTTCAAATTATAACAATTACAGTAGTAACCATCACCTGGAAATCGCTCCATACCAGCACAGAAGAGATCTTCCTCACAGGTACACAATATTCCACTATCATTGTACATAAATAAATCATTAAATCAACCCTGACTGACTGACATTTCGGTTGTTTCTAGTCTTCCGATTACAAAAACTGCTACAGAATATTCTTGTACATATATTTTTGCACTCATACACAAGCATATGGGGGTACATTTTAAAAACTGAAGTTGCTACATTAAAGATAGACAATATAATATAATCTCAAAGTAATACAACAGAAGAATAACCCTTAAATTTGTTGATAACTGTAGCAGCTGTTCAATTTCAATAGAGTTTAATTTTAATTACTGAGCGAACTCCATGTCTCTGAAAAAATTAGTGAAAATTTAGGATTTTCCCATTCTCTGTCATGAGAGCATTAAAGATGAAGCACAATAAACTCCTTTTAAAAGAAATTCAGACAAAAGCCAAATGGTTTATTCTATGTAAGCTCTGGAACTCCAGAAAGAGAAGCCTCCTTTTAATAGGCATGAATTTATTTGAATTCATTATGTGGTTTCCCAAATGCTGAGCACATTTAAAGTGACCTTTCAGCCTCAAAGTAGGAGTCTCAGAGCAAAAGGATGAAGAGAATTTGTTCCAATTATGATAAACATCAACTGCCAAGACCCAATTAGACTATTTGAATTCCAAGAAGGCAAAACGTCATCAAAAGAAATGCAAAGCATCAGGGACAGCAATAAACATGATAAAATTTAACTATGTGAAATTTTGATGGTACAAAGAGATATTACCAAGTGTTGATGGAACACAGGGTCATGTTGGTATGCATTCTTTCTTTTTCTTCCTTCTACTCTTTCTGGAGTTTTTTTTCCCCTTTTTTTTTGCATGGTTCTATTTAGCTGCATTATTATCTCTACTTCAATGAACACAACTGGGAAGAATAAACTCTGTTATTCACTATGGTCAAGGAATGGTAGACATTAACTAACAAGATATTGTATTTAACAAATTTTATAGACATACAAAGTCTATCTGGAAAAAGTCAACCACTGTTAATATAACAAGAATGGTTTGTGCAACACTGATGTAACCTGGCAGCTAAGGAGAGGGACTGGAATGTGCCTGAGTGAATAGTGACGACTTTGCTGTATTACTTCTTGGAGGCGTAGATGCTGTTGAGTCAGCATGTGTGGCCATTGCATTCAAAATAACTGAGCTAGTGCAGCAATGAATCTGCATTAAATTTTGCATTAAGCTTGAACATTCCTCTGCAGAAACCATCTGGATAATTCAGAAGGCTGCAGCTGTGGGCAACTGGTGACTGAGAGGCAGTTTTGTCACAACATGCCCACTACTTGCATCACGTCTTGTGCAATTTTTCGGTGGAACATCAAATCACACAGGTGACTTGGTCCCCCTACAACCCAGATTTCACACCCTGTGACTTCTGGCTCTTCCCCAAACTAAAATTCCCTTTGAAAGGGCAGAGATTTCAGACCATTGATGAGGTTCAGGATGATACAACAGGGCAGCTGATGGTGACTGGGAGAACTGTGTGAGGGCCCAAGGTGCCTACTTTGAAGGGGACTGAGGCATCATTACCCTATGTACAATGTTTCTTGCATCTTCTTCAATAAATGCCTCTATTTTTCATAATGCCTGGCTGGATACGTTCTGTACAGATCTCGTATACATAACATTTTATGAATGTTAGTTCCCAAAGAATTAGAATGCAATATACACTAAAACTTTAATTCACTTATTTTTGGTCGATATCCTTGTTTCTGACATTATTTATTCTTTGATGATCCAGCAACTACTTGAGAACTTAGAGCGTGACCATAGGATGATGACTGTGGAGATGACTGGCGATAGGTTTTGGTGAATACAGGCCAAAAGTGCATTTGCTGTTCAAAGCTGACAGAACCCATTCATGAACCACTTAAGGGTGGTCAGGAGAAAGAACACTACTTATTTCCTGAATGGTCTTGCCTATCAGAACTCCTGTCTTTGAGACCCTCCATTTCTCACAGTGGACACACCCTACCGGCAGGTGAAGGCCAACAGTTCAACCTTTGAGAAGATTCCTAGAGCCACTTGGTATAGCCATTTTTTTACACACCTGTATCTACTAAACGATTATGCTCTGAACTGAAAGCTTAACTAGGTTTAGCCCACAAAGGCATTAGAACGCTGAAATCTATGTACCCACAGCAGAGGAGAATTCAATGTGTATGTCCTGGTGGGCACCCTGCTACCTAAAGTCGGGGTAAACTTTTCATGAGAAAACAAAGATGCTCCTGTTGTCTTTTAAGAGTGATCACAGGGCCAAATAGTTCTCAGTGATTTCTGAAGATTCTGCCTTTTCCTTAGCTGGGAGAGGCATTGAAAAGCAGAGATACCTTTAGTCTAAAAAAGTGCCCTTCAAATCTAGCAAGCCAAATCTTAGCAAGGTCTTAAACTTTGCATAAAGAAGATGGATTTGCAGCAGCATAGCATCCTGAGGGCACTTTTACTCCTGAAAGCTTTCCTTCCACACTTAGGTGAAGTTCACTGTCTCTAACTTTGGCTCACCAGGGTTCCCAGGAACACATTCTAGAACCAGAAGTTGGTGTCAAATACACATTGAAAACAACCCAACCAAAGACCAACACTGGGGATAGATAGTGGGGAATCCATTATTTCCGGATTTCTAATTTTTCACCAGAAACCTGAATGTGAGGGTCATATAAATGCAAGGTCTTTAGAAAGCATTCTTTATTTTCTTTTTCAAAAAAATGAGTAAGAAAGATGATCTCTTTTCTGTTTTTCATGTCTGCTGGATATTCAAGTCCATTGAACCTGCTGTAATCTCAGTGTTTTTGCTCAACTGGTTCCTTCAGCTCTCAGCTTTCCTGACCACCCTAATTAAAGTACTTTTCCAGGACACACACATGAGCGTGTGAACTCTGTCCTTCCTGTATCCTCTTCTCCGCATTTATCAGATTGGAAATAATTTTATCCATTTAATTAGTTTTGCTAAGTAAGCTCCACAATGGGGGAGGCACCACTGAAGCTCCAGTGCCTTGCATATAAGAGACAAAATATATTTGTCCATGTAGAAATATACAGAAAGCACCCTATATAAAACTGTAGAAAAGTATCCTAAACAAAAACCATGTTGAACTATTTTCTAAAAAAACTATATCTATTTATACCCTCTTGTGGTTTAATTGTAGGGTATTATTAAAATAAAAATAATTCATGCATATTTAAGAATTGAATCTAAAGTAACATTTTTAAATACCATAATATTGAGAAAATAATAAATATCTTTAAGAAGGCTATGTCAAGGAACTTTCCAGTTTAGCTTTAGCTGCAAGTGAAGTTGATTTCTTCCCTATTCATGTAAATTTATTTCATAGAACACTAAGTTTAGATTAAGCCAAGATTATAGGTATTCAACCTTAAACAATAAGATTTTGCCTAGAGTTGTCATGACATATTCTCAGGAAAATTTCCATTATTATTTCACATGTGAAAGATCTAAGTGGAAGTCATGTATGTATCATCTATATACCATTGTAAATTGCTAAAATTCTTCCATCCTCAAATAGTAACTTGCATCAGAGTAATCTGTATCAACACTAACATGAAAACATACACAAGACAATGTGAATAGGCTTTTTTGGCTCCTAATAATAATAATCTGGCTAATACTTATTTGATTTACTATGTCCCAGGCATTGTGTCAAGAAAGCACTTTCCATGTATCCTGTTATTTAACCTTCAGAGGAACCCCATGGGCCGTTTCTCTCCTTGTCCAAGATCACTCAGCCTGTAAGTGGAGTAGCCTAGTTTTGAACTCAACCTGACTTCAGGACCCACATCATGTCTCCTGTACATGTTGCTGGCAATTTCAAACTGCCACTGAATTTCAATAGCTTGACTCTATGATGGTTCCCTAGGGCCCAAAACAAAATAGAAATACCTGGACTGCAGTCAAACAGGTAAGGTCCAACATCAAAATGATATCAAGGCTTACGACCAGCTATTAGCTTTTCCATAGAAGAAAAAGAATGTATCTACAAAGACATACAGAACATGACCATTTGCCCCCTTCCTGGTGCAGGAAGCTTAACATGCTACATCTAAGTTGCTAAGCTATTTTTTATTTCCTTATGTGAAATGGTTAAAGGGTTTTTAGATAACTGAGAAAAAAGGAATAATTTCTTTTAAATATTACAGATTAAATATCATTACATACAACATAACTCTCCACCTACCAGCAAAAGCAACTTAGAATTACTCAGAGTCCCTCTATAAATCTTTTTTAAATCACCAGAGTTGCATGAAGGATCAGCCCTATTTTCTATTACTCCTCTTGGTCACAGCTCATATAAGAAATACCTTCTTTCCCCACCAGTATGCATGAATTTATTCAGGATGCTATCCTAAGTCACAAAATGCTAGAATTGAGAACATACTTTATAGATGTTTTCATGGATTTAACTTTCTTTCCCACCAAGTTCCTTTCACAAGTTTTAACATTAGTTGAACAGGCAAGGCAGTACCTTTTCTTTCATCTGACTACCCAATCTCTACCCTATCTTTGCCAGCTTAGATTGTCACCCATCTAAAAAGACTGTCCTGAGAGTTTTTCTCTTTGTCTCCTCAAATAGGTTCAATCTCTAAATTTGCACACTAGAATACTGAAAGTCAAAAAAGACTTTAAAGAAAATTTTTATTCAGAAATATTTGAGAAGACAGTAAGGTATTCATTTGGTACTCAATTAAATTTTTCCTTGAAGGCTAGGGCATTTTTATGTGAATCTGAAATTTATAGGGTAGGTTACACCTATGCAATACTTAGGAAGCAACCAAGGGAACACAAAATGCCTAGAGCAATCAGCACCGAGGGAATTTGGTACCTTAAACATTTTGGGAAATCAAACTTTGCATGTGTAGGTTTGTATTCTGTATTCTCTCTCCTTCATATGTATGTATATATAGATACACACATGTGTGTATATACATATATACAGGTATATATGCATATAAACATACGTGTATATACACACATTCACTAACACACAAATGGCATAAATTATAGAAACAAATGTGTTTGATGCTTTGAACACATTATATAGTTTATTGAAATAAATTATCTAAAACTTTTATTTATGTATTAGAAATTCAGGCAATTTTTAACTATTAAGAAATGACATGTGTAGAATTTAAATGAAACTCTGTACTTTATATATGAAATTAGCAAGAGTTGACAAAGTCAAATCACCAACAGAAGAGATACCAAAGTGGAAAAAAAACTTCAAAAGCTAGTTACTTAAGAGGAAATGACTAAGGGTATAAAGCTGGGAGAAAGGGGAAATTCAAGTAAAAAATTAATTTAAAATTTACTTAAAATCTTATGAATACATTTTGTAAAGTTTGTAAACAAAACATATAGTTGTTCTGACCACTGGCTAACGTTTATAAAGGTTGCTTACGGAGTTGGCTGCGATGTGTTCTGAAGAGGCAGGTTATACTGACTGGGGTGCGTTCTGAAGTCGGACTGAGCTTCGACAATGATAAACTAGGAGTATATCATCGGAGCCATTATAAATGCACAAACTGCCAGTCGTCTAGATGTGTGACTGGGAATCATGTAACAATGTGTTTCATCATGCAAGTCTGACAACAATTTTGCATTTTGTTGGCAAACAGGCTTTCCACTGTTCCGTGGTTGCCTTATGTAACAGTTGTAATCCTCAAGGGAAAATCCTTTACACTGAACTACAATGGCACATGAATGCCATTTTCTTCTGATCCTCTACATGGAATCTGGTCTTCAACAGTTCTTTCAAAAGCTTCTATTAGATCCCTATCTGATAAAAGTCTTATATAGAGTAATGCATTTATAACCATGGCTTACACATGATGCCTTTTCTCTAAGATCAAGACAAGGACACCCACTCTGGCAATTTTATTCAACATAGTATTGGAAGACCTAACCAGAGCAGCCAGACAAGAAAAAGAAATGGGACATCCAAACTGGAAAGAAGCAAAACTTCCTTTCATTCTATTTGCAGATGACATATTATATATAGAAAACCCTAAACATTCCATCAAAAAACCGTTAGAACTAGTAAACAAAAAAGTTGTAAGTACTTGCAAAATACAAGATCAAATGTAAAACTTTATTGCATTTCTAAAGACTAAGAACAGACTATCAGAAAGAGAAATAGAGAAAACCACCCCATTTATAACTGCACCCCCAGAAATAACTATGGATACATTTAACCAAGGAGTTGAAAGACCTATATATTTAAAACTACAAGAAATGAATGATAAAAATTGAATAAGACACAAATATATGGAAAGATATACTGAGCTCATGGGTTAAAAGAATCTATAGTTAAAATGTCCATATTAGCCAAAGGGCTTTACGGATTCAATGCAATCCCTATCAAAAATTCAATAGCATTTTTCAAAGAAATAGAACAAATAATCCTAAAATTTGTATGGGGCCACCAAAAACCCCAAGTAACCAAAGCGATCTTGAAATCTTGAGAAAGAACAAAAGTGGAGGTATCATGCTCCCTGATTTCAAACTGTATTTTGAAGCAATAGTAACTAACATAATATGGTACTGGTATAAAAACAGACACATAGATTATAGAACAGAATGGAGAGTCCTGAAAAAAATCCATGCATATATGGTCAAGTAATTTACAACAAAGGAGCCAAGAATATACAATAGGGAAAGAACTGTTTCCTTAATAAACAGTGTTGGAAAAAATGGACAGCCACATGCAAAAGGATGGCACTATTTTACACCATACATAAAAACTAACTCAAAAGAGATTGAAAACTTGGCTGTACAACCTGAAACCATAAAACTCCTAGCAGAAAACAAAGACAGTAAGCTACCTGACATAGGTTTTAACAATGATTTTTTTAATCTGACACCAAAACCCAAAAGAAACAAAAGTATATCATACTAAAAAGGTTTTGCACAGCAAAAAGCAAAACAAAGCAAAACAAAAACCTCTAAGAACCTATCAACAAAATTAAAAGGCACTCTATTGAATGAAGAGCAATATTTGCAAAGCATATATCTCATAAGTTAATGTCCAAAATATATTAAAAACTCATAAAACTCATTAATGAAACAAACAACCCAATTTAAAAAAGGTCTGAATAGACGTTTTTCCCAAAGAAGACATACAGATGGCCGACAGGCACATAAAAAGATGCTCAATATCATTAATGATCAAGGAAATTCAAATCAACACCACAACGAGATGTTACCTCATGCAAGTCAGAATGGTTATTATCGAACAAACTGCCCAGTATCGGTGAGGAGTAAAGAACACCCTTGAGCACTGGCTGCAGCATTATTTACAATGGCCAAGTACAAAAATAACTTAAGTGTTCATTGGTGGATGAATGGATAAAGAAACTGTGATAGTGATACAGACACACAGAGAAGAATATTATTTAGCTATAAAAAATGAAATATTGCAATTTGCAACAGCATGGATGGACCTTGAGGGCATTATGCTAAGTGAAATAAGTCAGAGAAAGACAGATACTGTTTGATCTTAACATGTGAAAACTAAATAACAAGCAAACAAAAGCCAAAGAAACAATGACAAAAAAATCAAGTTCATAGATACAGAAAACAAATCAGTGGTTGCCAGAGGCAGAGGGTAGGGGAGGGGAGAAATAGGTAAAGGGAGTCAAAAGGTAAAACAAAACAAAACATGCCCCCCCCCAAAAAAACTCCATAAAATCTCATTACTGAGGTATTAATAACACTTTGGATAAGTCATCCAGACATTTCACACACATCGATATCCGTGCACAGAGTAGTAACATTTTCAAAGCATTAATAAAATACAGAAATCAGACTGTACTCAATCATGGTAATAGTAAAATGAGTATATTTAGAGAGCTGGCAAGCAAGACAGCAGCAGTTATTTTGCGGAAATAAAGAACTTATTTCTCTAATTACTGAAACAGAGCCATCAAGCATTTTTCAAAATTTGATTAGGGATAAAGGTATTCTGAAGATTATCTATAAAGTTAAGCATTTTAGCAAGAAGTTAAATTAAGTCAAATATTAATTTTGAGTTATTTTTATTTAAAATTCACTTTTTCAGGTATTTTTCTGATGTTCCCTTCCTATAAATACATAAAAAGTGTCCTAGTTCATATATTTTATACTTAAAAAATTAAAGGCTAAATTGATCTAAATAAAAAAAGAATGTATTGTTTTCGAGGTTTGTTTAAATATAATAAATTTAAATATTTAATTTGGGTCCTGGCTGGTGTGGCTCAATGGATTGAACCACAGGGTCGAGGGTTCGATTTCCTGTCAGGGCACATGCCTGGGTTGTGGGCAGGGTCCCCAGTGGGGGGTGCGGAGACTCAAACACACATTGGTGTTTATCTCCCTTTCTTTCTCCCTTCTTTCCCCTCTGTCTAAAAATAAAATAAATAAAATCTTTCAAAAAATAAATAAATATTTAATTTGGCTGACACAGCCTTATTAGGAAGTGATTAAATAAATAATTTATTTGGAACGAAAATATCTGTCTAGCCCAGGGGAAATATTTTGGTCTAAAAAATAATGAAATATTTTATATTTATTTCTTATTATCCCCCCTAAATTCAAGTAGTGAGGTTCTTAAATTATTCTGTTCACCACTGGATTTCTGAAAGCAACTGAAAAATAAAAACACTTTTTTAGAACTATAAATGTACTTTCTTGCCATGAAAGTAATATATATATGTATATGTATACATATCACAGGAATATAGTAGCACATAAAACTAGAAATCCTCCATCTCACAGAAATATTTTAGAGAATCGCTAGATTGGAAATTTTATTAAGGTGAAGAGTGAGTATTTCATCATTGTCTCTCTAACAGCCAGCAGGGTGCCGGGGCAGAATCAGTTTAATGAACATTGTCAAATGAAGCAATGAAAAATGCACCTTTAGTTTTGCAACTAATAGACAAGCAGGAAAAAAAAAGAACCTTTTGCTTAAGGACTGTACATTTTAAGGTACAGGATCTGATTCAATAGTCAAATGGCTAGAAAATATTTTGAATGACACTAAAATCAATTTTTATGGATTAGAGCTTAATTTTTTAGCATCCCAAAATACTTACGTCTAGAGTGTGGTAACGCTAAAAGCTAACTTAATAATGGGGCAAGTTCACAATACAAACAGGAATGCTAACCCTGACTTGGAGATCAGAGGTCAACTCCATTTGTTTAGGCATTAGGGCAAACTTGATTGACTCTTTGGTTCAGCTTCCCGGCTATGGAATTTACCAGATGTGACAGCTATGTTGGGCTTCAAAATGCTCTTGATGAAGCTGGAGCAAGCTTGAAGTGGTGGTCTTAGCACTTAGCTCCAACAGGTCTCTCCCTGCACATAATAATAATCACCCATTGATAGAGTCAGAGGGTCCACCATATTAGCTGGGTGATTAACATATGCAACAAACATTAGCATTTCTAAGTGCACCATGCATTACAAGTTGATGGAACTGAATTGAGTTGCTTGACAAGGAGAAAATGTTGAGGAGTACTGGGTAGTGTGGGTTCCTAGCATGCGAGTCACATGGAAGCATGGGAAGTATGGAGACCAGAATTACCAGTGGAGGTGGTGAAGTGAGGGCAAAAGCCACAAGAACCAGAAAAAAATCCTCCCAGATATGTTACAACTCCTTTTCATGCATGGACTGCAAATTCTGTCTCCACAACTCACATAGTAAACTCCCTAGCACAGAGCCATCTATTAGAAGAAAGCTGAAACAAAAAAAAATTGTAACACTTTCTTTATAATGTAGAACAACTCACTGATCTTCTCCAAGCAATAGACAGATGCTGCATACAGATGACGAAATAGGCACTACGCTGGGAACAGGGGTGCAGAAATAAACCCAGTCCAATTATTTTATTATTTACATGAGAAAGACCTTAGAATTATGGAGAAATTTAATGTGTGCATCTGGGAAATGTTTGTAAAATAATTTCCTAATTTTAACAACACTTTTGTTGTTTTATATTACCATAGAAACACTTCCAGCTCCATATACAATTAGGCTCAATTTTTACAGCAGGACTCAGATAAATAATTGGGAATATTTTTTTCCAAGCAAGAGACTCACAGAATCTTTAGTGGTCCAATTTTTTTCTATCCCCAATGAGCTTAACTCCACCCTCAATCACACCTTTTAACCTAATGTACAGTTGTTAATTACAACAAAGCAATGCTTGCAACACATTTTAATAAGTATACCAGAGACTTTGGAATGCTAATTGCTGTCACTAAACTACTGCTTTCTCTACATTTCAAGCCTCTATGCTTTACAGCTAATCCTGAAGCAATGCTCCAGGCCATAGGAACGGATCTAACCAGATCTCATCTTTTTTGCCTAGCATGGCAGGGCACACTAAACAGGAGTCCTGGGGCCTGATAGGGAGGATGAGACTCAGCTATGGAGATAACAATCTCTGAATTACACAACCAAGAATGCACGTTAGAACTAGAGGGGGGGCGGTTCTGGAGACATAGGCAAGGTCTAGCATGAGATTACAGCATAACCGAACCACCAGCCAGCCCCAAGTAGGAAGGTTATGTGGAGAAAGTCTTTACCCAGATGTACCCAGGGATAATGTCCAAGCCCCAGGCCCTCTCAGATGAAACCCCTGCCTAGGACTGTTTCTCTACGGGATTCTGATCAATTTTAAAGTCAACAAGAGACATTTTAGCTTTGAATTCACTGCTTCTTATTCTGCCACCATCTCTATGTGTAGTTTACTTCTTTGGCTCACCTTAACAGAAGTATGTCTTCTTTGAATCACAGCGTTAATGGGATTTATCCAGAATACTCAGCTTTGTATAAATGCTCAGTTCTGAGATGTGCCCAAGAAGACTGTGTTTTCTTGGGAGAAAAGGCTTTAAAGATTAAATCAGTTTTCACATTTATAGTTCTTGATTACTTAACAAGTCTAACTAATACACAAACTTCACAATGTGTAATAGAAGCTAACATTTCCTGAGCACCCATAAGGAGTCAGCCACTGTGCTAAGAGCCAGGTTGATCAACTCTTTGACATATTAACATATATATCATAGCTAAAGGTAACACTGTATAATTTTTAAAAGTACGTGAATACATGAAATTATCTTATTTGCCATGCAACCTTAGGTAAGTTAGTTCACTAAAGGAGGTCTCAGTTCCTTTAATTGTGTGATGAGGGATATTAGTAATGGGTGCCTCACAAGCTTCATAAGGAGGACCTAATGGGATAACTCTTGTCAAATGCACGGCCTGGGCCTGCCGCATAGTAAACACTCAGTAAACAGCAATTGCCATTATTATCATTTCTGTTGAAGGTATATTGGAAGAACAGAAAGGAATAACGTCAGAATTTCAGGACACAAATTTCAGCTACTTAATTAACTATGGGACTTCCTAACGTTTAACAATCAGAGCTCAGTTGTCTGCAAGAGGACTTTGGTGAAACAATGTCTTGAATGTCCTTCAGGAGACAGCTAAGGTGTCCTCCCCCACACTTCTTTGCATACTGTTCCAATTCCAGTTTTTGAGAATGCTCAAAAAATGACAGCATTTTCATGGTATTAGTTAACTTCCCAGGCATAAATTTAAGAATTACATTACAGTCTCACACAAATTGTAATAGAACTGCTTTTATGCATTTGCTGACAGACTGAGGTTCAGCTCTCTGATCTCAAACTTCATTTTTGATTTTTTAAAAAACTATTTCCCCAAGTAAACCTTTTGCCACATAAGCATTGGCATTGTTTCTAACAATTTTTCTTGACCCTGCTTGACCAGGAATCTTAAAGACTAGCACAACTATTTTTTTTTTTAATTTCCAAAGTGGGGTTAAGTGTGGGGAGAATTAGATTATAGGTTCTTCTCTGTGGTCCCTTTCAGTTCAAAAATTTTATGGTTCTCCTCACTGGCCAAATGCCAGAAAGGAAGAAGTCAGTGCAGTTTGTAGTTTGACTGCAGAGAGTGTCAATAAACTGAACATAGGAACCGGCTAGATCCCTAAGGAACAGAGCTGTGTCAAAGTCCGTTTTCTACTTCTTGACACATCTGCACGGTCCATGGTCAAAGGCTTGTATGAGAATCATGAGGAAGAAGACAGACAAACACAAAAAGTAAACATGTTTTTGAGATGCACAAGGTTAAAAGGCAAACTAGAGCTATCTAGAATAGGAAGCAAAAGTGTAAGTAGCTGGCTACTTTATGGAATACCATGAGGCAGAACCAAGCGTGGCCCAAGAAGTTTAGAGAGTAGAAAAAAGCAGATAAAACAAGAACACCAGCAATAACAAATGTGGGATTTAGACTAGGTTGTACAAGCTGTGTGACTTCAGTTTTACCTCATACAGTTGTTTTGAGGACAAAATGAGCTTAGCTGTGTCGAGTACCAAGTTCAACGTCTAACAGAGTAGATGCTCAAAATAGTGTAGCTATCACCATTCCAATGGTTTCTATGCAGACTATCACTATACACCTGGGAGCTGCTGTCCTAGCCAACTGGTGATCCAGATGCTAATCAGTTACTTAATGTGCTCTGACAAAGTTGTAGTATCAGAGGAAATATTACAGCAATGGCTCGAATGCCACTGGTTAAAAGTTAACACATTTTGCAGTAATCTATCCTAACTAAACAGTATCCATCGTATAAATTCTTTGACACACACACACACACACACACACACACACACACACGTCTGTGCCACATTGCAATGGAATGAAATCATAGGTGATAGAAATATTTTCTGCATTTCATATATATCTGAATATACATCATGCACATGAATTGAAAGGAGATGAATTCCTCATCCGGGATGTATTTTAAACAGGAAGGAGAGTAGGTACAATGGGACTACTCTTCTGTATGAAGTCTGAGAACAATTACATATTGAAACTACGTTTTATGAAACATTTCCTTTAACAAGTCACACTGGTGCTGTCTATAATTCAGAATTCATATTTTGCACAATGAAAGAAGAAAGACCACGAAATCACTTACCAGCAGCTTTCAAATGTCAGAAAGGAGAACCTTCTTACCTACTGATTCACTATCCCTATATCTACTGATAACTAGAGAGAAATGGGTTAAAATTTAAACAAGGGAGATTAGTATTAGATATAAACAAAACACCTTAACTGTGCAGGGTTATAAAAGCCTCAGGGCTGTTTCCTGTAAGGAAGCTTTGGAAACTGCAGTCCTGATGTGCATACATTTTACATCCAACTTATAATTTTCTAATTTTTTGTTTTCCCTCATATGTAGGAGAGAGAAAGGGAAGGACTTGCAGTGGACTCCCCTAATCCTCTGGCAGAAGTTCTTAGGGCTGACATGAAAGGGGGGAAATGTCTTCTACCTTTGCCCAGAGGTGCAATGTGATTAAACAGAGTTGGGTGCTAGATGGTGGGTGTCTGATTCAAAATGCACGGGAGCTCTGCCATACTGACCGCCCCTCTGATCTTCTCTAGCCACACTTCTGCCTTTTTCTACAATCTTTCCCTGACTTTTTTCTTTTATTCTGAAGAGCAGTTTACCTCAGCCTCCCCCATTCACATCCTTACCATCACTCAGGATGCTCCTAGGAGAGCCAAACCATTGGCTCTCTCAAACCATCTAATTCTCACACCATTAGGAGGCTGAGAATTGATAGTAACTACAGGTAAGTTATATTTCTCCTGTTATATAAGAAACTACATCCATAGGCCCTGGGATTCTCCCTACTCTCTGTTCTTTTGAAGAACTTCCTAGGTTAGGCCAACCCTGACCACCCAGTGAAGCATTTTGAGAACTGAGACCTATCACAGGCACAGCTTTCCATCAGTCATCTTTACACGGTTACACTTAGTAGTGCCTCATGCAGGCTCTGTCTTCGCGCCCCTGTGGTACCCCAGCCCTTCCCACAGGCCCTGATCCCTTGATAGGTTTGGTGCTTTTGGCTAGAAGACACCTTACTTCTACTATCCATTTTCTAATATGTTTTCAACCTCTGCTTTGTTTCTTGAGAAGCTGGATAATCTCACTTTGGAAGGGCTCCAAAGAAAGTCAGTGCTGTTTTTAAATTAAGACTGCTTTCTTTACGACTCTGTTCCTCATCAGCCCAGTTCAGAGCCTCCAGGTCTCATTCTTGCTACCTTTATCCAGGCTTTACCAATTCTGCACGTTTAGTAATAATTGTTTCTCAGAATATCTATACTGACCTTCCAGGCATCCTCCCCCTAAGGGCAATCTCCTTGAAGACCTCAGCAACAATTTCCCCCTTCAGCTTCATCTTAGGAACCACTTTTCTCAATCTTGCTAGTGACAGTTGGGTATAGGGATGCTTAGTCATTCCTGCCCCTATGTACAATCATGTTCTCTTCCTTTCTGATTTAATAAAATTCCCTCTGTGATTGGGCTGACTGATAGAGGGGCAAAGAAGGGAGCTATTGCTTGACTTCCACCGAAAGGCAAGTCCTAGTGACAGGCCGAAACCTCGGTGTACCCCAGACCAGTACTGCTGCACACATGTCAACCGCCAGTTTTACTAAAGTGCAACCGAAAGAGCACACCTCTGCCGAGGATGCAGCAGGCAGTGTTCTACAAACTGTCTCACCCTTGACACGATAGGAAAAAAAAAAGACAGGCTGAGACGCCCTTTTGAAACACCCAAACTAAAGAAACCTCCTTTCTTCTGAAGAACGCAACACCTGTTCAGCATTTCCTTACTAACTGCCATACTGAATTCCTGGCATGTCGGCTATGAATATAGTATTTGCTGAGTAAAGACGTTCCCTTCCTAAACAAATATAAAGCAAGCTCGTAAAAAATAAGACGGTAAATAAAATTAAGGTACCTTTCTTTGAAGTTAATGTATCAGAACTATTGTAACTCTTCTGTGATTTCTCAGAAATGAGATCGCCTCATCACTTGAAAGTCTTTCAGAGTAGAAGTATTTGGACTATTGTTAGGTGCATGTCCCAGGAAGTTTAATTAGCAGCAGTTTATCCCAGCCCACAGAGGGATACGGAAAACCCAAATGACTCTCCAGTGGTAGGGCAGCACTACAGAATGTGGAACTAGAAAGGATCTTAGTAGTTTGTTAGCTGAGTGTTTTTCAAACAATATCCCTTTGAACCGTAGAGCTCTTTAGAGGTACTGCAAGAATAGAATTTGGGTTTGGGGTTAGGGGTAAAGGTGCAAACTCAGTGCCTGTTTTATTGTTATATGTATGTTTATATATTTTAACTTATATATTTAATGCATATAGTTACAAAATTGTCTCCATATATCAAGTAGACATAATTTTAAATCTTTAATATATATGCATTTATACTACCATTTTACTTGTAAAAAGTACTCCACTGAAAAAACACGTTTGAAATTCACTGATCTAGGTGACATCCTTTATTTTACAGGTGAGTAAACCTGGCTATAGAGGGAGTAGGTGGGTTCTCCAGGTACACAAAGCAAATTGGAAGTAGAGTGGACAAAGGGCTTTTCAGGGAACTTCATAATTTACAATTTTGAAAAGCATAACTACTTGAAATCCACTCTGTGCTTCCCTAGTTGTGTTTTAAATAATTCTCAGGGTATCCAAATCACTTCTAAACACTATGTAGCTCTAAGTCTATTATATAACAGTTGCGATACAAACTTAGGTAATAGGATTGAAACACTTATCACGTGGTTAAAACTCTGAACCAGCCTTGAAAGGCATCATATCTAAGATAGTCACAATGCACATTGGACAGGCAGAAAGCACGCAAAATCCAGTCGCTTCCCTCTTTATAATAGCTTCTGAGTCTGCTTCTAAGAGTATTTTTCAAAGTTGACTTAAAACACTATGCAACCTAATACAAAGCCTTACAGAGCCTGTAGAGAACAAACTTAAACTTGCTAACATAATTGGAAAGATGATCTATTCAAAACCGGGAGAGGTTGACCTTTTGCTCTTTATTTCTCTCTACAGGAACAGATGACCTTACTTGCTACCAGCAGAGAACACACTGGCCTAGGACGAAGACGGCAGGAGTCTTTCCAACAGGCATCTTCAACATCCAACAGCAGCCCTACACTTCCTAGGCAACCACACCTCTAAAATGATAACTTCTGACTTCCTTCTTCAATCACCCAATATTTAACCCAATATTTTAACACACTTAGATACAGTCACAAGATGGACAGTTTCACAGTGGCTAAAAATCCTAACGGTGCAGACAGCAGAGGCAGGCAATGTGCTCGGGTAAAGAGAGCAGACAGACTTGGGTGCTAATCCCAGCCTTCAGTGGCTATGACGTGGGCTTGCCGGAGTCATTACGTCTTTTAGGGTCATTTTCTCATCTTTAAATGGGGATTAACAACTCCTTCAACATTGTCATTAAACTAAGATAAGATGGTGTATGTAAAATTTTCCTCAGAGTTCTCTCTCATTCATAAAAGACACTCCATAAAATGAAAGCTGGAAGCGTTATTATCAAAAAAGCAGAGAAACACTGATATGTGAAATGAAGACCCAGAGCACAGAGACAGCATTTACAACTGCTTGAGATACGTAAGCAAAGGAATGAAAGTAGTTGAGGAGGGAATAGTGGGGGCTATGAGGAACATTTTCACCAAATGTTAATGCTTTATATCTTTTTTATTCTCAGTTATAAAACTAATAGTTTTTGTATAATCAATGCTTTTCACTGTGGTCATGAAGCCAAAATAAGAATTCTCAGCCAGGCTCAAATTTTACAACCTTAGGAAGAGAGTTGTTAGGAAAAAAACAACAACAAAAAAGGAAAAACAAAAAAAAAAAAACAAGCACTTTTTGATCTGAGCAGCAATGATATTCAGAAAATTGTATTTGCTTAAAGCTTGTTTGCCATATTTATAGTAGAAAAGTACAATGACAATAAGAAAGTCTCTCCTGCCTCCACTTCTGCTAATTTACCCTAAAGGTGACTGACCACTTGATTGGAAAAGAGCCTTACACACTTTTTCTCTACAGCTATAGACCTAAGTAAAATTTTTATATTTAGTAATATTTCAAAATTTGCTTTATAAAATCCACAAAATTACATTTTAGACAGCAGCATCTTTCTTCCCCCTCAAAATAGATAGAATTTTGGTCAGGAAAACTGGAGTCTGTTCTTTTCTGCTGCCAGACATTCATTATTTGCCATCTACTTGTAATGAATATCTCAGGTTTTTCATCATGTAATTAGGGGGGTTCATACACAAAACATGTATTTCCCCTAGATTCCCAATCTATAATCTATATGGGTTTTACTATATATAAAAATATAAATAAATAAATAAATAAATGTGAATAGAGTATTTGAATGATAAAGAGATAATAAAATGGTAAAAGTATAATTACAGCAATTACAACCTCAGGCCAAATGATTTAGAGGCAGCAGTGATATAATCAAACCACTATATTATTAATAAGTCACATGTAAGATTAATAACGGGAAAGGTTTCTGTAATGTACAGTTAAATCTAGGAATCATTAGCATAAAGAGAGACATTTACTTCTTATATAACAAACATTCTGATCCCAACACTACACATTTCAAATTAAATGTATGATATACACATTCACAAATCAATATTTTAAAAAATATATTTTGAATTGTGCTTATTTATTTATGAAAATAGCTTACACAATTTGGAATAATAAAATACAAGAGTTGTGGGTACAAGTGGACTATGACAATCTCAGAGGAGCAGAGGACGTTAATGCTACTAGTCTCCTGAAGTGAACTACTCACTGCCAACTGACCCCTGAATTTAGAAGTAAGTCCCCTGGGAGTTCAGGCAAAAAGGATGACAGGTTGGTTAAATTCTATTTATTCAAGTATCAGTTTCTGTTGGCACACAGGTAGGATGGAAATCACCAGTGAATAAAAATAATTTCTTTTATAAATTTTGATTACCCATTTACATTAGAGAGTTATACTATCTGGTAATTAATTAAAAAATTCTAAGCATTTCCCTGTATTTATTATTTTGGCATAAAAGAGCCACATGAATTTACTTATAGATGCATACTTTTCTTTAAATAAACTCAAGGAGGAAGTTTTTGCAGGTACTCTTTTATAAGGAGGAATCACAAGTGATATGAGACAAAATCTACATCTATGAGTTATTAAAACTCACAGAAATACTACTGAAGGGACAATTCTTGATTCTAGTCCACAGTAAAACACTGGTATAATAAGCACATAAACATGTGTTCAATTCCTTATGAAATAACTTGAGTATTTATACACGTTTGCCTGCTCATGAAACACATAGTATGTTTTACCAGCCTGCTTCTGCTCCCATCTGATCCCCAACCACCTGTCCCTCAACCACTGCTTTTATATCCCGCCTCCAAAGCACTACTACTTCCATTTCAAAGAGGTAATCTTAGTTTTTTACAACCACTAAGATAAAAGAGGATTAACCTCTGAAATAGCCATAAAAGTATTCTGTAGGTAGCTATTTTAGACCCAAAAGTTTCTTTACTGGAAAAATATTCCTTAAGAGCCATATGCTTACAAACATATCAAATCAATATAGGG
This sequence comes from Anoura caudifer, assembly GCA_004027475.1. Taxonomy (NCBI): domain Eukaryota; kingdom Metazoa; phylum Chordata; class Mammalia; order Chiroptera; family Phyllostomidae; genus Anoura; species Anoura caudifer. The sequence goes on along the minus strand of PVKU01000340.1, from coordinate 180,483 downwards.
AAACAGTACAATAAAATATTAGAATAAGTTGAATGTATTTTTCATTAAGGTGAAAACACTAAAATTACAAAAAATAGCAGAAAATATTATTAACAATAAAACATATAAGCAACTGGATATATATTTAGTCACATAGTTAATTTCAAGTTGTTCATCTGATTAAATATATAACATTATTAATTTCTCTAACACAACTGTACTAAAAAGCCAAGGGACTACTTCTAAGGGCAATGGCAAAGACTGTCAACCTCCGATCTGCTTGCAAGAAAGATGAAAAATAAGCAACCAAATCAGTGAAAATGACAAGTTTTCATTTCCTAAACTTCCAACATATTTGAAAAGTTTCTTTCCTCTAAATTATCACCAGTTGAATTGCTATAGTCCACACGGAGTTAAAAAATGTGAGAACCCATTTTCAGAGCTGACAAATTGGACACAAAAGAGAGAATAGAATTGTCACCAACACCGTGCTCTTTCTCACAAAGCCTTAACATCAAAGCTAACTCTGGAACCTCGTCAGCAATTACTAAACACTCAAGTGTTACGTCAATCTTAAAAGGCAAGATGGGAGAAGCATGAGAGAAAAGCACATTACCAAACTGCCTCTGAAGTCCTCAGGGAACTTGTAGACCGGGACCTTGGCTTCATAATAATACTCATTTTGGAAAAAAAAAAAGAAAAAGAAAGGAGAAAAGTCTTCTGATTAATACATTTCAGGTGTCTTTCCACGAAGACGGTTTTGAATATACTCCACTTCCAAGGAGCGCTGCTTGCAGAAATCCAAAGTGCCTGGAGTCCAACTCCTGCCCTCCTGTCCAGAACATAGGGACGCGTCTAAGACACAAGAGTCCTTTCCTCCTTCATACTGAATTTACTCCAGCACTAGGCTGTTCGGAAGTGACAGATTTTTTTGTTTGTTTGCATTGCCAAGGGAGGAACTGAATTTTGAATCTATTCTTCATCTGGTCACAAGGGAAAGCAACGCAGTGAAAGAGCCACTTGATCTTGTCATTCTTGCAAATCCATAATAACAGGTTTAAAGTTTTCCAGCACTCTAAAAGGACTCAGGTAGTGTGAAAGGAAAAGGAAAAAAAAAAAAAAACTCCCAAAAAACAAAAACCAAAAACCGAAGGGCTGTAACACCGGGGAGCTGTCAGGGAAGTTCCATTTCAGAGCGACCACAGGAAAACACTCTTTTCTGGGGAGCCAAGAAGTCAGCGAGGGGACAAAGCTCTTCACTTAGCTGGGCCCACTGCTTTACCTGTGAATGTGCTTCAGTCGCGTCCCCTGCTTAGAATCTGACTCCATGCCTTTGTGAATGAGAACTATCATTCAATCTCGCCAGGAAGAAACTATTCTTCAAGGGCCCTATGACGTCTGTTGGAAGGCAGTTGAAAACACCGCAGGGAAGTGAGAGAGGAAAAAAAAAAAAAAAAAACCAACAACCAGGGCGCCCAGCCCCGCCTTCTCTTCAATTGCTGAAATTTACAAAGCTAAGGGGCAGACCAGGACTGCAAAGCAGCCAGGCAGAGCGCTCAAAACTTATAAAATCATTTCCTCCTCTGGGAAATGAGGTGTCTGTGTTGTTCAGGGTAAGAGTCCCTGAACACCTTTGTAAGGAACACACCCCTTTGCCATCGAGTTGTTTGTTAACCACCCTCTTCCAAAAAAAAAAAAAAAAAAAAAGTCATTTTCTCAAAATCCTGCCCTGAAAAATAAAACTTCTTATCGGAGCCAAGTTAAGAGAATTTTGAGGATTTGGCAGCTGTTCTTTTGAAGCATGTTTAATGAAATACCATGCTTTGGGCTGGTTGTAGAGATGCAAACTGCTTCTTAAAAATTCAATAGAGGGTAGCAGGTATCACTACATCAGGTTGTGCGGAAATGTTTAAGCTAAAAACCGAATGTATTATTGCTAGACAAGTGGCTACATGTACAGAGGCTGTTCCCTTGCACGATATTGTCCAAATCTTATTTCTTTTTAAAAATAATATGCAAATTTCATTGATTTCTATACACCAAGATTCTGGGTTTGCTAACTCTTAACAGCTCTTCAGTGAGGAATGAAGCTCCTATCATATCATCTTAACGTCTCTTATTGTGAAGATCAATCTCTGTCCCACCTCCTACAGCTGAAATAAAAACTGTTCAATTACAGTAGATATAATCTAAGCTGATTGGAATTGCTCCTAGGAGAAGGAACATTTAACCACCTTGGCTGCCCCTCTGAACATTTGCACAGAGGGCCATGTGCCAACATCAGTTATTTTGGATGTGAATTATCAATAAACATTCTGATTCCTTAAATGATATTAGTACGTTAGTTCTCTAGTCTGACGTGAACTTCATATTTATTTAGCATTTGCAGGCAGGATGTTGGAGTGCAATTGTGACCCGCCCAAAGGATTGGAAAATTAATGTAGTAAGGCACCCTGCCAGAGGCTCTGGCTGCTTACTACAACAAGCCCTTCAACTCCTCCCCAGTCATGCTTCAAGGTGCATTTGTGATTTAGTCTCCTCTCAGTGACTCCCAAGCCCCTGAAGGTAAACGTCAATCAACTGGTTTCCATAGAGTCATCTCCTTAAGCTTTTCCGTTTTCCTATGATTGTTTAGGGGCATTCATGTATTCTTAGCTCTGTTGCAAATTTAGTGTATTGATAGCACTTTAAGGCAGGTTAACTAATCACATATTTTTAGGAATTCGAAAATGTATTTTTGAGACTACTCATTTTTGAGGTGGAGTGGGCTCATGCGAGGAGGTTTATCCTTTTCTCCTTGGATTTTTAATGTGGGAAAAGGAAGGAAAAAAACTAGTAAAAGTAAGCAATTACTATTATTTATTTGAAGCGCTGTTCTCTTCCACATAAGGTCTGTCAAATCTCTTCTGGTTGTTATTTCAGGGAAAAAAAAAACCCAAAAAGCAAAAAGCGATGATCACAGAATGTAATGTTGGGATAGTATGTGTTAAACTCTGCTGAGATAATCAGCCCTGTGTTCCCTCACCCCCTCCCTCACCAGGCTCTGTCTCAGTGAGATGACTGAGCTCACTGCCACTCCCTTCACTGTCACAACCACAGCTGGGGTCAGTGCTGCCCTGAGTGCCGTTCCTGACTTCTCGACATTCCATGCATTCCAACTGTCCACCTCTGAGAACCCTTGCCCACTTACTGGGTAACATAGTGTAACCATCTCAAAATGACTAACATATCACTTCTGTCCCCGGAGAATGTAAGTGTAACGGGGAAGCTGACAATGTGTGCACCTAACCAGGTTACTCAGAGCTTCTTGGATCAGTACCTTAAGGTTGCCATCACGTAGAAGGAAAGATGCACAATATTATTAGGCCACAGAGATTTAGTTCTTAAACTTTTGCTTCTACCCCTGATAATGAAGGTAGTGACAGAATTTAAAAAATGAATACTACTGATTCAAAATTACAGTGTTTTCTCCATTCTAAGGCAGTTTGACGTATGAACATTTATGAAATAATGTTTTGTAATTTGTGGCACACACTTTTCCTCTGGAATGTTTCCCAGGATGGAGCAAAACATGCATTTGATCCAGAAGCTGCTATGACTTATAGCATTCTCTAGATGCACTGAATTGTGTAATATTGTGTAGACTTCTATTTGACTATTGTCACCACAGCATCTCAATGAATGTGCCACAGATGTGTAAGTTCATTGGGGTCATCTATCTGCATATATTGTTGAATCAAACTACTATACAGTGTGATGCTTCCTGAACCTCATTGGTCATGACATCCACAGGTTTTTTCATGTTGGCATACTATCTATACTATGGCTTACTTGATATTTTTCTCCATGGACTCAAACTTAAATAAGATACATTTTGAAAGATAATTTTATTATTTTGAATGCTCTGTACACTTTCAAATCTTCTGTCTTATTCTTAGATTACAACAGGTAGTCATCACTTTCTAATTAGTCATGAGCAGATTTTTGAGAACCATGTCATCAGCTAACAACATTCAGACCTGTCAAATGTGCTTAAATTACGATGGAGCTGCAGTGTTTTTTTATAGTTTCCTGGTATTCTACTTTGTACTCTAACTTTAATAAGAACAAGTCACTTTGAACTCTTGTATCATTTCCTTGTTATTGAGGAATGATTTGGTATTTTCCTTTTCTGGAGGAGACTTTCAAGCAGACTTTGAGGCTTTTATCTTATTACACTTGCTAAGTATACAATTGGCCTCAAGGATTTTCAAATAGGCAGGAACCTCCTTCAAACTAAATTCCTTAGTTCCCGAGGAAAAGCCCAGAGTAATGTTTTGAAGGCTTCTGATCTTCAGGCTTCCTACCTCTTTTGTAAAACATCAGGTTACAATAATAATCATTACAATTTTGATGTGGACCCTCGGCTTAATTTTGCTTTTGTTACCCTTATTTTGGTGTTATGTCCAAAAAATCATTGCTAAACCAAGGGCAAGGAGCTTTTCCCATTTTTTTCTAAAAGCTTTACAGTTTCAAGACTTATGTTCATTTACAATGTCTTTAATCCATTTCAAGTTAATTGTTATGAGACACATAAAATAGGGGTCCAGTTTCATTCTTTTGCATGAGGATGTCCAGTTTTCCCAGTACTCTTTATTGAAGAGACTATCCTTTCCCCATTGTTTGCTCTTGGTGTCCTTGTCAAAGACCTGCTGACCGTCCATGCACAGGTGTATTTCTGGGCTCTCTACTCTGTTCCACTGATCTATGTGTCTGTCTGCTTCTATGTCAGTATCATGCTATAATTTTAATATTTAGGTATTGCACTGAATATTTGTATGAAACTAAAAAGCCTGTCCAGAACAAAGGCAATCATCAACAAAATTATTTTGAGTTCTACACCCAATCCAATGTGGGAAATGAGAGACAAGATGCAACCCCAAAGCCACAAGCAAATCTTTGACGCAAGCAGGGTGTCTGAGGATCCAGCCCAATTCTGACACTGTCTACCCCAGGCATAGTGTCAGATTCCACAGGCTAAACTCTCAGTCCCAATGAGATTGCCCCTCCCCCTGCACCCTTGAACACTAGCTGCAAATCCAGGTTGTTACCAGTGCTTCATGACCCCCTCCTTGGGATTGGTTAATTTCTGGCTGGCTTATTCACAGAATTTAGCAAAGCCATTTACTCACTAGATTGTGTTTATTATAAAAGAATATAATTTAGTCACAAGCAGATGGAAAAGATGCATAGGGCAAGGTATGGGAAGAGGGCATGGCATTTTCAGCTCTTTCCTGGCATGTCACTTTCCCCCTTTCCACATATTCACCATTCTTTTGGGTTTTTAATGGAGGCTTCATTACAGGTATGTCTGATTAAATCATTGACTGCTGATGATTGGTTCAACCTTTAGCCCGTCTTCCCTCCCCAGAGGTCCTGTAGGGTTTGGGGGCTGAAAGTTCCAACCCTCTAATCACAGGTTGGTTCCTCAGGCAATCAACTCCCTATTTTTAGTTTACCTAAGAGCTTTCTGAAAGTCATCATATTAATATAACAGAAGACACCTTTATGGCTCTTATCACAGGGAATTTCAAGGGTTTTAGGTGAGCCAGGAACCAGTGGACAAAGGCCAAATAATTATAAGAAACACATTTTGGTCATCCGATGATCAAATGAATACATTTATGTGCCACATAATGACCTTTGGGTCAATGATGGACCACATATGAGACCATGGCCTCAAAAGGTTATAATGGAGCTGAAAAATTTCTATCGCTTAGTGAGGTCCTGAGACAATTCATTACTCATGTGTTTGTGCTGATGCAGGTATAAACAAACCTGCCAGTTGTATGAAAGTACAGCACATACAGTTATGTAGGATGTGTACTTGATAATGATAGTAAATGACTGTGTTATTGGTTTAGGTGTTGATTATACTATATTTTTAAAGTTATTTTAGAGTGTACTCTTTCTACTTATAAAAAGAAGCTTGCTGTAAGGCAGTATACTGTGATAGGCTGGCAGCAGCCTTATACATACTATTTATAGAGTGTTTTGATTGTATAATCTTACCTTGTGCTTGATATAATCTCGTGCTGTTTTATATAGTTACATGCTATACAGTCCTGTAGCCCAGGAGCAGTAGGCTGTACCATACATCCTAAGCCTGCAGGAGGCTGTACCAACGAGGCTGGTGCAAGTGCACTCCATGATGCAAGCATGATGACAAAACCACCCACCGAGCACTGCATTTCTCGGAACATTTCCCTGTCATTAATCGGCACATGACTATGTATTTATTATAAATTACAATATCAAGAAGATGAAAAGACAACCTTTAAATGTTAATATCCAAAACATAACTCATACAACTCAATAGCAACAAAACCCCAAAGAAACAAATAAAATAAAATACAACTCAAATTATACGATTAAAAAAATGAGCAAAGGACACTACTAGACATTTCTCCAAAGAAGATACACAAATGGCTAGCAGGTACACAAAAAGGTGCTTAATATCACTAATTATCAGGGAGATGCAATCAAAACTAAGAGGAGATGTAACCTCACACTTGTATTGATGGTGTTTATCAAAAAGATGAGATAAATGCTGATGCAGAGTGCAGAAAAGGGAAAACTTCAGGACTATTGGTGGGAAGGTAAATCGGTATAGCCACTAAGAAAATATCATAGAGTTTCCTCAAAAAATTAAAAATCAAACTGCCATATAATCCAGCAATTCTACTTCTGGGAATATATCCAAAGGAAACAAAATCAGTGTCTCAAAGGGATACCTGCACTCCCATGTTCATTGAAGCACTGCTCACAGCAGCCAAGTTGTGGACACGGTCTATGTGTACTTCCATGGGTAAAAGATGATGTGGTATAAAAATATAGTGGAATATTATTCAGCCACGAAGAAGAAGGAAATGTGCTATCTGTGGCAACATAACAATAGATGAACCTGGAGGACATTATGCAAAGTGAAATAAATCAGAGAAAGATAATACTGTACTGTCTCACATGTAGAATCTAAAATAAAATAAAATAAAATAAAAATGGAAAAAATGACAAACTCATAGAAACAGTGTAGAATGATGGGACTCAGGACTGGAGGGTGTTAGAAATGGAGAGATGCTGGTCAAAGTTCCCAAACCTTCAGTAGTAAGGACAATGAGTTCTGTGATCACATTGTAAGTTATAAAAAGTCTAATCACTACGTTGTACACCTGAAACTAATACAACATCATCCATTCTAATTGAAAAATAAAGATTATTTATAAAAAGAAGTTCTGTAGATCAAATGTACAGAATTGTGACCTTAGTTAATACTGTATTGTATACAGCACTCACAATTAGCTAAGAGAGTGGATCATGAAGCATTCTCACCACACATGAAGTGTAAGATAACTGTCAGGTGATGGATTCATTAATTAACCTGACTGTGGTAATCTTTTCACAAAGTATGGGTATATCAATTTACCACATTGTACATTTTAAATGTATACAATTTTATTTGTCAATTATACTTCAGTAAAGCTAGAGGAACAAAGAAAAGGAGAAAGACTGGCAATATCTCACATGATATAATATCAAAAAGCTAGAAAGATAATAGCTAATTATACTTAACAGTGGAATCAAATTAAAATTAAAATGAGAGTATAAAACAATGTAGTAGAAAACATACAAATAAAAATCATCAAAGCCAAAAGCTGGTTCTTTGTAAAAAATAATAAATTGACAAACACCAAGCAACACTGATCAAGAACTAATTTGAGAAACATAAATCATCAATTTCTACAGACATTTAAAAATAATGAGAATATATTATGAACAGCTTTATGCCAATAAATTTGAAAATTTAAGCAATATGGGCAAACCTCTCGAAAAACACAACTGACAAAAGAAATGGAAGAACAAAGTCATTCTACATTGATTTGAGATCACATCTGTATTAAAAATTAATTCAAAATAATAAAACTTTCACAACCAAGAATAACAATAATCATGATTATTTAATAATCACCAGCTAATTACGTTATATATCCTTTTTTATTTGTTCATCACAACAACCCTGCAAGTTAGGTGTGCTGATACTGATTTTATGAATAGAGGAAGCTGGTGATTTGTTCAAAGTCCCAATCACCAGTGACAGAAAGTATGTCTCTGATGTGTGCGTGATGTGTGTTTGTGAGGAAGAGAGGTGAGGGAGGGGACAGGAAAGAGAGAAGAAGATTAAAAATTGTTCCTGTGTTCTTGGGAATTGGTTTAAAGCCATCCATCCTCCTTAGTGGCAACGAATGAATAGCCATTAAAAATGGTGTGTGTGATTTACAGGTGAAAGGGTAGATATATTAACAGCCAGCAAATTTTAGATTTTCCAGATATCCAGGATTAAGCAATTTGAGTTCGTATTTGTTTCTAATTTTTAGGCTCATAAACCTTATGATGAAGGTATATAAGTGTGGACCAAAGAAAAACCCAGAATTTATTTATAAAAAGTTGTATATTTATTCTTACATGTTTAAACTTTAGTCAAATTCAAAGTACTTTCCATTTGATGCAATACACCTATCAAGATGTTTTTTGGGCAAGTGCATTGAAAGAGTCTTCAAAAAAAAAAAAAAAAACAACTCACTGAAGCGGCACGCAGCCTCTCCCAACACCACCAGCTGGCACACTGATACAGATGGGTTCCTAGAACACTCATCTAGCAGGGGAAAGCTGCACTACAAGGGGCCATCCCCCCTCATATATGATGATATCATGAGCCTGCCAGGCATAAAGTGTGATAAGGTCCATAGCCATAACCATAACATGGGTAATGGCAGGTGGTTGTTACCTACACAGCAGACGGAATTTTGATTGCCTCCTTAGGTATTACTGGCTAACAAATAATCATTGTGAAAGTTAACAATATGTGAGACCTCTGACAATGTATAGATTTCAACGTGTGGCAAGAAAGTACACTGTCTATTGAAAAGTTCAGAAAACTATGTTTTTATAACTAGAATAAGCATTTCTGCATAGGATCAGTAATGTTGACAGGAAATGCATTTTGCAATGAACTTTCAGAAATTTGCACTAGTTCAAAATATTGACTTTTAAAGAAAACATGGTAGGGATCAAATAAATGATCTGATTTTAAATTTTATAAGTGCTCTTGCATTACCATTGTATTTTATATTAATTATATATTTATATAATGAAAAGATTTTTTCAAAGAGATAATAAAACAATTAGAAAAATCACATTGCCAAATAAAGCCCTGCTTCTAATATCATGAAATATCATGAGATGAATCAAGGTTTTCATTAAAATAGGTTTTGGAAAATAATCTATCAGAAATAAATGTACACAGACTGTGCTTTAATGATAATTTAACACCTGATGCAATAGACAATGAACAAAATTGCTTTATTAAAAAGCAAATATTCATCGGTCTACTTAATTTACATTTGTTTAATAATATTTCCCCACCTATGTTAAAAGTAATGGTAAAATAATCCAGGCAACTCAAGCAATTTCCTTTGACCACACCCTATGAATAAGTTACATTGCATGTAAAAGGCCTACTATTTGAGACAATCCTACTAGTCAGGATGGTATCCAGGATCAGGTTAAAAAGTAGCCTTTAGAAGCGGACTGTGTGGGTGAAGATCCCAACTCCACTAATAACTCATTGTTTGATCAAGTTACTGAAACTTCACTAAGTCTCAGTTCCTTCAGCTATAAAATGAAGATACAATAGAGTTTTGTGAGGCTTAAATGAGGCATGTAGAAACGTTGGCAAAGGATTTGGCATATAGTGAGGGGTCAATAAATAATATATCCTATTAAAAATAAGTTTTGTGAAATAAGCCAGTCAGAGAAAGACAAATACTATATGATCTCACTCATATGCGGAATCTAATGAACAAACTGGACTAACAAGGCAAATGGGGCAGACTCATAGGTGGGGAGCAGGATGACAGCTAGTGGGGGGCTGGTTAGGGGGTGGAGGGACTGAGCAAAAAATAAAAAGGACTTATGGACATGGACAGCAACAGTGTGGTGACTGCTGGGGGGAGGGGGTACACGGGAACTAAAAGGTAATGAAAAAATACAATAAAGATTAAAAAATAAAAAAATAAAAAGGTTTTAAATTCAATAAAAATTAAAAAAATAAATTTTAAGAGAAGTTAATGAATATAGAGGAAATCAGCTTTAAAACCCCAAAGTATATTCCTATAATGCTTTGATTGAAAACAATTGATTTGTGTTTAATCTTAGTTTAGATCCTGACCCCTGACTCCCTCTACACAACAGATTGTAAACAGTTTTCTTGCCTCCTGCTTTACACATCTAAGGTTTATTCTTTGTATTGTTTTTGGGTTATCTTTCGAAGACACACATGTTAAGTTATTAATGTTAAATTAAATGTTAAATTTCCTGCTTAAAAACCTCCAACAGCTTCTTATTCCTTACAGAGTCAATTATAGCCTTTTTTGTGCGTTAAATAAAAACTTCTACCATTTGGATGTTTACAGAGCAAGAGCGGAGAAGACTTTTTGAGTATTTTTGGCATTCCAATATGGAGACGCCATCAGCGGTGACATTTATGTCAAGCGCTATGCCAAGACTGAGGTAACAGGGTGTAATAGGAACGCCCTTGGGGGGGGCGCTCGGACTACCCAAAACCGCAATGTGGACACCTGGACAAGGACTCCACGTGGACACTGATGTGAGTGGGACCTCCGCCCACTGTGGGCCACAGGACCTCAGAGCTCGACCATCGGACGCTCAAGCTTGGCCGTACCGCGGGTCACCCTCGGAGCCCTGCTGGACTTCACCTCCACCAGACGTCTGCTGCCTCTATAGCCGCCTGGCTTGCGACCAACGCCCACCTCTCCATCCACCGACACTGCCAGTGGCTGGGCTTCCTGCCGGGCGCTTGCTCCGCTCGCTTATCACGTGAGCTCCCCCGCTCTGGGTGGAGCCTGTATGGGACTCCACGGCTTACTGAGATCTCCCCTACTAAACCTGGCATTGCGAAGACGCAAATGTGTGCGAGCGACTGTTTTGGGGGGTGCTCTCCTGATCACGACAATACGCAATCTATCGTTCAGCCTTGCCCTGGATGACTAATTCTTCACATCCTACAATGGCAGCCACACAACCTCACGCGACTTGCCCCAAATCTGCTGTGCTCTTTCCTTTGCCTTTTAAGTCTTTCACGTTGTAACCCCCTTCTCTGTGAGGAAATGTCCTACTCATCCTTGAAGATCTAACACAGTCAGCTAACTAACTCAAAGAAGAACTTAGAGGTTTAGTTTTCTTGGCTTCATTGCAATCTGTGAACAACTTGGGTTAATTCTGATCATTGTTAGTGTAAATATTATGCTTTACTTGTGTGTAATGTATTTATAATGGAAATTATAGGGACATCAGTGTTTATAGCCACTGTTCAGCCACTGACTGTGACTGTGTGACCTTCAAAAACAACTTAATCTAAGACTCAACATCTTCTATAAAATGGGACAATATATGCAACTGCCTTCCTCCCAGGGCTGTTCTGGGATTTAATGAGAAAAGATGTTGCCTCATCTGCAATCCCAAACTATCACTTTGGGATCTTCGAACATGTTTCACTGGGAACATTATCCTTCTTCCCTTTACTTCTCTTTTATTTTTTTTCTTGTCAAGAATTAACTCAGAGGGAAACTCCTCTAGTCCTGCTGCTTTTCAGGGCTAGCCAGCCTCTCCATTCTGGTGCTCATTCCTCCTGAGTGCTTGCCACCCCCACCACGTGATGCTCTCCCCATCCAGCTGAGGGAAAGGGACCCTGGCCGCCATAATGCTATGCGTTCCTTGAAAACGTGGAGTGAAGTTTATTCATCTTTGTATTCACAGGACCTAGCACAGTATCTGTCTCACAGGGTGCTTGCTTAACAGAGTAAATGTTTTCTTTGGTCAACAGTGGGAGATAAGCCTTTTACATTTTTTTTTCCCTTGGAAAATAGCCCTTTTGTGGCATTTGCCTCATGGCTGAAGTTAGATTTCAGAAATTGAGGCTTTCCTTGTCTTCGCTTTCATAGCCGGTAGCCCTGAGAGCTATTTGCCATCTCCTTTACCAAAATAGTGTGCCTATATACTTACGATAAAAAGAAAAAGAAACTGGCTAAGAAATACACTGGAAGAAATCTTAGGCAGGCATTGAGCTGGCCCCAGGATCATTGTTAGGAGGAGGGAAAGATTCTTTCCTATTTAGGAGAAACAGCTTTAATGTGGAAAAGCTATCATGTAATGTGCTATTCACCCAGATAGAGTATTTGAATTCTAATAGGGACTTTTTGGAAGCTCAATTCAAAAGAATGGCTTTTCCAGAAAGAGTTTCCCCACTTCTTGGCAGGACAACAGGAAGGTGCTTGTGGCATCCTATAAAATCTGCCAGTCAGTCACCCTTCTGTCTATGAATAAGGTGGCTGTGTCTCTGCATGGGAAGGCTGCATTCTGGCCAGTTCTCTAAGAACCTGTTTGGAGCCATCAAAAGTGTGTTATGTATATCCTTAGCATTTACTTTTGCATCAGCCACGTGAAGACTTTATGTACCCACTTATCAGATGAGGGAACTGAAGGACAGGGAGTGCTTCCCCCGCTGGTGGAGTGGAGAACCAGACCAGAACCAGGCCTTCCGGTTCCAGAGGAAGGAAGCTGAAAGTGACCGGATGAATTTCCATTCAGTGCAGATCACCAGTGCCAGCCCCTGGGTCAGGTGCTCTGCACAGTCATCTCATTTAACAGCCAAAACAAATTCATGAGCTGGGTACGGTAACTCCCTTCATCTAGCAGTTGAGGAAACTGAGGTCTAAAGGAGGTTAAGTAACATGCTGGAGGCCTTAAGGTGGGACTTAAATCTGCCCGATAAAAACAGCAGACTGTCCTCTGGGGAAAACTAGGACCTCAAGAACTAAACATATAACATTACAAATAGTATCCCAACAGGAAAAGGTTTATTTTTTTAAAACTCATTTAACCAATTCTTAGACAAAGATGATAGAATAAATACATTTGTTACCTCTGGTCATAGGTTTTTTGTTTATGTGTTTTTTAATGGACATGGCATTGACATCATTAGGAATGAATCACTAGCTTCATTCTAGAAATTAAACTTTAAAAATGTTTCAAGCATTTAGATACCAGACTGCAGGTATACATAACTTTTGAAAAAGAATACGCAATTTTACTAGATTGGTTCTTTTCTCAAAATGAAGACTAATTTTCCTTCCTTACTCAAGAACAATTTCTATAGCGATATTTACAGTTAAATTTTGTTTTTGGAACAGTTAGCTCCTGTATCAGGGACAGGAAAGCAGACTTAGATACTATTTAACTTGACCTTGTGTATCAATCTGTGCTCTTCTGGAGAGAAAGGGAGACTGCTCATTCCAGACATGCAGTGAACTCTAAAAAAATACCTGTAAACAACACAGAACTATGATTTTCAGAACTGCTTAGTGTGTTCCCTGTGTTCTTAAAGAGAGTGCTCTGTCTGACATTTTTGCAAAGAAGTTGAATCTTGAGAATGATAATTGGTGGAAGTTGCCTCATGGAAAGTTGAAGGCAGATGAACTACAAGAGAAAATGCCAAAATTCCCTCCACTTTCAGGGAAGATGGTTGAGATGTGAAAAAACTCTCCCATCCACTTCCATGAAATTTAAGGCTTCATTCGGCTGACAGTTCTTGCTTTAGTCAGCTTCCCCCAGGACCTACTTTATTCTTTGGTTGACTCAAAGACTTCTCTGCCTATAGCTAATCTTTTTCTTAAGAGTTACCTTACAGTAATTCTAAATTATAATTCAAGTACAGTGATTTAAAATATCAATAAAGTGAAAAATAAGTTATTGCAAATGGGCAGTAGCTTAGGCAGAACACCTTGGTAGGCTCCACTGTACATCATAGCCAATATATTAAAATAGACCCACATCCCACATTATACAATATTTTTGCTATAAAAAGCTAGACTAGATCTTTGTAATTTTGCTTTTGAAGTTATTTGGCTAGTATTAAGCTCATTTAACTAATGATTGGCCTTAATTTCTCTGCAATCATCCAGTATGCTTGAGAACCCTTGTGAAGTAGAAAAATATTCAGCCCACAAATTTTTCTTCAAATTTAATAAAATTTTCATGAGTATTTATTTGACAATGGTTAAAATTGACATAATATTACACTTTGAACATTTAATTAAACTTTAACCATGATTTTATAGTTTTCTTTTTGTATTTTGGAGTCAATTCCTTTACTTTTCAGTTCTCAAATATTTTCATAGGCCCATAAAAAGCTCCTAGGTTCTGAACACTTGGGACACATAGGACCAGAGCCTATGAGCCATGGCACGGAGCCCTGGAGCTTGGGCCTGGGTGGAAAAAGACTTCTGGGAAGAAGTGATTCATGCAGGAGATATATTTAATATTTCCGGGTAATGTGCTATTTCCTGCACTATTTTGATAATTGTGAATTATACTTTAGTTTGCTGGAGAGGTGAAGTAAGGCACCAAGCATTCACTGCAGGGACTTACTCACAGTCCAGCTCCGACTAGATATCACAGATGAAAATAAGGAAGCACGAGACGTGCTTGCCACCCTTGACAACATCATAGTTTCATTGGCAAGAAAACATTCATCTCTTTATTGTTTTCTTTATAATAACTGAACACATGGGATTGTGAGAATGAACCCAGGGTGTGGGTACTTGAATGAAGAAACTAAAACAATGCACTGTTGTCTTGTTGCACCAAAATTACTTGTTAAATTGTTCTTCAAAACACCTGACTAGGGACCTGTGAACTAAGACAGTTGCTGGGCTCCAGCGTTCGTCCCATAGTGGAGGAGTAAGTTGGAAGTCCTATAAGGGCCACCTTGGTTTGTACTCGGCCCCAGAGACAGAGCTTCAAACTGGGGGTGGTTTTCACTCAATTGGAGAAACTGGAAACATGAAGAAAAGATTTTGGCCCCAACAGAAACAGATAAATCTAAAGTTAATTTTCTGACTTTCGTTCTGCTCGATTGCTTCAGTGGATATGGACAGTATTTTTTCTCTGAAATGAACTTTGTTCTCTAAAAATAAGTGGAGTGCATTTGAAATAGCACGGGGTAGTCAATGCTTTTTCTGCACTCTTGTTGTTACCTGCTAGGTCCTGTAATGGAGATAACATGGGTTCAGTAATACTGAGGAATTCTTGCTCTTCTGTAACTAGGCTTGAGTGGCTCTCCTGACTCAATGGGAGGC
The DNA here is from genome assembly GCA_004027475.1 of Anoura caudifer. Classification (NCBI taxonomy): domain Eukaryota; kingdom Metazoa; phylum Chordata; class Mammalia; order Chiroptera; family Phyllostomidae; genus Anoura; species Anoura caudifer. The sequence goes on along the minus strand of PVKU01000340.1, from coordinate 165,253 downwards.
ACTACCATTGGGCACAACTGGGCTACAGGGTCACCGTAGGTTCTATCAGAGGACAGTGAGTCATCATTTCCCCCTAAGTTCTGCAACAACATGGAAAAATCACCACCACACTCGCCTGTGCTGGAGATGTAAACCAGGAAGCAAACTGCCTTCCATCTCTTCAGAGAGCATTTTTGAGAACATTTGTCACCAGCTATTGCTTGACATGACTGGAAGCAGAAGAAATGGCTGTCCAGAATTTCAGTTCACCCTGAGGAAATGCCTAAGAGTTTTCAGATTGTGTAAAATAACTAATTGTGGAAGCTTAATGCTGATCTTTGATTCCTAGCATGGGGAGAGACCTAAGTAGAAGCTATTCTTTGGAATGGCCTGTTTCACTAAAAATCATTTAAAGGAATGAAGGGTAAAAAACCCTTTCGTGTGAGGGGTCATTTCAGCAGTGCTAATGCCTGTGTCTGAGCCAGCCGTACATTGCACAACTACAGGGGGAACCACTTACACAAACTTCAGTGTGAACTGTGTCTTTGCAATTACACAGAATGACAGCCCTATCTTTCTGTTTCCCAAATGGTGAGATAATGCAACTTTATTTTCCATCTTTAGATAGATGCCAAAGGTTCATGTTGAAGCACCAAGGCTAACACACTGGGCCACACAGGGAAAGCAGTATCACACAGTGGTTAGAAATGCCACGGAGCCAGAGTGGCGAGGGGTAAATGTCAACTTGGGCCTGTACTCCAGTCCCATTGCTTTACCTTCCTGTGCCTCTGTCTGCTCAATTGTCACGTGGGTGTAACCAGGGTGTCTGGGAGAACGGTATAAAGTGGTGTAGGTAAAATGCTTAGAACAGTGTTCAGCATATAGTTAAGGACTCAAATAAATGTTAACTCTTATTATTTAAAAAGACAGTGTTTCTCTTTTGTTCAATTGCTAAAATTCTGGAATGAATAAAAAATTACCACATCTGTATTATTATGATTCTGCTATTATGTTTCTAGGAGGAAACATTTTCTGTGTGTCCTTTCAGGCCAAGGATGAGAAACAGTTTAACCGGATGCTTTTGGAGAAAATGAAAAACAGAGTTTTGTGACTGTCATTAAGAGTGTAAAAAGATGGTTGTAGGAGTTGCGTCTGCTGGATACTTTCCCATGTAGTTATCAGCGAAGGTTAACAGAAACCCAGAAATCTTCAGATGTTGATGGAAAGTGGTAGGCATTCCAAAAATGAATGTGAGCAAAAGTACCAAAATAATAGTGTCCCTTCTGTGCCCTTTTTCGTTCAGGTGACACTGAGTGCATGGGAAAGGGTCACTGAGCCCCCTGCAGACTTTACTGGGGGGACCCGGTATCCATGCAAAGCCCTTCTTTAAGGAATGCAGCTCATGTGCCTGGAATGAGAGCCCAACATGGCCAGCTTTTCTCGTTTTCTTTGGAAAGAGAAATTTAAAATTACATGAAAGATCTCATTTTAAATGTTGGTGCTAATTCAAAATAAAAAAACAAAACAAAACTGGTCAACATTGTGAAACCAACAAGGTGGCGGGGGATGATGACCTTGCTGCCAGACTCTATTGAACCCCTGTTTAGGGCTTCCTTCCTGTTTTATTAATTTTGAAGAAGCTCTTCTATGTAGAGTGGCTACTGCAACAGTAGACGTATGTGAGGTGTTTATGTTTTAATAGTAGGTACAGCAGATAACAGCAACAGCCCACTGGGGTTAGTTTCAAATGGTAAACATACCAGGCCTTTAACAAGGAAATTTTTGGAGAATAAATTGTAATGAAATGGCAAGTTCCTATTCCATCCATGCATAAAATCAGGCTTACTGGACTGGCTGTTTTTAGAAAAAAATCTTCATTGCTACTTTTTAGCTAATTGTTAACCAAAGTCTGACTCACTAGTTGAAGGACTAATTTGGTTATTTAAACAGCACTAGCAATTACTCAACAGCTACTATCTACTTATTTTTTCCCCACTTGGTTCTTTATATTTTCTCTTCCAATATTCAAAACAATTCCTTAAGGTGGTTGTAATCATTCCTTGCTTTGTAGCTGTAAATTGGTGTTTGAAAGGTCACGCATGACACCTTTGAACCATGCTCTTTTTTTATACAATGAATGTTGATGTTCATTGTACATTGTACATTCCTACATGTGCGTACATGTTTGAAATACATCCCTTAATAATCTGAATACACTAGTGGTACTGTCAATCAGTCAACAATAAATCCTAAATACAGAGTTAATGTCTTAGTCCTATCCATATCCCTTTTCAAACAAGGTTTGATTGTCTTAAGTTAAAAATAAAAACCTGTAGCTACCATGGATTCATATTAGGTTGATCATTAGTTAGCACTATTTAAAAGCCAGATTTGACAGAATGGTTCTTGGATGTCCAATTATTGAAACAAGTATTTTAACTCGAGGAGAGGACAAAGACAGACTTTTTTTCAAATGTCTGAGACCAGTAAATGACCTTTCTGACTTGTTTTCTTCCCAAATCCTTAGGAAGGAAAAAGCCCACTGTGAAATGGTGAGGAAGGGGGAGAGGGAAATAGAATTCTGGTGTGATTTTGATCTCCAATCTGCTGAGTAGGAATAGAAAGGAGTTTAGAGGAGGTTTGAATGAGACAGAGGAAGAGAACAAGGCTGAAGAGAGAGCGGGGAGAGAACGAGATTAGGAGAGAGACTAAATTAGAGAAAAAATGAAGGTAAAAAGATTTCAGACCTTTCACAATCACTTAAATATTTCACCCAAAGATGCACAAAGATAATGGCACATCCCCCACATTATGAATGCCTGCAGCTTCAGAGCTATGGGACTTTGCAGTCATAAAGGCATACTGGGGATCTGGACTGAGATTTGGAATTTGTATAACTAAGGTTTATGCAATTTTGAAAATGATGTTTTATGATCATTAAAACTTCTTCTTTGAACATTGAATGTATTATTTTTAATATTACAGACCTAGCTTAAAGTGGAAAAACACTCTTGACATTGGCTGGATATGGCATTCAACACACAGGCAACAAAAGCAAAAATAAAATAAACAAGTAGGGTTACATCAAAGTCAAAAGCTCTGCACAGCAAAGGAAATGACCAACAAAATGAAAAAGCAAGCAAGTATATGAGGAAAAATATTTGCAAGCCACATACCTGATAAGGGGTTAATATCCAACATATGTAGGGAACTCATACACTCAATAGCAACACAACACAACAAAACAAAACAAAGCACAACAATAACAAATAATCTGATTAAAAATGGGCAGCAAATGAATAGACATTTTTCCAAGGAAGGCATACAAATGGCTAACAAATTCAAACAAGGTACTCAACATCACCACTTAACAGGGGAATGCAAATTGAAGCTGCAGTGCCGTACAACCTGATACCTGTTAGGATGGCTTTTACCAAAAGACAAGAGATAATGAGCATTGGCAAGTGCTGGAGAAAGGCGAACCCTTGTACACTATTGGTAGGAATGTAAATTGGTGCAGCCATTATGGAAAACAGTATGGAAATTCCTCAAAAAATACAATTGCCATATGACCCAATAATTTCACAACTGGGTATATAACCAAAGGAAACAAAATCACTATTTTGAAGACATATGTTCACCGCAGCATTGTTCACAAGAGCCAAGATATGGAGATAACCTAAGTGTCTTCTGACAGATGAACAGAAAGAAAATGTGGTACATAGGCTCCATGAAATACTATTTAGCTGTGAAAAAGCAGGACTTCCTGCCATTTGCAGCAACATTGATGAACTTGGAGAGCATCATGCTAAGTGAAGTAAGCCAAAGAGAGAAAAACACTTACTGTGTAATCACACTTACATGTGGAATCTATTAAAACAGTCAAACTTATGGAAGCAGAGAGTAGAAGAGCAGCTTCCAGGAGCCAGGGAGAGTGGAGAAAAGGGGGGATGTCGGTCAAAGGGCACAGACTTTCAGGTACAGGATGAATGGGTTCCGGCGATGAATTAGTCCCCATCTAATGCACAGTATGGGGACTATAGTGGATAATGTTGTACTGTAAACTTGAAAGTTGCTAAGAGAGTAAACCTTAAGTGCTCTTACCACCCACACCAAAACAAAAATGGTAACTAGGCAAATGGATGGATGTGTTTGTTAAATCGATTGTGCCCAGGTGTATTGACCGGATACGTTCATTACATTTTACAGTGTACAGATAGGTATATCGAGCCATTTACATCGAACACCTTAAATATATACAAGTTTGTTTGTCAATTATACTTCAATAAAGCTGGAAAAAAGATGATCATGTTCTAGAGCAAGTGAGCACAGGTATATTTTGGGTTAGAAATGGGGAAGAAGGAAATGTATAAAGGACTAGATATTTAAGCAGACCGAAACATCATAAAGCTCAGGGCAAACTTCCATCTTGCTGATTTGTATATAAACTGTACTCAGGTGGGCAGGAGGAGTGGGGAAATCACTGCAACTTATATGGAAGAGGAAAAGGTTATATCCAGTTAATTTGTAAAAACTACCTCTTAACCTACCCTCAGACACAGCCCTGCATAACGAAGTCTGGAATGTGGTTAATGTCAGCTCCCCTTGTGGATGGAGGAAGCGATCTTCATCAAACTGAATTGATAACGGCTGTGACACTTGGCGTGGCGACTGGACTGAAGTAAACAGATGCCAAAACCACCAGTGGACACCTGTCTTTTTCAGCTCTATGAAAACACCTGCTACTTTACACATAAGCAGAGATAGAGGACTGAGCAGACCTGTCCTTAGACACAACTTCGAAACCTGATGCCAGGTTCGAATGCTGCCATCCTGTCTCAGTGGAGTATTTCCAGACCTCCTCCAGGGATCGAGACTGTGGTCACTCAAGAAATGCTGGTCACAGCCCCAGTGCTACAGGACAGGCACACGCCATTCCCTCAGCTGCCAACCTATGCTGGTAATTTGAGACCTAGCAGCTGGTGACGTTCTCTCTTCACATACCAGCTGCCTCCAGCAAGCCAGTACACATCTGAGCCAGAGAAATTGTTTCATTTGCCTGGACTTTGAGAGCACCCACTGGCTTGGTGGGCAGGAGTTGACAAGAAGGAGAACTCCCCAGGCAAGGAAGGCTTCCAGAGGACCCATTCTTGCCCTTCAGAAGCAGCTGTATTCAGACCACTCCCTAGAGGCCTGCGTGCAGGTATCATCTACCTTTGTCGTTCGGTGGGAAGGAGGCCAGTTGATGATTTTTTTCCACCTCTATCAATGAACGTGTTGCTACGCATAGAAAGTAGCAACTAGGCAGGGGACCAGCAGGCTTCCCCAACAGCCTTTTTATTAAAAGCAGACGTTTTTAAGGTTCTTCCTACTTTACATCTCTGCAGCATAACATGACACCCAAATTGCTGGCATATTAGTCCAACAAAAAGGCCACAGCCCCTTCAGGCACACAGAGTCAATTTATGGTGGACTTAATCTTTTTTTAAAATATTCATAAACAACCTAAGACCTTGGCTCGCCAGGCACAGGCAGTGAATTAGCAGAAAGACACGATGTGAGGACAATGGGAACACGGGTGAGAGAAGGGCAGGAGGTGTGTTGCTCATAGGAAATAAAAAGCTCTAAAGCCCAAAGCATTTCCCCTCCGTCTTTTCCACGTAGGTCCCTTGAGGTTATGCAGCTGGATATTCTCAGAGCTGAGAGTGAACTGGCTTCTGACAAACGGTTCATTCTACCTCCTGACATTTCCAGACTGCGTTATGCCGGCTGATGTAGTGCTCGGCTATTCCTCAAACCAAAGCAGAGCTCTGTCTCAGGTGTTCAGTTGTAAAACCTAGGAAGGCACCAAGCTTAAAGAATTCAGGAATTATGCTTGTCTCTGATCTTACTTCCTCCTTGAAAGACAGTTCTCCTTTTTATGTAAAATAGGACTAATTGAGAATAATTGAATTTTGACAAGTGATAGAGGGAAGACTTCCTCCCTGAACTAAAGGTACACACCTTGAGAAGAAATACATAGTAAACATTTGAGTATAAGCCACAGTTTCTTCCTACCAAGGGTGCATTGGAGGCATGTCAATAATGTCACATGGTTTACTGACAAACCTAGTGAATTGTTTCAAATGGGCTTCTCTGTTGGATTAGTGGAAGTTTTAGACTAAAAAAATAATAAAAATAACAAATATAGCATTTAGCCATTACTTAACTCTGTATATCACCCACATTCTACAGAGAAGAAAACAGGTATAGTGCTGTTTCGGTCGCCTAGCTAGAGACACATACCTATTAACTGGAGAGATTGTGAGACTAAAAATTTTTTTGACATGTAGCAATTAATAATTAAAATCACAAAGTTCTCAGCATTCTCTTTAATTTTTGAAAGAAAAGATGCCCGTTTCATGAGGGGCAGTTACTCATACAAAACAGGGTGGGGCGAAAGCAGTTTTTCTGTTGTGGGTATGTGAGGCACAGGGTTCATTCTTATGTTGATATTTATTAATTATTGTGTTATTTATTCATATGACAACTGCAAGCCTACTTTTGCCCCACCCTGTATAAGCAAGAGAGTTAAGTTGAAATCAAACATACGAAGGAAGTCATCACAAAAAGAAAGAGGAGAAATTGACTGCTCTCGTAGTCAGTTCTACTGCGAAGGGGTAAAGAAAGTACATTTACAGATTAAAATGCATGAAAGAGAAAACAAAGAAACGTGAAAATGTTAATTGTTTTATAGTGCTAGAATGACAGACAAAAAAGTTCACTTCTTGTTTCACAATTTCTGGATGCATTGTTATTATTGTGATTATTATTTTTATAATTAACAACAATGTATTAAAGAAATAAACTATGAAGTCCAGCCTCTTTCTACACAAGATGGAAGCTGTTGTCCTAAAATTTTAGCCCAATCTATATGCAGATTAATTTTTATGATCTATTATCTTCAATCTTGGAGTTGGGAAACTTTTTTCCTTTGTTTTAAGTATAAGAAAGAATATAACCTTTATGTCCATTTTGGGCAGTCATTAGAGAAGACAACACACAGGAAAAGGATCCTGTATGGTCATCTATGGAGGGTATTTATTTAAAAAAACAAAGTCTGATTTCAAAATGCTTAGAATCTAATAAAAGATAAGCTAGATTCAAGTGTAGAACTGATATTCAGTATGCAGAGACCACAGACTGATTTCAAATATGGGAGAATATATGTATGTATCTATTTTTCCCCAGAGGCCTTTCTTCCCCCCCATTACAAAATACATATCATTGCCCTGGCCAGGTGGCCCAGATCGTTGGAGCATTGTTCCATTCACCAAAAGGTTGCAGGTTTGATTCCTGGTCAAAGCACACGCCTAGGTTGTAGGTCTGATCCCCGGTCAGGGTGTGTGCAGGAGGCAACTGATTGATGTTTCTCTCACATCAATGTTTCTGTTTTTCTTTCTAGCTCTCTCTCCCTTCCTCTCTCTCTAAAATCAATAAACATATCCTTGAGTAAGGATTTAAAAAAATACATATCATTTTGCCAAGGAAAATTAAAGGAAAGGATTTGTGGTTGATTCAAATCTGAATATTTGAAATCTAATTTGGTTCTAAAGTCAGAAAAAAACCCATCTACCCTCCTGTTATAATACTTTTAAAGCAAACAGAATCCATCGTGCATGAAAAACTAATTTCTGGCCTTTATTGGTGATTTTACCTGTTGAAAAAAGTTTGAAAGGCTCAGTTGTGGAAAGGAAACAGACATTTGATCCCAGTCTCTGACTTCAGCTCAGCTGACAGCAGTTTTCCATCGATGGGGAGAACACCATGGAGGCAGTACGTGGTCATGGCTTGTTTTAGACTGGTCCTATACAGACTTCAGCCACAGCTGTGCATTTTTCCTTTTTCATGAGTAAAATATCAGCCAAGTATGAATAAAAGGATATTACTAATATTTTTGAGGTTACCTGTAATTACAATACCTGATCTAGTTTTGACTATTACACAGGGTCCAGCAGAAGGAAGGCCTGCTTGAGTGTGGTTGGTGGGGTAATAATATGAGTGCAATAATTTATAGTTTTAATTTGAACATTTCACCTAAAATGTCATATGGTGCACTTGAGTGTGATACTGTTATGTTACACAATTACATGCTTATGATTTTGTCATAAAAAAAGGGGTATTATTTTTGCTGGACCTTGTATTTTACCAACTATGTATTTTGTTCATTTGTAAGACTTGTACAAGAACAGTTAAAATTCTGCTGAAAAAGCAATAAAATGTTCTATTCTGAAATTCTTTGTACAAATATATAGTAATATAATTTTTCAATGACTTTAAAATTTCCATATCGAGAGAAATTTTGGAAATGTATTTTTCCAAATGCAGGTGAAATGCCTTCTAAAATGACTCAAGTCAATTCTTTAGGAACCAAGAGAAACACCAAAAAGTACAATAAAATAAAACTCCCCACATGATTTCTAAATCAATGAAGCAAAGCCACTGCTAAGGTTCAGTGGGGTAGCCACCATGCCCACACCCACAAATGCTTGGATCTTATGCCCCATCTTACTGAGATCTCATGTTCTTGAATCCCTTGATAGCCAGAATTCCAAGTGCTAAAGTGAGTGTGTGTGTGTTCATGAAAACTCACTTGTTGGGGGTGATGTGTTGATAAGGTGAGAGAAGTACTAACCAAGCAACCTAAAGGAATTAATACATGCAAAGTACTTAGAATACAGACTGACACTCAGTCTGAAAACAATACATGATATCAAAAAGACATTGTCAGTTAATTAAAATATAAAACATTATCTGTTTTCAGACATTACAACACATAAATAAGTATAAGCTATTATTTATGAAAAACTTTTATACAGGGGAAAAACAGGGTGAACTATTTTTAACCATAACAACTTAGTCAATTTTAATTTAAGAGCATTAACTTATAATTACACTTATTTGATATAATTTTTATCTATATTTTGTCTCCAGCAATCTATTAAAATTTTTATTTGTTGTTCTATTGCAGTTGTCCCAGTTTTTCCCCAATTGCTCTCCTCTGCCTCACCCACTGCCCACTCCCACAGTCAATCCCCACCCCATTGTCCATGTTCATGGGTCATTTGTACTTGTTCTTCAACTAGTCCCTTCCCTTCTTTCTTTCCTTATCCACCTCCTACCTCCCCTTTGGTCCCTATCAGCCTGTTCCTTATTTCCATGCCTCTGGTTCTGTTTTGTTCATTTTTTTTATTGATTAACTTCAACTTATAGGTGAGATCATATGGTATTTGTCTTTCACAGCCTGTCTTATTTCACTTAGCATAATGCTCCCCAGTTCTATCCATTCTGTTGCGAAACGTAGGAGTTCCTTCTTTCTTTCTGCTGGATAGTATTAAATGAAGTATTATTTTCATACAATACTTTCAAACTGTACTTACAATAGTAAGTACATACTATGAATGTACCACAGTTTTTTGATCCACTCATTTACTGAGGGGCACTTAGGCTGTTTCTAGCACTTAGCTGTTGTAAATCGTGCTGCTATGAACATGGGGGTCCGTAGGTTCTTTTGAATTGGTGTTTCAGGATTCTTAGGGTATAGTCCCACAGTGGAATCATTGGGTCAAAAGGCAGTTCCACTTTTAGTTTTTTGAGGAAATTCCATACTGTTTGCCACAGTGGCTGTACCAGTCTGCCTTCGTGAACTAACTTTGTTAATTATCTCTTTAAAACCCCAAAACCATTTTATAAATATAGCACATTGAGATATGACAAGTCTGCTCTGTAAAGACAAAAAAATTGGTACAAGATTTGATAAAGAGTGCATGATTTATTAGCAATAAATATTGGCTTTTAAGAACAGAAATTCAACACATTTTTCCCTTTCTGATCTCCCTCCCTTCCCTCCTTCCCTCCCTTGCTGTTCTTTCCTTTCCTTCCTCCCTCCCTTATTCCCTTTTTCTTCATTAATTCACCAAATAATGCACCAACCAATCTAGCAACAATGATTTGTTGAAGGCTTTTGTTATTTTGATTAATACAAACCAATTAAGTAGTACAGTATTTTTCACATGATACATTTATTTGTAGCAAATAAAATAATTTCAAGTTACTCAATTTTCAATGTCTGTTGTTCTAAGGACTCACCCCTACAGGAAAGTACTTAAGGTATGGAACACAGGGGCCAGTGTCATCCATATTAGCTTGACCTGATGCTATCTGTACCCTGTTCAGCCACAGTTCATATCATACCCTCTCTCCGATTTCCCTCTAATTTGGCACCTCATGGTTACCACAACACACCTGCTCTGTTACCTAGACTACATCTTCTGTCTCTCTTCCTTGGAGGGCACTCCTAGTACCTGCCCCCAACCAGGGCCTTCTTCCTATGGCAGGTGTAGTACTGAATCCTCAGATCTACTGCCTGCCTGAACAAGATATTTATGCTCAGGGTTGGAATCAGATTTTTTAAGCACAATCCCTGTGACAACTAATATTTAAGCATCTTAGTAGGATTCATTTTGCGAAGGATTAAACCTAAGTCTATTTCTTATATTTGGCCTCTTATTCATCTTGTCTTTGTGTTCCCCCTCCTCTTTCTTCCTCTTTTTCAATGGCCTCCTTCAACATCAAGGAGAGTCTGCAATGGAAAAGTAGTCATAAAAGAGAAGCCACAGCTTTGATCTGAATGGACTATGGGATGGAGAAAAAAGGAGCAGTCACGCATTTTTGTCTTGGTAAGGTGAAAAGGAACCTCAGAGCAGAACTGTGCCAGGAAAGGCACTTCTTTCTTCACTGTATGTGGCCTTCCTGAGTCACTGGTCATTGCTAGCAGCACAGAAGCCACAGAATAAAATAAGAAAAAGTGCTTAGTGGAATTTGGGAAGTACAGGGAAACAGGAAGTGAGCTCCTGTGCATATTATATGACCATGTCACAAGTATCAACATTAAAAGACGATCTTCTCAAAACAGAACACACACACATGGTTCTACTCAAGCATCATGAGACTATTTGGGCTTGAGAATTTATGGATAAATTAATGCAACTATAGTCATATACCTTTAATTCAGGAATTCAGACTATGGCTAAAATCTCCTGCTTACATAGCAAGTAAGTAGAGCGTTAGACATAATACAACTTGAGGACCTCTTCAATGATGGGAAAAGTGTTACTTCCATTGGCCACATACTTTCTCAGGGATGTTAAGACACATTATTGGTACAATAACCAGCCTGATTTCTTAGCGTGTCTTTCATAGTATTTGAAAGTGCCTAGTATTTGGAAGAAGGCCAAAGACTACATGTTAAGGAAAATATTGCAATGATTTTTTATTGCTTTAGTTCTTATCACTCAGTAGTGCTGGAGAGAGAGGTAATTATCAACCTCCAATTGGTCCTAGAGGGATGGACCTACACTGCTGCATGAGAACAAAGACAACTAATGGTGACTGTGATATGATCATGAAGTAGCTGGTTCTCATTCTGACCAATAACCATTTAGCTCCATGAGCAGCGTAGGAGTCCATATCATCCCTTTGGAAAGGTAAAGTACAAGGCAAAAAGGAGTTCACTCAAGTAGGGTTGTTGTCCTGAATATGCCTAAGAAGCCCATTGGGCACTCCTCAGTTGAAAGCCCCAGTGTTCCAGAAGGTTTGTGTTTGATGGGTCAAAACCTACAATATCTGAAATTTCTCTCTATCATTATGTCATGGGCTAGTTGTTATTCAGTAAATATGCACTGCCTTCATTGTCCTTCCCCTCACTGCCTTTCCCACAATGATACCAAGCTTGGCCTTTTTATGTATGTTGACCAATAGAATGCAATTATTCTGTATAATGATCTGCTTTTCCAAGCTGAGGCCTTATGAGTTTTGCAGTGTTTTCATTTGCCAGCCTGGGAGTTGCCAACTCTGCCATGACAAGGACAGGCCCTGGGAAACCACTGATCTAAGGAAAAACATCAGGAACAAACAGGAAGGCAACCTGTAGCCCAAAGCAGAGCCACGCCAGCCTCATAGCAGATCTATGAGCAAGAAAAAAATGTTTATTGCTATATACTACAGATATTTTGTGCTTGGTTGTTATGGAGCATTACTGTAACAACAGCTAACTAATACACCTTGCAATAAAAGAGCAATACAGACAGAACACATATTTTTTTCTCTTGGCATCCTGAGTTCTGACCAATTCAACTAGCCTACAAACTTTATATTTTATTATATCCATTCAAAGCTTCCCTTGCAACCCAGCCAATTACCATTCTTCAAATCTGCCTCATAAAGAGTACAGTGCTCCCATCCCTCTACAATTCGCATCCATCAAATCTTTACAGACAAGATTCGACTACAATTTTTATCTGTTACGAGTAATTTCAGGTTCTCCCACTTGTTCATTCTTCAGAAAGAAGCACTTCTGCCCTGGCTGGTGAGGCTCAGTGGATTGAGTGCCAGCCTGTGAACTAAAAGATTATGAATCAATTCCCACTCTGGGCACATCCCTGGGTTGCGGGCCAGGTCCCCACTTGGGGGCATGGAAGAGACAACTGATCTCTCCTGCACATCGATGTTTCTCTCCCTCTCTTTCTCCTTCCTTTCCCGTCTCTATAAAAATAAATCAATAAAATCTTTTTAAAAATTAACTTAAAAAATGAAGTACATCATTCTCTAAACTTTATCCCTCTCTTGTTTTACTTAATACCTTCTGCAATAAATTATAGTATTTCTAATACTATCATATGTCACTTATTAGCTAATATATTTCTTACCATCTTAAAGTACTTTAAGAACAGAAATATTTCTATTTATTTTAGTTTTATTGAATTTATTGGGGTAACATTGGTTAATAAAATTATATAGGTTTCAGATTTACAGTTCTAAATTACATCATCTATACATTGTATTTTGTGTTCATCACCCCAAGTCTGAAGTATTTCTTTCTTTTTAGACAGAATAGGCTTCCCAAAATCATTAGGTACAATTTAAATGCATCCATTCCCCCTCCAAATCGGCTTTTCCTTTGTATACCATACTCAATAAGTGTTATCTTCATCTTCCTGTTTGCCCAAGCCAGAAATCTGAATGATTATTGATTCCTACTTCTCTTACCTCCTTTTTAACTAAGTCCTGATTAGTCCAAACTCCTAAATGTCTATCAAATATGTTCTCCTTTTTACATCTCCATCACTGTTTTTTTCCAGAATTATTGCAATTGATTCTCTCTTGTTTCAACCACCTCTACTCTTAACCTTATACAAACCAATTTCCCAAAGAGATTTTTTTTAAATGTAAATCTGATGATTCTACTTGTTGCCTAAAATCTTTTATTGGCTCCCTACTGCAGCAGAATAAAGTATGAATTTCTTTATGACTTATTATTATCTACTCCAGTATGTCTCCAGCCTTATTTCTGATGGATGGCCACCTTGTGCTCTATACTTAGGCAAACTGATGTTGAGCATCCCCCCAAACCCACTATGATCTCTCTTATTCACAGTCATTTATTTGCACATGCTATGCTGTCTACCAGATGCCCGCCCTCTCCTCCCACCATGCTTCCCTTGGTGTTCTCCTTTTGTCCTCTATATCTCAGGTCAGATAACACTCTCTTTAGAAAGGCAACTGACAGTCTCCTTTCCCCTTGCTCGAGCAAGCCTGGCTACGGGCCCTTCTTGTGCATCTCTACAGCACCCTGGGCTTACATGCTTCTCCATAGCACTTATTACACTATAATGTAATTTCCAATTAACTTGTAGCTGACTCAGTCGGTGGCCTAAACAAGAGCCATTTCTCCTTCTGACTAGACCCTCCGTGTAATTTAAATACCCACACACCTTTGTGGCCATGTACTCATGGGGCGGTGGGCCTCAGCCCCAGTCCCCACGAAGGAAACTTGACTGTCACAGCTAATCAGGGAGGCACACTTTCTGCGGCAGTGGTTGGTTAAGACACTGGCATGTGATGCAATCATGACCAATGAGACCATGAAGAGAAGTCAGGGGTAGTCTGTTTGGGAAGGATTTTTCTCTATCATAAAAGAAGACATAAAGAAAAGAAGATCCTTTTTTTATTAGTCATAGTTATTTGCATTTATTACATAGGATATTGACAGACAATTTTGAGATCATGGGGAACAATTTCAAAAAGTCACCAACTTTTTTTTCTTTTTACTTTGGAATAGCTAGGCTGACCTTTATTTTCTTTCTTTTAAAAAAAAAATATTTTACTGTTGGTCAATTATAGTTGTCTGCATCCCCCCCTCCCCCACTCCTCCACCCCAGCCAAACCCACCTCCCTCTCTTGCTTCCACCCTCCCCCTTGGTTTTGTCCATGTGTCCTTTATAGTAGTTCCTGAAAACCCTTCTCCCCACTGGCCCTTCCCCCACACCCCTCTGGCTATTGTTATATTGTTCTTAATTTCAATGTCTCTGGTTATATTTTGTTTGCTTTTTTCTTTTGTTGATTATGTTTTAGTTAAAGGGGAGATCATATGGTATTTGTCCCTCACTACGTGGCTTATTTCACTTAGCATAATGCTCACCAACATTTTAAAATGGCAATAAGTAAAGATGGAAAGGCCTCACTGAGTCAGTGAGTAACTTGAGCTTAGTTTCTGTTATAGCTACAAGCATTCTAACGCACTTATCTATCTTCCTCACTGCACCAATATTAATAAGAATTCATGCTTGTAGACAGGAACTGCAAAAACCCGAAGAATTTAAAGAAAACATCATAGAAGGCTGCATGGCCTTATGGATTAATGTGGTACCACACAGAGAATCGAAATCACCTTTTGAGGAAAAGGTTTTAGAAGTCTACTAATTTATTCTCTGGGCTAGAGAATAAAATAAAACTGTAATAGCCCTTTGAAAAATGAGGTATGAAATGACCACAGGGGTTTCATTGTACCAAATTCAGAAGCCTCCAGAAATCTGACCGAATTTAGTTTCTTTTCTGTTCTACCCCTTCCTTGCTTTTTTCCTTTCTCCTGCCAGCTCAGAATTTACTTCAAAAGTGGAAGAACTTAAAAGAGGAAAACTCTACCGCACAGTCACCTGAGCTCTGAACAGTGATCTGCAAAAAGGTCAAGGTGATAGTCAAACCTACAATTACATTAACCTTTTGTAGACTGGAACATTGAACAATGTAGTAGTCTCTTTGTTTATGTAGAATTTCTTACTAGAAACAGGAATTTAAAGAGCAGCAAGAAATAGAAATCCTCTAGTTTTGGTCTTTAAACCTCTAAAATAATTGGCAAGCTTAGATTCCTACGTTAGGTAACTTCTTTTTACCTTCATTTTATATATTTATTATTAAGTGCACGGCAGGGAGGACCTACACAGTATCCAGCCTATTAAATAATACCACCCTGCTCCTTACCAATAACAGAAGCAACTCATAAGGAAATGAAAGATAATGATAGCTAATGTGGATAACTAAGATCGTTGTTTGATCACATTAAAAAAACCTGATTAATAATTAAACTTTGCTAATGCTGCAAGTTAAACTAATTGTATACTCATGGACAGTTGTAAAATGAGACAATTTGCATAAGGTAGCAATGATCTCTTTCTTGAAATTTTAGTAGAAGTATATAGACCAATCTTAGCCAATACTTTTGATAGTTTGCTTATTTACTAATTTGTGGGGATGGAGATTAAAATTTATAACTATTAATTCAATTTCTCTAATGGTTATAAGGCTATTCCAGTTTTTTTAATAACTTGTTGAGTCAGTTTGGGTTAAGTTTTATTTTTGTGTGCTTAAATTAAAACTTTATAAGTAAGTAATGATAACAATATTACAGCTTTAAAAATGTTTAAAAATGTATAATTATTCACCTCTCCCCTGCCCCATGATTCTAGAGCTCTACTGTGTAATTGGGTAGCCCGAAGCCACATGTAGTTAGTACCTGAAATGTACAGCTCAAATTGAGATGTGTCAAAAGTATAATCATACACACTCTGCATTTTGAAGACTTAGTATGCAAATAAGAATGTAAGATAACTTACTGCCAACTTTTTATATTGATTACATGTTGGGATTATAATACTAGGGATATGTCAAGTTAAAATATTCTTAAAATTAAGTTCTTTTTTAATTTTTTAAATATGGCTACTAAAAAATTAAAATTACATATGTGGTAGGTACTATATTTCCATTGCACAGCACTGCTCTAGAACATTCACTAGCTCTTCTCACATGATGCCCTGCATTGTAGATACTGACATATATGGAATCTCATTATGATAAACACGATATGATAAAAAAGGACACTCCTTCTAAATATTATTTTGAAAAGTCATATAATTTGTATGGGTCTCCGTTGTTTTATCTCTAAAATGGCTGAATGAGATGAGCCCTAAATTCTTTCCCAATTCTGTGAATTTAATGACTTCATAATTTCCAAATAGATTCCAAGGTTGTGGGATACAGTTCATACGACAGTTCGCTTCAGTTTAACAAATATTTCTGGAGTACCTATTTTATGGAAGGTCCCATGGTAACGTAATTTTACACCTAAACATCTCCCACTGTATTTAGCACTATTCTTTACTCTTGGCAACTTCTTGCAAAATATTTATGGAATTAATGAATACATTATTATTCTGCTCTTACTTATCAATACAGAAAGGAACACCACACACACACACACACACACACACACACACACGCACCCCCCAAATTACTAGCTGTGAATGAAATACTCTCCAAATTTTTCATTGGAAAAACTGAATTCTTCAGCAGAAACTGAGCAGCCATATAACTGAATGGTCACTGAACCCCACAGCTAAAAATGCGTTGCCCCTTCTGAAAAATGGAAAATGCATTATGATTCTAAGTAAAGAGCACTCCAATTTTAGCTACCTTTGTCCTCTTTGATGCTTGTCTGGGTCAATAATTAGCAACACAGCTTCTGAGACTGAATGAAGGAAGAGGATGACAAACAAGTGCAAATGAGCCACTTTAGGAAAGCAATGGCACACAGCAAGAGAGCACCAAGACCTGTCACGTCAAGGTGTTCACATTAGGCGGGCCAAGAAAAGAGAAATGGAAAATTAATAAGCCAGAACTGTTTACGCTTACTTAACCAAAGCCACCGTTCATTTAATGCATTTTCACTCTCTACTTTAGTGAAGACTTCTAAAATTATTCTAAATGTTTCTCAAAAACTGCTTATCCAATTTTACTAGGATTCTTAAACTTTTCATCTTTTTCTAAACTATAAGAGGAAGACACGAGGAAACAAAGTTGAACATATTAGCAAGAGTGCTACACCAGGAGCCAGGACACCTGATTTCTGGTTTTAGAATAGCTACAAACCTGTGATGTGAAACTAAATAAACTGTTTAATATTTTGATCAGTTTCTTTATCTAAAAATGAGGCTGAAGCCCCATGTATTCTAAAGCTTAGGGAGTGGGTAAAATGATAAGAAAAAGCATTTATCAATATGGAAATGTTCGACAAGTGTAAAGTATTTTATACATAATCACCAGAGAAGTCTTTTATGAATCAAAGTCTGGTAAGACTACATATGGGTCTACATCCAAAGTAGAAGACAAAGATGAAACATATATAACAAAACGATTACATCTACTATTAGAAATAGCACAATACCCACAAAACTATTTACAAGCATTTGGAGCAGTGGTTAATTGTACAGACTCTGGAGACAGACAAGCAGGATTTGTGGTCCAACTGCACCATTTACCAGTGGTATGATTTGGACCACATCACTTTACCTCACTATTCTTTAGTTTCTCATCTGTAAAATGGAGGTAAGGAAAAGTATATACCTCATGTGTCTATTGTGAGGGATAAAGGGCTTCATTTATATAAAACACGAGACTAGTGCTGGCGCTTGGTAGGCATTATACAAGCGTAGCTGTTATCTGGGAGGTTATTCGATGGTGCTTTACACTCTTGGCTCACCTCTCAGCTCACATTTGTTTTCCACAGTTTGAAAAACAGCACACATTCCCCACATGCACATCAGATGGGGGAAGTGTCACAAGCACATGCTGAGAGAACAAAGAAAAGCAACTCCAGTACCTAATTCACAGAACCAGAGCCTACGTGATCTACACTTTTTCGAGGGCTTACAAAAACATGGTGAAAGAAAGTATATTCATGCGGGACCTTGGTATAATTTGTGGTTCTCTTTACTAAAATAACTACTAAAAGTGTCTCGTATTTGAATTGTGATTTTAAAAATCGATTTCACATCCATTACCTCATTAGAAGTTCAGGGCTATTAAATGTATGTAGACAATGACTTCACTTTCGCTTTCGTCTTTCTTCGAGGAAACAGGTCAAGAGAATACTTGAGGAAAAAAGTACTTGAGAAAAATGGTGGCCAAATACTTTCTGGCAGCTCCTAAGCCCAAGGTGTTCATCTGAGCCAACTGCAGGCCTGGAAGGATCCAGAGGGGTAACTCATCTGCTCAGCAGGCCTTGCTGACCCTGTACTGTGGCCGGGTCATACCTTCCACAAGCAGGTGTCTGTCAGTAAGCCAATCATTGACTGCAACGTCCTCTAGAGGAAGGCCATTTCTGACGCTTCACCAAATCCAAGAGTGTAAGAGTGTAAGGCACAGAAGGAGACTAGGAGCAGGTAGGGATTTCCTCTAGGCTTTTCACACAGGCTACTCCAGGTTGTATCATTCCATTTGTCGCATTCCAAGGTGATTTTTGATGAGACTATACTTAGTGGAAAGGAAAGTCTTGGGCTGTTTCTTTTCTAATTTGACCAACTGTTATATCGGCACTGTTGAGTTAGAGCCCCAAGATCAGGCAAATAGGGCAGAGATGAGAGTTCCAAGCAAGTGTTTTTATGGCATCATTTGCTGGAAAACGCCCTAGCAAAAAGCATTGACGTGGACCAACTTGTAAGGTTACATCTAAACAGAGTGCTTGCTTCAGAGAGCAATTGTACTCAGAAGTTACATTGTCTAAACACTTACTGAAATCCTTAAATATATTATGACAATGAAAGAAACTCAATGCAGTTTAATCTTTTATCATTAAGTAAAGTGTCAAAGGTTATCATGATTTGGAGTAACAATTGTAATAAAACTTTGGTTTTGCAAGTATGAAACTAAACACATCTACATTAGCTCTAGGTCAAAACAAGATGATTTTGAAAGTTCTTCCATCATTTTGTATTTGATTTTGGGTCTTCCTTCTATAATTTGAACTTAAGCCTCTAAGGGTTAAATAGAAATATAAAGAAATGAAAACACCTCAAGGCAGGCCCTCCTTGTCTGCTTCATCCCCACAACGAAGTATTTATAAAATAAATGAATATCTTAGAAGTTTATATCATTCTAACTGCATTAATATTTTAATTTATCTATAGACATAACAGTCTCAAACACATTAAGTTGATCAATATTAAACAACAACAGCAAAAATGTTTTCCTTTGCAGGAATTTAATGCTAAATTTTAATTGTACAAAGTCAAAACACAATCTAGAATTAATTACAGAGCATTATTAAATGAGTCAAAGCCATTCTATAAATAAATAATGTAGTACTTTGCTAAAAGTTCTTGCTATTATGTGTAACCCTCAGAATGAAAACTGGGAGTCCTATTTTTTAATATGTTCATCACATTAATTAATGAACAATATAAACAATTTATACAAGCACGTCATCTAAACATTACTCTTGGGGATCAGTGGGACATTTCACTAACAAGAGCTAAAAGCAGGGAGCCTTTTCTTGGTCTGGGAAATACTTCTCAACTTCTTGATTTTCCCCAAGGAGTAGTGTTTAAGCAAACTCTGGCACAGAGGTGGAACGTATAATGGAGGCAAACTCTCTCTTGGTAAGGATAATACGATCCTCTCACTCTGTGAGATGGTCCGGGCCCTGTCCCCAGACCGGCCCAGGCAGCCTGCTCCGTATGGCACTCACATCTCCCCCTCCTGCGTGATGCTGTCTGACCCAAGGAGCGGGAGTGTGCCTTAATGCTCTCCCACTCCGAGGTAATCTGTTCCTAGGAAAGAATCTAACCTCATACAGTCACACTTGTATAAATTCAAGTCATTTCACCTTCCCATGATGTATTTGTCTTTTTGGTCTTATCTCTGTGTAAAAAGGCCCAAAGACACACACATAAACAGTTTTTTTTCTCAAAAGGAATTTTAAGCATTAGACATCAGGAAGATAAGTTCTCTTAGTTTATTTGGTTTTATTGGTTTATCTGTCACTAAAATTACATATACAGAAATTTAGTCCTATTGTTTCAGCTGCTTAAAAAGCAACCACACAACTTATTCACTGGTTGTTCAAGTGGCGGCACTGCTCTGATCGTACTCAATGTTGGCTTCCTTGGTGATCCGTCTTAGGATCAATGCCTCTGACCTGGGGACTCACCACCGCCTTAAAGGAAACACAGCTGAAGTCATATCCATCCTTGTCTTCCATCAACCCACTGTCCTCTCTCACTTGCCCATTTCCCAGTCTTTAGAGCTTAGTTATGTCTGACCGTTCATCTCCACACCTCATGGCACTGACTGCAAATTTCACTGATGTTACACCTACACAATGTTTCCAGAAACTACCTTTTTTTCTATTCCCACTTTTATGAATTTAGTTTATTACGCCATTACTTTTTTTAACCTAAGTAATATTTCCTCGTTGTATTAGTTTGCTAGGGCTGCCATAACAAATACCACAGGGGTAGCTTAAACCACAAAAATTTACTTTCTCACATTTCTGGATGCTTCTTTCCTTGTCTGGTAGATGGCCATGTTTTACCTTTGTCCTCACTTAGTCTCCTGTGCCTGCGTTGTAATCTCTTATAGGGACACCAGTCATATTGGATTAGTCCCTCCTCCCCCATATGACCTCATTTTACCTTTACACCTCTGTAAAGGTCCTATCTCCAAATACAGTCACAGTGTAAGGTACTGGGATTAGGAATTCGGTGTGAATTTTGGGAGAGGACATTTCAGTCCATAACACTCATATTTTTCCTGTAGCACATGCTCTCATCCAAGAATGCCATAGTTTTTCCCCAAACCATTTTGACAGCCCTCAGAAGAACTGTGTTCTACAACCACAGACATCCTTAAACGAAGCCCCTCTCTTCAGAATCTGAATCTACTGTTCCATGCTAATTTCCCCTTTCCCTCGTTCAAGACCCTCCGCAACCCCAATTTCTGTTTTCAAGTTTATTTTCATATGATTCTAGTAAAACACAGTCACTCTGGATTATTCATACACAGGCCACTATTTCCTATTGCTCTTGCTTCCATTTGCATTTTTCTAAAAATGACATCATCCTTCCTGATGAAATGCCGGTATATTAGCATCACCTTTCCTAAATCACATACCTATCTTTCAAAACAACAATGGTTCCTGGTTCCTTGAGCCATAGCCCATTCACCCGACCTTCTCCTATTTCATTTATTTTTCTGTGCTTGTTTTCTTACTCCCTAAATCCTAGTACCCCTTTAACAGAGGGCTCGTTGAATCATGGGTTGATTAAAGCCTGTCTATTTGGGGCTCATACGATTGAAATACCCCAAATAATTGTTATTTATTCTCATGTCCGTCTTATAGACATGGCATAAATCATGGCTTTGTGACTGAGAACATAATGGTTATTTTGGTTGATTACTTTTCTCACCCAAGTAAATAATACTTTTGCTTTAAATTATTATAGATTGTTTATATATGTATCTATCTATATGTATGTATGTATATTACTGATCTAAAATTATTGTAGATCTATACATACATGCAAATGCTTCCTTAACCAATTTTCTGATAACTTTTGTGAAGACTAGAAGAATGTTCTTATTGTCTACATTACAGGTTACAGAACCTTTGGGTCCATTATTAGCAATTGGCTTGCCTAAAGTTTTGTAAGATATGACTTCAATGTATTTTTAAATCATTTCTAGTTTGTTTGCCATTCTACTTTATTCTTTCCAAGGTTCACTCTACATTTGGCACACTGATCTTAGTTCTTTCCTATCTTCGTGTCCTTGAGAAACCTTAATAACTAAAGTCTTTTAAAACTATTAATATAGGCCAAATGCAGCCAACTCTTTGGGAGTCTTTCTCATAGCGTTTTCCAGCTCCCTTAATCCTTGCTGCATTTATTATAGAGACTAGAAAGAAAATACTAGCTTTCCAATCCCCTTCCCATTAGAAATGGCCATATGGCATAGCTCTAGCTAATGGGCTATAAGCTGACATCTTCTGAGGGCTTTGGGGAAGGCTTTTGTGTTTCTGATAAATAGCATAGATACAACTAGAGCTTCCTCTTCCACCTTCTCCCTCACCCCCTTCCCCTCACTGCATGTAATGCAGACATGATGTCCACAGCTGTAATTGTCACCTTGCCATCATAAAAAGGACCAAGATAACTGCATAGATGCTGGCCTTCAGCAAATGGTGACACTCTCATACAATAGTTGAGATGCTTCCAGTGGCCACTTACTTAAAAGCATGTCTATTTGTTTGAGTCACTGTAGGTCTAAGTTTCTCATTATTTACAGCTCAAAGCATTTAAAAGTAATCCATCAAAGTTAACCATTTAAGTTTTCCACAAAGAAATCTCTTCTACAGACACAAAATGTGCTCCCTAATCAAAATCTAGTTACAAACCAACAAATTCAATTCCTTTGGTGAAAAGGACACAAAGGAGAGTAAACTGGCTGTTTTCACATACCTCGTAAATCACTCAGCAGTAAGGGGATCTCTGTTATACTCTTTCTTTTCCCATGGAGATCATTACTATTTTTCTGTATATTTTAAGGAAAGGAAAATGTTAAATTAAAAATTAGTTGAAAAGAAGGGGCCTTATGAGAAATCTACCGATAACCTTCACATAAAGATTATTGTCATCTATTTCTCATGAGCAAAGATGGCATAAATAGCATAGAATATTACCCGTCAGGTCTATCTGTCTATCCATCCTATTATCTATCTATCTTTAATTTCCTGTAGGATACCTCAAAACTCTGATTCATAGTTGGAAAGAATCCCAGTCATTTTTAACAGAAATTCAAGAAGCTGAGTGTGTCCTTCAGTGCAATTAAAATCAACTGTTGCAATGCTGCTCTTATGGCTTCTGATTTCGTAGTTTCGGTTACTTAGGCATTACTCACTTTTTCAGAGAGACTTTGGTTTCAGTCTTGCCAGGTTCTAAAGAGTTTTAAAGACTCCTTGGGGAGTTTTTCTGTGATCTGCTAGATTCAAGATTCTTTAAGTAAATAACCTGCTAGGATTATTTTTGGTGGGGATAATTTATCTTTAATTTTAATGCCTTATTTGTATTTTATACATATCCTTAAACCCAGGACAAAAATCTCATTATGTAAGTACAGAATTGCAGGTAATATAATGAAAACAATGTATTGTTAAAGGATAAATGTAAATCTTTCATCTTGCAGGCCATATTTATGCTAATTCAAAGCTGAAAATTCTTTAAATAATATTGCTGCTTATTTGAATAATAGAAACCCTCATATGTTTAATCCTAATTACAGGGCTTTCTTTTAGGTACAAAGTTGACACATAAAATGCACTGAATCCTTCCATCTTTGAGCGATTCCAAATTTAATAGCGTCCTTTATGACGGCCTTTGTGAGACTGGCAACGTGCCTGACAAAAGCAGCTCTATGGGAAGGAATTAGGGGAAACAAGTTAACAGAGGTGATCCGGAGAGCTTTTCCTAAAGCTGTGTTTGAATGGCAGGTACATTGGTTAGCAGGCACTTAGATTTAATGTTAGCTGTGAGTGTATTGGGAAGACGAATGCCTCCCAGCCGCCCCTGGTACCACTGTTGTTTTACAGAGGCTTATGGGGAACGCAGAACCATACCGAGATGGGCACATAACATTAACCCGGCCTTCTTCTCTCCTCATTCCTGGAAATAAATTTCTTCTTATAGCCGATTAATAAATCACATCATATGCACATCATCCATGAAAGAGATAAACCAGTCAGTCACTCCTTAGTAAAAAGGATATCAATTGTTTGGATTTTCCTACTTTTTCTTGAGATGTTACTGATCCCTACTTTTCTGTCTTTTTCAAACACTCTTTCCTGCTTTTCACTTGGTTAATTCCTGGTCACCTTTCATTTCTCAGTTATATATTATTTCCTCCCAGAAGCTTTGATTTCTCAGCCCCTTATTAACTGGTTCTCTCCTTTACTATGTCTTCTTGGGATCTGCATTTCTCCTCAATGCATGTTATCCAATTGTGCATTTCTATCTCTTTCAAAAGGAGAGATCCTTTGGGACCCCTACAATTAGAATGTTGTTACCCTTAATGTTGTTCCAGAGGTCCCTTTACCTATCCTCACATTTTTAAATTCCTTTTTCTTTTTGCTGTTCCAGTTGGGTGTTTTCTGCTACCTTGTCTTCCAAATCACTGATTGGATATCTCTCTCTCTCTCTCTCTCTCTCTCTCTCTCTCTCTCTCTCTCTCTCTGTCTCTCTCGTCTGCTGTGCAGAAGCTGTTAAATAAATCCTTAGGTTTTCTTAAGGGGCAGTTGCTCTGTCTGTAAGTGTAAATTCGATGTGTTCCTGGGAGGAGGTTAGTTAGTTTAGGGTTGTCCTATGCTGCCATCTTACACCAAAAGCCGACAAGTGGAGAAATGCACCCCCAGCGTAGGCCTCCCCTTTCTAGCACAAGTATGAACTCACTGTCCGTGGGAGACTTCAGATGGGCACTCAGCGATGACATGTTTAATGTTTGTCTCCCCTGCTCATCTGTGAGACTTACGAGGGCAGGAACCATGTGTGTTTTATGCACCTCTGTTTCCTCAGAGTGTGGCCCAGTCCGGTATAGTATAAGTGCTCAATAAGTTTATCAGCAGTGAAGCATTCAGGTTGCTTTTGTGGGCTCAGAGATGGAAACCAGCCCTGAAGAATAGCAACAGTACAAGTCTTCAGACAGTGAAAGATCCATTTTGCAGAACAGACAGCTGTGAAGATTGGAAAGTGACCAGACTTAAAATAAAAGAAAGATGGCCAACAAGAACTGCATCATATTTCACAGTTCTGCTCAGGCTTTGCTACTGAAAAAAATGCCCCTAGAAGAAAAAGGGGTATCAATTTTTACTTATTTTAATAGATTTGCAGGATACAACTTGCACTCATCATTTTTACCCAAGGATATACTTAAAATAAAGAAAGACACAAATAAAATAATGATGGTGTATTTGTTTTTCCTGTTGTTTTTCTTTAAAAGGATTCTGTGGTAGCATTACAACTATCTGCCTCTCAGGGATAAAAGAATAGTCACTTCTATAAATAACACCTTTCTGTAAAACAATGGAGGAAAGTCCTGACGATGGAAACAGAAAGGCTAGATGGCAGCAGACTGCCCCGGTTTTACCGCGCACTCCCATGTCCTTATCAATGAGTAGGTATAAGCATGTTTACAATCAATGGCAATATTCATATAAATAATATAAGTAGTTCATAAGATTCTAGAAATAAGTTTTTAACCCATTCCCTGCCATTTGGAACAAGTATGGTTTGGAATTTTCCCCCACTTTGTGATTCTGAGAAAAATGGTCTGGACTGAATGTCTACGATTCTATGATACATTCAGATGATTCCGACTGAAAGACCGAGAACACCAGACAGACTGACTTCTGTCACAGCGGCACTGCTGGGAGGCCTCACACATTGGCTCAAGAATAAAAAAAAAAAAAAAAAAAAAACCTGGGAAGGAACTTCAAGGTAATCAATTTAGTTGTATCACTTTTTTTTGCTGTGACTCTCAAGAAAGCTAATTTAGTCTCTGAAAGGAGTATTTTGCTCCCTGGAATGGGTACCCACAAGCATCAGATAAACTATTCCATGAACTTTACACTGCCCTTGACAGAAGAAGGACATGCTCAGCTCCAAGCCATCAGGGAAGGTATAATTTCACAAGGCCAGACAGCCAGAGAATGTGATCCTGAGAGAGAATCTTGTAGAAAAACTTTAAATGTCCTTTCCCTTATCTATCAGTAACCTCAGCAAAGCTATTTTTTGTATTATTTCTCTTTATTCCTATTTATGACTATTATCATATTTTTTGGAAGTATAGTTCTGGTTGTTGTTAGAAGCAGGTATAGTTAATAAAAGTGTAGCTGTGAGCCTAGGCAGCCCTGGATTCAAACCTCAGCTTACCAGCAGTATGACCTTCGGCAAGCCACTTTCCCACAGGACTTGTTTTCACAACTGTCAACAAAAGGGGCTGTGTGTGATGATAATGGGCACTACAAGTGTTGTGAGGGTTAACCAATTTACTGCTGAAAATGCCCCGCATGAGACGAGGCTTACAGTACAGAACTAATACATCTAAATCTCATTCTCTCCCTCTCTCTCTTTTTTTAGCATTTTCTTCTTCCTCCCCTTCTCCATCTTCAACATATCAGCCTCCGCAGCAGATAATGCCCTGGAGTGCCTGCCAAGCTTGCTGCCCACCAAGCAGCCCTGTGGGCCCAGTGCAGGATACAGCCCTACTAGGAACTTAGTCTGTTTACTGGATGTTCCGGTCATGCCGGAATGCAGATGTTTCTGAGGAGGGAAAGCATTCATTCATGTGGAATTGTTTATTTGCACTTTTAAGTGTCCTTCATATTTTACAGTTTATTGTGAGCAGACTCTGCTGAGGAGACTACAGAAAGAACAAAGACTTCAGCTTTGAGGAGAAACAGGGAGGTGTGGAGGGGACACAGGGAAGGAAGAAGGATGAAGAAAGATCTCAAAAGAACAAGCTGCCTCCATCGTCAGTCTATTGAAACTTTGCTAAATCAAGCCTGCGTGCTTCTTAAATTTGTCTACTAATAGACTGTCATGTTTTATAGTCCAAATATTTAAGAGTAATGTTTACAAATGGCACTGTTTTGTTTTCACAGGGATGTCTTACAAATAATCAACCAAAAATTAATCCTTAATCTCATCCATTATTAAAAGGTTTTATATATATAGGATTCTTTGAAATTTCATTTCATGAATTGGTACATCGACACTGCATTAGGATTACGGGCAGCTATATGAAAAACACAGAGTGGGGGCAATAAAATATTTCAAATCTATGGATACAAAACAGTAAGAATCTTATTTCTGAAAATCTAGCAGCTTATCTATATTTGAAGTTTAGAAGGTCCTACACTGAGATACTACCTGGAAAAATTCTGCCACAGTGGAATGTTTTACCTTTTATTAAAATAAAAGAGTATTCGTTGACAGTTTCCTACAGTATCTTTAGACTAAGTTCCATCTATATGTGGCTAAACAGATCAATGATTTGATTTGATGTGGCTTACAGACTCTAAGAGGTTCATCTTCTCCATCCTTAAAATGTAGCTAATTGTTGCTCTATTTCTGAAGTGGGCATATAACTTATGTTAAGTTTTGCATTACTTACATTGAAGATTTTCCTGATACTGATTATGCTTAATACATCTTATGGACATTTTACTTGTTAAAATTATGTGTTCAAACAATAGTGTTATTAAAGAAAACATTTTAAAACCCTAACATGCTGTTAAAAGGGCACTTGTAACCATCAAGACACCTAATCTTAATCATCTGAAAAGTACATGGGAAAGCATGAACTTCACTATTCACAGGTGTGTACTGAGAATGACTCCAGAGATTATGGCTGATCACAACTCTGAATAACAAAGAAAACATAAAAGAGTTTTAGGACTTTTAGAAGCTAAGTTACTGTCTTCAAGTACAATCAGGAACTTGCAGATTAGTATCATGAATTTAGCCGAAACTAATTGTTTTGTTTCCTAAACAGTATCTTGAAAAGCTAACATATATATAAACTTCTCTTAACTCTGTACTGAAGTGTTCACTTGGCAAAAAAATGGGGTCACAGCACCTATTCATTCCACATTAATTTTTTATAAAACAAAGAACCATTTAAAGCAAGTGCAGTTTTGCCAGAAAAGAATTTGGTAGCCAGGAGCCTAGTGCACTTTGCCATTATTAGCCCTTTTATATTCTCTTAATGGCATTACTGGTATGTTTTAAAGGCAATAGTACAAGTGAAAGACACTCATAAACCCCTTCTTTAATGAAGATGGTTGCAAATAGCAGCAGAGGCAGCAAACATCTAACATTTATGGGGTACTTACCACATACCAGGTGCTATAGTATGTACTTGACATAATTATCTCACTAATTGCCACAGAAACCTTATGAGCTGAGTGCTATCAGTATTTTTATTTACAGATGAGGATACCGAGGCAGGGAGAGGGTGCCCAGCTAGGAAGTGGTAGAATGAGCCAGTGCACCGAGCTGGTCTGACTCCAGAGAGCAGGACTATGCTGCGCTTGGATGAGCAGTTGAACCCAACAGGGCTTGGACTCTGTTATATTACAACACTTGGAAATATTTCATAAGGTCGTTTTTCCCTCCTTCAAACTGATTTTTGGGGAATATTAAGTGTGGCATGGATAAATTTTAAGAGGTCATATGGGCATTAGCATAAAGCTAACAATGGCAGAGGGAGGATGATGTAGGGAAGAGACTTGGAAAAGTTCATAGGTAAAAAAAAATCACGAGAACCACTTGCTTCATATATGACTTTATGTGACTGTTTAAGACAATCTCTCAAGAACGCTTTAAAGTTCCATTACTCCTTGACATCCACCAGCAAATGTAGCCAATGACGATACTTGACATTCCTACATTATTTCACAAACATTTAATTCTCACAGTGAACTTGTGAGATGATTAGGTAAAAAAAAAAAAAAAAAGTAGCCCTACTTCGCAGAGGCAAAGGTAAGCATCTCAGGCTACATGGCACAATAAAAATGAACCTACAAGTTAGCCTCTAGGTGCTCAACCTCAGTCAAGAAGTTTCATCAATGCAAAGGCATTCTGTTCTGATAGCTAATGGCTTGGTGAAAACACTTCTCAGTGAAGTAAATACTGCACAGGGAAACCAAGGACTCAACAACCTCATATCCTGTTTAGTGTATTTTAGGATTCACTGACATGTCAAATCTAACGGAGCTGGTTATCTCAAAAGAGTGTCTGGCTAAGCAGGGCTTAGAGAGTGCATGTCATTAGCTCTTGAAACTTGTTACCACTGAGTTCATGTTCCTAAATAGTTTCTGTGGGGACCATATCTTGAATCCAAGATAAAGTATAGTAGACATAAAAGGAGTATAATTAGGATACTAATCATGAACTCTACTGAAAGCAGGCAGCTTGTAAGGCCCTGGGGGACAGGTTAAGGGCCAAAGTACCCTGAAAAAAATGCTCAATTTCAGAATACAAAATAGCTGAATAACTTCTTAAAATTTTATTTTTTTTACTTAACTCTATTTTTTTTTTAGTGAAACTTAAAGTTTCTCACTGCTTTAGAAACTATTGAGTCTGTTTTCATGATCCTCAATGGCATTTTAGCACAATTTACATAAAGAAGAAAATAAAAAGTAATGTAAATTAAGAAATACATTATGAAACTTTCCTCCATTATGTAACCAGCACCAACTGTGCAGCCATTTACATTTCTGAAGGTGATGATGTACTCGTTATTTTGCCATTGCTTTTCCAAATCTCAAGAAGTTCTTACTTAGAAATGTAGCTTTATTAGAAGCAAGTCCTATACTGTCCAATGCAAACAGGCTCCTAGACAGTAATCTGTCTAAAAATAGCTTTCATGGAATCAGTGTGGATCACACACTATAAATATAAGAATAATCAAGAAATGCATCCAAGCGTATTTGTAAATCTTAGGTTTGATTCTCTAATTAAGCTAGAAGTCATCTGAACATCAAAGTATATATTTTTCTGAATATTTTATATTTTTCTGAACATGTTACATTTTCTCGAAGTCATTTTCTCTAGGTATCCATAATGAGAGATGATTGGAGGCAGCTGAATATATGCTGTGGTCTGTCCAGAAAGTATCCAGCCACGTGCTATGAGAGAGACATTTATTGACGATACAAGCAACACTGCACACAGAACAATGACACCTCACTCCCCTTCAAAGTAGGTACCTCGGTACAACTGAACACACAGTTCTTGCAGCATCCCTTCCACTGCTCAAATCACTCTGCAAAATCTTTTATTGGAATCACCCTCAGCTGTCCTGTTCTGTTTTCCTGAATTTCATCGACAGTCTGAAATCTCTTCCCTTTCAAAGAGGATTTCAGTTTTGGGAAAAGCCAGAAGTCACAGGGCACCAAATCTGGTTCATCGGTAGCTGTTTGAATCAAGTTATTAGTAACTGCAGCACGATGTTCCTTCTGGTAGCAGAAGCCATAGAATGAATTTTGCCACAGCATGTTTCATGCCAAGATCTTGTATCAAAATCTTGGACACAGTAGTTTCTGGAATTCCCAGATCAGCTTCTAGTTCTCGCACTGTCAGTCGCCAATCTTTGTTGATTGCAGGCCATACACGTCCACCATCCTCAGGCGTTCTGCTTGTTGCAGGTCTTCCAGAATGTGGATTCTTGACCATCTTTGAAGTGTTTGTGGCACACATTTATTTGCATTGCACTCATTGCATTGTCTCCAAAAGCCTTCTGAATCATCCGAATAGTTTCCACAGAGGAATGTTCAATCTTAATGCAAAATTTGATGCAGATTCATTGCTCTACTTGCTCAGTCATTTTGAATGTGATGGCCACAGTACACATGCTCACTCACCAGCTTCTTCCACCCCCACTAACTAGTACAGTGAAGTTGTCATTGTTCACACATGCACATTCCAGGCCACTCTCCTTGGCTGCCAGGTTACATCCATGGCATGCAAACCATTCTCATTATATTAACAATGGCTGGACTTTTCCTGGGCAGACCTTGTATTTCAGCATTTCCAAATAGTGTTTTCTAGATTAACTCAGCATTATATAGGTGATATATGATATGTAGGTGCATATGAAGAGGAAGAGGTATTCTGTCATAAAATAAGGTTAAAGAAAAAAATATGAAAGAATTAAACAGTTTTTCAGCATTTCACCATGCCTTTAATATACTAGTGAATGAATAGTGTTTGAGAAGGAAATAGACTATGCAACTTTTCTTAAAACTGCCTCAGCACAGAAGCATTGTTTTGTGGAATCATTCCAGGAACCCAGGTGTCATGGGTATACTTTGTCACACAGATCTGCACTCCTGTCACAGTTCACAACTGCTTGCAATGAAGAAAGAGTCGTTGAAATACTCTAAGGCTCAATTTTTTGAAGTTAACAAAAGGTCATTAAATTAAAAAATACTGGGAAAACTGCATTATATGCTTGACATTCAAATGCATCTAGGATGTTCACAAATCCCCAAATATCACTATAGAATATATTTTCCCCTTAGAAAATTTAGTAAAACAAATACTCTTGTTGATGATTTTACCATCTGTTACTTTACAAAACGGCTTGTAGTCTCCTTGCCTTTTTTGAGATCTCACTTCCATTAACAGCCCTGGTTTGCTAAATTATTCATTTTCACAGGATGAGCAATTTTGCACAGACTGAAACACTCCATGAAAAATTCTAAAACCTTTGATTTTTTTCTGAAAGCAAACACATGGTGAACTATGGCGGACTTGTTCATAAAATTGGTTCTTATTTACTACTTTAAATTTCATACTATTCTTTTGTCCAACAAGGGGTTAATATACAAAATATATGAAGAACTCATATGACTCAGCACTAAACAAACTAACAATCCAATTAAAAAATGGGCAGAGGATTTGAAAAGACACTTCTCCCAAGAAGACAAGCAAATGGCCAACGATATATGAAAAGATGCTTAACTTCAACAGCTATTAGGGAAATGCCAGTGCAAACTAAAGTGAGATACCACCTCTCACCTATGAGAATGGTTATTATCAACAAGACAGGTAACAACAAATGTTGAAGAAGTTGTAGAGGAAAAGGGACCCTCATTCACTGCTGGTGGAAATGTAACTGGTACAGTCATTATGGAAAATAGTATGGAGGTTCCTCAAAAAATTACAAATAGAGTTACCATGACCCAGCAATCCCTCCTCTGGGTATCTACCTGAAAAACTCAGAACACTTATTTGCAAAGATATATGCACCTCTATGTTCATGTCAGCATTATTCACAGTGGCCAAGACATGGAGACAACCAAAGTGTCCTTTGGTAGATAATTGGATAAAGAAGATGCGGTGCATATATGCAATGGACACTACTCAGCCATGAGAAAAGATGAATAGGGCCATTTGCAACGACGTGAATGAATATTGAGAATATTATGCTAAGTGAAATAAGTCAGCCCAAAAAAGTTAAGAACCATTTGATTTTACTCATATGTGGGGTATAAAACTGAAAGTCTCATACACAAACAACAGCGTGGCGGCTGCCAGAGAGAAAGGGGTGTGGCTGCAGTAAAGGGTAAAGGGGGCCAAATATATGGTGATGGAAGATGATCCGGCATTGGGTGCGAGCACACAGTGCAATATACTGATCATGCGCCATAGAAACATACACCTGAAACCTACATGACCATGTGAATCAATGTCACCCCAGTACATTTAATTAAAAAAATTGTCATACCATTCATCATGTTTTCAAGAATTATCATATTCTTAGCTGTTTTCTTCCTTCACTTCTATCTAGATTAATGCTGTTCCAATGGAAATGTAATGTGAACCATGAATGGGGGCCAGATATGTAATTTTAAATGTCTTAAAAGCCACATAACAAGAAGTTTTCTTAAAAAGCAAGTGAAATTAATTTAATAATATATTTTATTTAGCCAAATATATGCAAAACATTACTATTTTCAACACAGTCAATATAAAAATGACTAATGAGTTTTTTCACTGTTGATCATACCACATATTTGAGATTCTCTGTGCATGTTACACTTACAGTCTGTCTACTTTGTGTTAGCCACAGCTCAGTGCTCTGTGGCCGGTGGCTAGCATGCTGGACTGCAGAGGGCTGGAGAAGGGGTCAGCTTTCCTCTGGGGGCAATTTTTCTACACAGACACAATGTGTTTATTACTTCAGAGTTACTGCATTGGAAAGGAGAATGGAGAATGAGGAAACTGCATTGTGACGTGGACATGGGGTGCTCTGCAGGCTCATTCATTAATTAAGTAACTTAAATCCACAGAAAAGCTTAGATGTCTGCAGGATCAAATTACCACAGGCCATGAAGCCTGGGAGTCCCTCGTAACAGCCCAAATCACAAAAGCTAAGGGGTTATTGTAATTGTTTTGCATGGAAGAAGCAGTAATAGTAATTTGAAATGTAAAAGACATTAAATTCCATAAATATATATATTGAATACCAATTAGATGACACTTGGCTAGGTCTTGACATTTCAGAGTAGTTACCCAATATGACAAATCCAACTTCCTGGCAATGGTACATGTGTCTGTACACACAGACACATACCCATATATACACACGTGTGTGGCATAAATCCCACCTATTTTAAAGGGTCAGGGATGGGTGATTGTTACTTTCTTTTTAAAAGCAATGGGCACCATAGAACAGAAAGCAGAGAATCAGTGCTGTCCATAAACAATCTTCCTGTCCATACTTAAACTTGCCTTCGATGGAAGGAAATTCGTAGCCTGTTGCTGTGAATAATGATAACTAACACTAGCAGGCACTGGTTCAGGGCTATACCTGCATTATCTCAATGCTCGGAGCAGTTGATGATGTAGGTGCAGAGGAACCCGAACAGAGTAAGTACATTTACAAAGTTTAATAAATATCACACAACTTACTAATGGAACAGCCACAACTTGAACTCAGGATACTTTGCTCAATCACAAATCTAAACTACTCATGTTAAATGATGTTCTAAACATTTTCTTTCTAAGTAATGATGTTATCTAACCAAAATTATGTACTTAAAAGCAATCCCAATATTTCTTATGACTGTAGATCTTAATGGGAAAGAATTTTATACTTAGCCTAACCGCTCATTTTATTTTATCCCAAGAGATATCCAGGCAAAGATGCAGTTCATTCCTTATCTCTGACAAATACCAGAATCTACAACAAAGGGCGCCTCTTATCTGCAACATCTCCCCAAGTGCGTGTATTCATCTATATTGTTGATATTTTGTGGTTTAGTGACTCTTGAGAGATGGCAGATACCTTTCTCCTTTGAACTGCAAATTACCATATTTGGACTCACTTCTTCATATAATTTTTACTCGTCTCTTTTATTTCTCTCATTTATTTAGATGAAAACTTTAAAATAATCAAATTAATCTTAATAGTGTCTAAATTTTTGTTTAGGTAATGTGACAGAGTTTATTTAAGTAGTAGCTATACCTAATACAGTTGAATCAGTGGGGCAAGTAAATAGCCCATTAATTTCACATTAGTCTGTTCCAAGACAGACATCTCCCTGATGACATCTCCCTGATGTCTCTCTTGGAAACTCAGAATACATAATGTAAGAATTAGTATTCATTTTCACATCCATCCTTTTGCTAATACTTAGCAGTATTCAAAAGAATATTAATTATTATTCAGAAGGCAATGTTAGCAATAGGTTACTTTTGAAAGCCTGCCCTGATTTAAACAACATGTATCAGAGATTTTTGAAAACATAAGATTTGGACTGCATATGTTTAGCAAATTGTATGTACTCAATATACTTTCGTTGAAAGATTAAATAGAATATAAGTTCAAAGGGACATTTAACTATTTTTTTTATCTTACTGGGGCTTGATGGTTTTTATCACGAATACATTCTTGACTATGGGGAAATATTTAGGCACATATTCTGGGGTCATTCATAGTTCTCTTATACCTCCATGATGATATAACCATAAACATGCAGAGATACAGTAAATGTAAGTCTGTACATTCAGTTTCACAGGAGAAAGCTGAGGTCCAGTGAAGTTAGGTACCTTGTCTAATGTTCAGGGGTGGTCAAAAGTAGCTGTAGAGTTGTGGTTATGCAAAGCACAGTTTACTCCTGTATGATTATTCATGAATTGTATTACATTCCACACAAACAGCAGTAAACCTACTTTTGCCCACCCCTGTATCATGATCCCAGAATGGAAATCTAGGTCAGCTGGCTGCTACTCTTCCAAGTAAAAATTGGTATAGTGCCTATTATGATTACCATATAAATGTACCCTGAAGAATGTTGCATGCTGGGGCTTTATCACTATGATAATAAAGAAAATTTATATTAACAATAAGAGAGTGTATTTTGTGTGGTGAGTTATACAATAAATGGCAAATAAATGAGGTCTGAGATTGGACTTGAATATTGAAAACTATGTCTTCAAACAATATACAAAATGGTTTAGGGGAAGGACTTTATCACAGGTGTTGTAACAAAAATACTTTCTATTTATCTGGTCATCCCTTCATTTCACTTTAAAGCAAGGAAAACGAAAACATGTACTGGCCTTCTCCTCTGCCCATACCTCACTGTCACCGACAGTAAAGAACAAGTGAAAATGTTTGAAAAGTGGCCAATGATCACTAAATTTTTAAAAAAACTTCCTGCTATTTCCAGAGGTATAGGATGATAGCTTTCTCAGAAGCACTATATATACATTTTTTCTCTGAAAATGGAAACAATATTGATGGATCAGGTTTCACACCCAGTCTCTTAAATTCTTCCTTTAGATGTGTCTTGGGGCTCTTTTTCAGTGGCTTAAATCATTGGTGGAAAACAAAGATTCTTTGCCCTTTTGATGCAAAAGCAGATGCCCTGGCAATTTCATTCGGAATATCTCAAAAAGCACCTTATATTCTCCTTCATACCCATCTTGCTTCTTAGCAGTGTTGTCTCAACACTGTTTCTGTCCATTGAATCAGGAGTAATTCATTAAAAACTACAAATGTGAATTATTTTAAGAATTTACAAAAAAAATTACAAAAGCCCCCATGATTAATTTTTGGTGTCTAAATATTTTTTTTAGTACATCAATGTATTATATTATGAAATCTCTACTATACCAATAAGAAGTAGGATGACTTTTGAATTCTACAAAAAGAATGATAATTACTTTTTGGCTGAGTTCATGGAGTGAGACAGACATTTGTATCTTATTTGCAAAATTTATTTTATCTACAAAATTTACTCTAACATCTATTTCCTAAACCCTTTCTGCTTCAAACTGGGGTCCAAGGTTCAGCAGAATCAGTACCATCTTGGAGTCCATTAGAGATGCAGAATCTCAGGCCTTACTCCAGACTGACATAATCAGAAACTGCATTATAACAAGATCCCCAGGAGACAAGTGTGAACATCCAGTTTGGAGAGGCACTGGCCTAAGTCATAGAGTTTAGTGTTTAATTAAAAACTGTCTCATTCCCTTCAGCAAAAGTGTAAGCTGTTCTTTAGTTTCTGTGCTAGGTCTAAGCTAGATATTTATTTAATATAGTAAAATGATTGAAAAAAGAAGAAAAGAAAAACCTTTCTAAAGTAAAAATAAAGCCTAAAAACATTATGCCCTTTGTTTATTTTCCAAAGTTTTATTTTGCTGACAGAGTCTTCTCTAAAATGCCATCTCAAAATAACATTCCCCCAGTGGAGTCGAACTCTAGTGTGTCTGGTGGGCTGCTGTGTATCCAATGCAGACAGGGCTGATTACCTACTTGGAGGATGATCTTTGTGCCTAGCAATCCCCTCTCTCTGATTTTGGAGTATATTGTATCTCCTTGTCACCCTCAGCAGCAGGCATGACAACGGGGAGCTGAAAAGAAAGATAAGTCATTCTGCTTTTCTTTAGTAGTTTTGACAAAAGATTTAATAGTTTGAAATGTTGGTTAACATGAATCTTGTGTCACTGATGAAACAATTAGCCACCATAAGCTGCTACTTCATATACATTAGAAATAGTATTTTTGTGACATGAAAGAATTAACATGACTTCTAGCAGGGCCCAGGGAGTTATTTAGACACTGAGAAATATTGGTTCCGAGGATTATATTTTCAGGAAAACCTCATTTCTGAGGAATCTAAAAGCAAAGCTGAAATATAACAATTTCCAGAGCCCATAAGGTAGAGATTAAACTTTAAAAGAGAACATTCAGACTCATGGATGGAGAGCAGATGACAGCTTGAGGGGATTTTAGGGGGTGGAGGGACTGAGCAAAAAGGAAAAAGGACTCATGGACATGGTCAACAGTGAGGTGATTGCTGCAGAGAGGGAGGTGTAAGGGGACTAAATGGTAATGGAAAAACCACAATAAATATTAAATAAAAAATAAATAAAACAGAACATTATAAATCATTAACTCCTTTCCCAATTTCTAAGTCAGGTGAGCCCTATATAGAAACTTTTACTTTTCAAAGCTCATGATCCGAAGTATTCATCTGACAATCGAGTACATTTGTTTCATGTCATGAAAACTCTAGAAAAAATTTATTCTGCCCTACTTTTTTCTTTTTGTTCTACCCAATATGCTGCAAGTTAGAGTGTTAGGACTGGATTTTGAAATTTTCAAGAAATTACTTACAACATGCAGAAGAGGATTACAGGTTGACAATTTTGATATAAGGAAATGAAGACAAAGTGACAAAGAAAGAGGAAAGAGAATAAAAAAACTGCTTTAAATGCATGGCTTAAAAAAATCTCTGATAAAGCAATACACTTATAGTATCCTGACTCATATTGCCTATGTATTTGCCACAGCTTCGAAACAACTTAAGTAGGGTTAGGAAAAGTTCCAAACAACTTTTCTAAGAAATCATTTATGGAAGAGAAAACCTGATTTAAGTGAGCAGAGGATATACAACTAGAACTAAAAGTAGGAAATGAAAATTTTAAAATAGAATAAAAGATTACTAATTGCTTTTGCTAACAATGTTTATGTGTTATCCTTTGTTTTTCTTGTCATTTGAAATTTGTTATTATTTATCCAGACAAGTGGATCTTGATAAAATGTAAGAATAAGATCATAGGTTCAAACTAAATATGGCTCAGAGAGAGGGGAAAATTCTATTTATGTACAACAGGTCAAGTTTTCTACTGCAGTCCCCTATTTTACCGTTGGGTATTATCCATCACAATGAAAAGCGGAGTGGGAATGGCTTACTAGTGCCCGCGCTATTCCTGGAAAAACTGGTCCTATAGACCATTTCCATAAAAAGGCATTACATGACATTGCTATTCCTAAATAACATTTATTGAAAATGACACATACCGAAGCATAAGGATGTAGGAAACCTAGACCACTGCTTTGGGGATTACAAAATTAGTATAGTAACTTTGGAAAAGTGTTTTTAGATATTTGGCAGTGTCTAAAACATACATATAACATACAACCCAGAAATACTACTGCTTGAGAAATAACCAATGTATGTGCCTGCATAAAAACTTACACACATTCCGTGCACATTTGTTTACCAAATCATATATTCTAGAATGTTCATAGGAGCTCTATTTATAATAGCCTCAAACTGGAACGCTCAAGTGTCCATTAACGATAGAATTAATAAGTAATTTGCAGTGCATTCACTCAATGCAACACTATCACAATGAGAATGAACAATCTACAACAACACAAACACTATGGATGGATCTCATTTTCACAATGTTGATTGAAAGAAACCAAAACAGAAGAGTTTATATTGTATAACTACATTCCTAAAATGTTCAAAAGCAGGGAAAATAAATCCATTCCTGGAAGTCAGGAAGTTTGGGATCACAGTGACTGGGAGGGAGCATGAAGGGGTATCCTTGGGAGCTGGTAATGCTTTATTTCTTGATCTGAGTGCTGGTTATACGACAAAAAAGGGGCTAAGCATTTTTTATGTCTTTTTTATGTGCACATTCACACATATCTTCTTATACCAACTGATTTCTCATTGATTTCTAAGGGTTATATATAAATAATTTATGAAAGGAAGAGAGTTTCTTCCTTTTTTCCCAACACTGAAAGGTAAAAAAATATTATTTAAGTCATATAAAATTAACATAAACATTACTTCTTTTAAGTTCATTACAAACACAAGATAATGTATTTTCCCAGGCAATAATTAAAAAAATATTGATTGACTTCAGAGAGATGAAGGAGTGGGAAGCGAGGGGCAAGGGAGAACAGGAAGAAAGAGAGAGAGACATCAATTTGTTGTTCCATTTATGTATGCATTCATTGGTTTACTCTTGCATGTGCCCTGAGGATCAAACCCACAATCCTAGCGTATAAGGACGATGCTCTAACCAACTGAGCTACCTGGTTAGAGGCAATAATTTCTTCTTTTCCTTTTTTGGCATTTCTGTAAATTAGTTCCCCCTAATGCTTCTGTTGTCTCAACTTACATAGATTTCTTTAAGAGAAAAAATCTGATATTTCGTGTCCTCGAGTATCTACGCCCGGGTTAGGGAAGCAACACAAACAGCGGAAGCTGCAGAGTCATTCTCTCCCTCCCTGACCAGGGAAGGGGGGACCGAAACAAGCCCACCAGCAGGACCGCTGGTAACTGTCAGCCGCCTGTGCTCAAGATGTTTTGAACTTCATGTGGTTTTTATCTTTTTATGATAAGAGATTTATCTAGTTATTTTCTAGGAAACACATAGAGGAGGAAAATAGTTATATGAGCCATGAAATGTCTTCATTTTTTAGTTCATCTGAGATCAGGGATGCGATACTTTCTGGAAGCCATGCGTGAGAGCTTTTTGTGAAGTACAACCCAAAGATGACAGAAGAATATTTTTGTTATGGTTTTCTTCCTCCTAAAGTGACCACCCCTTCACTAGAGAATGTACTTACGTCATGAAATTAATGAGATTCTTAAACAGGCCATAAATCTTCCCTTTGGATGAGAATGCTAATCAGATTCAGCTAGTTTTTCATTCTCTTTCTAAACATTGCCACTATATGAAAGAAAAGTTCCTAAAAACCAAGGATATTTTACAGAGTTAAACCTCTCCTCCTAGCCAGTCTATTTTGTTATCCTGCCATTGCATTCCTCTATCCATAGCAACTTCCAGTGGATAATTCACAAATCAATTACAGACAAGTTAATTGCCAAAAGGGATCAGGCAACAAGCATTAGAAGCATAATATTTACAGGCACCATCCTGCAAATTTATGTCAGAGTAAGGTTTGGTCTAGTTAGCTTTCTTTCTAATCCAAGACTTAAAGTTTGTATGATTACTTTTGAAAATAAATTCATCACATAACTATTCTTAAGACAACTACATTCTGGGGGCAGATGTGCACGTACATATCAAGCTGAAAAAGGCACCGACACAGGACAGATCACTGCTGTTGAATTTTATCTTCCGATTTTTTCACTTTAATACTTTCTACATATGAAACTTTTGAGAATTGCATAACATAATAGAATGGAATGTTTTTTAAACTGCTTCTTCTCTTCCTTCTTCTCCTCCTCCCTCTCCTCATATTTTTACAATAAAGGTGAAGTGAAGGAAAATTCACTTGAGATGAGCATCCGATCTGACCAAAAACACAGTCAGTAATGATGCCTATATCCGCATGGTTCCATGGAGTTGGTGCAATTCTGACTTAGGCCTTGTCTGCCTAGGGTTCACACGTGCTCATGGATGTATGCAGTGCACAGGTGTGAACTTATATGCAAATAAATTGTCAGTTGTCATTTTCTTTCTGATGCCTTCCTTGACTTCCCTAAGAGAATCTCCTATCCCAGTCCCTATTTTATTTAGTTGTTAATGTGTTTATTTTCCTGCCTTCCTCCACTAGAATGTAAGCTTTACGAGAGCAGAGACTTTGTCTGTTTTACTCCTCACTCTGTCTGTAAAACAAGGTAAATATTTTTTATCTTTCTTATAGTGGCTAAGAAAGCACTAGGCACAATGGTGGCTGCAGTTGCCGGCACCAGCTGGCAAAACCAGACTGCTACGTTTTCAGGAGGGTAAGTCAGCTGTCATACTTAGTGTCTATAAAAATTAAATTATATAAACTTACCATTAAACACATTATGTTAATAAGAATGGAAATATTCAAAACTAATCATTCCCTAATAACTCGACTACATTTTACGACTGACTATGTTCTTGAGGTCACCTACATCTATTGTACGTATATGCTACAATGCATTTCTTGCCAACTCCACAGTTAATGACCTCTGCAGCTTGAAATGGGCTGGTGGGGGAATTTTTGCCACAGAAATCAGCAAATACTACAAATAGGCTTTGTAGGTGTCTTCACAGACAGCTGGCTGTTAACATTTATCAGCGCACTACTGACCACACTTACTATAGGCATTTAACAAATACTATCTGAATGAATGCATTAATCTTTTACATGAATTCTGATTGCATTTGGGTATTTTATTCATGGTCACATCAGTTCTTACTTTTTCAGAGTTTATTCCATTAGCCCAGCACAAGGCTTATTTTTTCAAGTTCACTCCCAAGCTTTCTTTTTGGTATGGGGCTTACATACTTGGTGCTCTTGAAATGCCCATCTTTTGCATTTGACTGACTTCACATTATTAAGACCTAGAGAGCTCTTTAGGTTTTGCAGTCTCAAATAGTGGTTTGAGCAGATGAACTCTTGGGTCTTTTCAGCTTTCACCCTCTGTTCCAAGCATATGGGAAAAGGAGGCGGTGTCCTCACTCTTGACAGGGGTCCAAAAACATTAGCAGATCAACTCATTCATTCAATACACATACACCAAGCCCTACTTTATGCCACACGCCCTTCCAGGCATTGGCGATAGAGAGGTGAAAAGAAACAAAGACAAACAGTGCTACTGCATGGAACTCACATTTTAGTATTAGTAATAGCTAACTTTTATTTTAGTGCTGTCTATGTGCCAGGCATTATATATGACTAACGCATTTAATATTTGCAACATCCTGTTTTACAGATGAGGAAACTAAGGAAAAATGATGTTAAATAGCCTGACCAATGTCTCACAGCTGTGAGTGAAAGTTTGGAAGGGAACTTCAGCAGACTGGCTGTAGAGTTAATCAGCTTGCAACCACTACTCCATACCCACTTTGTAGGGTGTTTATATGTACAGGTTGCTTTCAAGGTAATTGTTTATAAACCAGCTGTGAGGTACTCTTGTGTAACCAGGAGTGGTCCCAATGATAATGGCTTACCTCGAAACATATTTGACCAAAATAAAAAGCATCACAAAATTGATAAAATGATAAAGGGAATGTAAAAAATGCTGGAAAAGAGGTGATAGGCAGGCCTACTTTTATGTACATATTTCATTTCTGGGCACTTTGATTTTCCATTTACAGACATGGGATCCACTAATGGAGGTGAGGGAATCGCTTCGTCAGGAAAGCAGCAGCGTTCTCAGTCATGCGTGGTCTGTCCAGCTCTAG
The DNA here is from genome assembly GCA_004027475.1 of Anoura caudifer. Classification (NCBI taxonomy): domain Eukaryota; kingdom Metazoa; phylum Chordata; class Mammalia; order Chiroptera; family Phyllostomidae; genus Anoura; species Anoura caudifer. Next base: position 123,065 of record PVKU01000340.1, on the reverse strand, counting down.
ACCCAAGTTCTCCTCCTACCCCATGCTTCCAACCGCACATGGGCCATGACTGCTAACCATACCATGCTTCCTATAGTGACTGTTACGTTGCCTATAAGGTAGCTATTTTTCTCATTTTCAATTTAGCTAATATTGCTCACAATTTGGAATATTATTAAGAAGGCCAGTTTAATATTCAAGACAGTGTCAGTAGAAGAAATTAACATGATTCAGGATGAAGCCAATTTCTCTAGCTCAGAGAATCTTCTGGCTCCTCTGAACCACTGGCTAAGGAATAACATTTTGATAGTAAAATATAACTACATGACCACTGTTTCTGAAATGAGCCAGAGGGAAGCCCACATTGAAAAACCCAGGTAGAGGATGGCAGCAGGCCACAGAGAATCATTGATTCCTTTTTTCCTTCTCTTTTCCTTTCTTTCTTTCTTTTTCTTTCTTTCTTTTTTTTGCATAAGAAACATAGTATGATGTTTTTGCTTAACACGACTTTAAACCAATATCAATAGGTTAAAAGGCATTTTAGATATTATTTGATAAGTTTATATTTTAATTGATCACTGAGCCCTCCTTCTATATCAAATTTACAAGGTGTTTTTTCTTCAGAGAAAGAGTCCAAGTTAAGCAAACTAGGATAGTTAAGTATATTAGAATTATACCTCTCATCATGAAATTTCCCCATGTACAGTGATGAGAGGATCCGATTGGCAATGGGAGGTTGGCAATGGGAGGTTGGCAATGGGAGGTAGAAGAGTGGCTATTTAAAAGTCTAGGCTCTAGAACAGACTGTCAGGGTTCAAACTTGAGCAAGTTTCTTAAACTCTCTCTGCCTAGTTTCCTCATCTGTCAAACAAAGGCAAAGCAAGATTCATCTTGTGCAGCTGTTTTGAGGGATGAAATCAGAGGATGCACGCACAGCCCTGGGAACACTGTCTGGCATTTGGTAAGTGCCTGCTACAAATCAGATCTTTTTATGCTTCCTCCACTTTCTGACCATGTGTGTGTGACCTCTGATTCCTGAACCTTCGATTCTTCCTCTCTTATTTGGTGGTAATTGTACCCAAAAGAAGTAAATGAGATAAGCAATTGGGCACTAAAAACAAGTTATCACATCTGTTACATCTGAAAAGCTTTAAAAAGGGCTATGCAATAGGAGGTACTAATGTGGTACTTAGAAAATTACATCCTATTGTATGAATTTATTGTTGGCACTCATTTCCCTGAGGCTTGGGCTATAGCCAGCATTTGCTAGTGGGTTTGCGAGGTCTGGCTGTCACTGATAAGCTAGTACTCAGTTTTTGGTAGTAACAAAAAATGGCTTAGAGGCCATATTTCCTATGGTCCCTGCTCACATATTATAAAATCTCCAGATCAAAGTTGCAGATTTGAGCATAAGTTTCTAAGAGCATAGGAAATAATTTAAGGTCATGCAGGGGTTTTGTTTTAGCAAATATTGCTTTATCTTTTCATGGCCTGAATCTCACTTGGTCTTTTGTTTCTAGATCTGATTGCTAATCCTCCTTTCTACTGATTAGTCTATTTCATATTTAAAAAATTTACTTCTTAGCCTTTCTACAAGAGGTTTGCTCAAATGAGTTTAATTAATCATCTACGTGGCAGCTTTGTTGAAATGCTGGGAGAGGGAAAGATGTTGAAACTATTAGCAAAAATCAGATTTGGAGATTTTCTAAGGATTTCATGACCCTTGTTAGCGTAAGAGGCAGAAAGTAGAACACGCTTTCTGCTACTGGTCTGTGGAATGCTATTGGAATCATCTCTGCCATACCCTTCAATGTGCCTTGGATGATTTTCTCTTCTCTCTGCATGGTCTCCATCCCAGAGTCACCACAAAAAATGTTCCTTTAAACATCCCTTTCTAAGAAGAGAGAAAGCAGAAAGTATTGTTCTGGTTGGAAGACAAGACCATTGCTAGAAGATTAGCTTTCTATTTAAAGTTTCCTCAAACATCCCTGCAAATTTGAACAGTAACATGTAAAAAAACAGGATGTCCTAGTGCTCCTTTGGGGACCTGTCAGAGTGCACCAACCTGTTATGTCTCAGCTCCTCGTTCTTTGCTTCCCAGATCATTTTTTTTGCTCAGATTTTTTTAGATACTATGTTTAAGCCTCCAGCATAAATTCACTCACATTGTTTTCTTAAATCAAACACAAGCAAATCATTTCCCTGTTTTTCTCCTTTAAACAGATGTGAAAGGGGCAGCTCTAAAATGATGGTTGGCATTGATTCTAGGCCCACAGAGAAACATTAGCTTATTTGTCATGTAATTCTCTCTCTATCTCTTCATCAAATCAAATGTGGCTTCTTAATAAGCTATATATTAATCATTTCATTTTTTCTAAATGTATTTTACTCACAAAAGGCAAAAATTTGTCACCACTGAAAAACTACTTTCAAGTCAATTTTAAGCATTGTATGACTGTCCAATGTGAATATTTCTCAGGGATCCATACTCATCAAATGCACATTATTTGCCATTCCTTTAACAAATTGGACAATTTAATTGAATATCAAATCTTACAGATTTGGCTTTTCTTTATCCTGAATGCTACAAAAGGAGGAAAATAATGACAAAGGAAAAAATATTCCAACTTAATGTTAAGTATATCACCAGTATCCTTCATTAATATCTATTCAATTTTCAAATAAAAATATGACACTGTACTAGAACATTTGCAGATTTTATAATGTATAAAATATTGTTCATAAACACTCTTATAAAGGAGAAATGCAATAGAGAAATGTTGGCTAATGCCCCATTAGTTCAGTTGCTTCAATAACGGAATCATTTCCAAAGCTTCTCAAAGGTCAAGAAAACTTTAAGCTACTTCCATGTTTTAAGGATCTTGTATGTTAATAAAGAAATGAAGAAATGCAAAAACAAGGTTGGAAAATTGTAGATATTTTAAATGCTTACATTAAATAATTTAACACTTTTAACCCCAGAAAGGCTAAGCAATGAAGTTGTGCCATTCAGAAGTTAACTATAGACTTTAAGTGTGTGTACGTGGGCACATTTGTGTGTGTGGACACACACACACACACACATACATATATTGACTCATGGTGCATTTGAGTGGTGCAGTCTGTTTAAAGTTTAAAGCTATATGATAAACATCTTTCACCATTATTATTGTCAGTATTATTGTCAGTGTAGTGCTGTGGTAAATGCATGACGTCTCCTTGAGCACTGAGAAACCTCGGAAACTGTGAGGCCACAGTGAACTACTGCCCTCCTAACCTCCTAACCTTCCACCGGACTCTCAGCCTATGATATCAACTCACTCAGCCCTGACCATATCAACCAGTTGACTTTGTGACAAAAGGGGTGATACCAACTAAGATAGAGCAGCAAGATGCTCCATCAAATATGCATTAATGGCACTCTTGCTGCATGTTAAGTGAGCCTCTGGCCTCCAACATTTTACAGCTCAAAGGGAGAGACAAAATAGGACCCACAGAGCAGGGAAGACAGTACATATGCATAATTACCATACGGACAATTAACATACAAATTAAAATCAAATGAATGAAGGACAAAGATGTAAAGGAGAACGGCCCATGGTGGCTATTTGGGAGGTCATCCTCACCTCTTAAATTTGTGGAAGAGGCTTGTTAGAACTTCAAACACAGAGCATTCAAATATACAAAAAAAACTCACCCTTAGACATCCAGGGCTTGTTGTATTTTGGAAAGGACCAGAATTTGAACAAAGGAAAATAGCTTGCTAGACCAAACACCCAAGACCTGTAATATATCTGCAATACAGTAAACCTTAAACCCTGCATTGCTTGAGATTTCTAAAACCCTGTAACCGAACATGCCACTGCTTTCATGCTACTCAGCAGTTAGATATTCATGGCATTTAGGAAAATCAGATCTCAATGTTGAGGAGAGTTAGAAGCCACCACCTACTTATTGGGCATACACATAGGGAAGTTCACAAATCTTTCAGGAGCATACAGCATAGCACATAATAAGTAAGCATGAGGTTGCAAATAATAATCATGACCCATGCATTCAGTAGAATGCAAAACATTTAGTAGGCATACAATTGCTAATGATAAACCATATTTATAACTGTAACAAATTAACATAATAAATGCAAATGGTATTTACTTTGCTTTGAAATGGAAATAAAAAAGGTTCTACTTACATTTTTTAGCTGCCAAATTTCACTTGTCCCTTGTCAAAGTTTGATTTAGGCACTGTGACTAGTGAGGTGTACAATCTGATTTTTCTGATTGTATAGTTTCCTAAAAATATTCCGAGGACCCTATCTTCCATACTGTCTAAAGCAAATAAATAATTCTCATGAATTATTATTATCCAAATTTTGAATGTTTTCTATGCAAGTAAATTTCAACACATTTCGATCCAAATTTAATGCACCTGTCTATATAAGCCTGTTAGTTTCCAGATATGTTGCATTTGGTCTAAGTAAGAAAGACTTTATTCTTAAGACTTTCCAAACAATTTCACCTCTGTTTGCTCTTGCTGAAATAACTTTCAGTGCTATAGACTAACCAATTAGAAACACAAAATGTGTGAGGGATCAATCTTTTCCTTGTAAGTATCTACAATACAAAAGCAAAGAAAGAAATCAAAGAATTTTCTCAGGGTCTTCTTATTTTTCTAGTTATTTGGTTAAAATAAGCTAACTTGGATGTAAAACAAAGAAAGGTGCAATTGGCAATTTACTGAGGTCATGAGGTTAAGATTTTTCATATGATTTAATAGAAATATTTAGAAATAAAAAAAATTAACAAAATATTTACTTTGCTTTCATGGTGTCTAATCCCAGACAATATTAAAACTCTGAATATCACCTAGACCAGAGAAATAATTTCCATTTTTTGTGAAACACTTATAAACAACACTTAGTATTTGTTGTTGTGGTTGCTTATTTGTTTAATCAAACAAGAATCTTTTCCTCACTCTCAAAGGATTAACTGAAAGTCAGCACGACCAATTTTTGGCTATATGAAGTTGATTAGGCATGCTAATACACTTGTTTTCCAGATGACAGTAATAAGAATACCTTTTTAAAGCTCCCATTTAACCCTCGAAAACAGCTAGAGTTAGTCAACTTCCTTCTATTTCACGTTTCCGCATATCCCTGAGTATTTTAAGGTTCACGTCTTAACTCATATTTCTTATACTGCCAATTTAACGCTCATTAAAAGTCAAAGAAAATCAAGGCAAGGCAAATGCTTGTTTGCAGGGACCCTACAGCTACAGCGAATGACAAAAAATTTTTTTTTTCCCCAACTACAAAAAGAAAGAGCTGATACCTGTAGGACTTTGAGAAACGCAATCTTGATTTAGCTCTTGAAGATGGTCCCTGAAGATCCCAGACAAAAGCCATTGGGAAAGAAGGTGCCAGGATTGCTGGAAACAGTGGCAAGTCAGAGTTGGTGCAGGGCCCCCAGGCTGGAGGACCCCACACTGAGCGGGAGGCACTTGTGGCCGACTGAGGGCATTTCCTTTGTGTGGTCGTGTGCACTGACAGCGAGGTGGCAGGTTGGCTGAAGCAGGGCTGGGAAGGATGGCCAGGACTTCCTGCTGCGTGACACTTGCCCTTTGCGACAGAGCTTGCTTCACTAAGACCTTATCTCATTAATAACATGAGTAACATGCCCTCGCAAATTTGGTTTTAAATTTAGCCCTGACTAAACAGCAGAGTCACATGCCACTCCTGAAAAGCACAATACTCACACTGTGAAAAGTATGACTGAAGTGGGCAAACCTTTTATATCAAGTGTGAAGTTAAAAAAAAAAAGTAAACTTTGTTAAAAAAAGTAAGTGTCGATGACTGCGAAATTCCATAAAGTTTACTGAATTTTACACAATTGGCTGCCAAGTATCATTTTCTTTATTTCAACTTCTCTTAGTAATAGGATGAACATCATTCCTTCCACAAGGATTTAATCATCTCCAAATACCAGCACCTTCTTGCAAGTCAGTGTGAAAAGAAAACAGGCAGATCACTTTCAAAGCCTTTGGCAGCCTTTCCCTCAAGGAGATACTGTCACCTTGGGGAGTGAGTCATAATGCATGACTTTGACAATGCAGATCAATTCTCCTGTCCATTTTCTATTCCCTAGAAACACTTCTTAACTCTCTGATAAATCCTTTAAAACAACTTTCTTTCAAATTAAATAAATTGGTGAAAGCCAAAGAGGGCCTCTCACATGGTTTGTGAATCCAGCACATTTCAGGAAGGCACATATTGTACCAAGGAGTCAGAGGACCCCGATGCCGTCATCAGTCCTCACCACTGACTGGTATTTAATGTTAACAATTCGGCATAATTCCATCAGTCCCTGTGCAAACGCTGCCCCGCCAGTGACCTCAACTGTAAACCAAGGCAGAGCTCCACTTCTCTGGGATAAGATTAGAGAGGCTTGGAGTGCCTGAGAGTGAATTTAACCCACTCTGAACTGGACAAAACTGATCAATAGTTGAGCTTAGTGATCATCACTCTATCTGCCAAAGTTTGAGCCCCCTACTGTACAATCTGACTCTTATGTTCATAAGAGTCCAAAATATTCATTCAGTTTCATAAAAGCTCATCATTGAGCATGACCCTCGTTTTCACAACAGTGTCCAGCGGTGCACCAGGGGTTCTTGAGAACAAACACCACAGGTTCCACATCAGCTTTCGCAATTGGTAATAGAAAACATTTTCACCGTTTCACCTCTTTGTTATCTGACAGATGGGCTAATAGTGTGGGTGAGTGATAGCTGACTGAACAGCAGCAACCCTGGGGAGCCAAGAGTTCAAAAATAAACAGGCTGTCTCCAAATGAACCGGCAATCTTACAATGCTTCACAAATTATACCTTTATGTTTTTGTATATAAATCCACGTTTCACAGGGGCAAATGAGTGGTAACCTTCCCGGGGATCTTTGAGGAAGACTGGGTAGGGTGCCCATACCTATACCAGCCTACCTGTCCCGGGTGTGTGAAATTCCACTATTATCATTTTGCTCCTTTATGCTCCAGAGGTCTAGCACAAATAACACCCCCTTTTTTATTACAAAATCTTTTATTACGAAACCATAAGCATGTAGTTCTGTAACATAACACTATCACACTCAAGCACACTGTATGACATTTTAGGTGAAATGTTCAAATTAAAACTATAAATTACTACACCCATAATATTACCCTACCGACCACACTCAAGCAGACGCTACTTCTGGTGGACGCTGCATTTAATTTCCATCTCAGAACAGCTCTCAGGAAATCAAACATTCCTGGCCGAGCTGACACAGAGCTGCAGAACTTGGTGTTTAGTGGAACAGCTTCATCTGAGACTGAAGTCTGGCCATGTGAGAGAACAGGGAGTCTGGGTGAGGAGGGGGCTGTCCCTTAGAGCTGGCGGTGGGGGAGGGGGGCGGGGCAGCAGGGTGGATGGGTGTCAAGGGAGGCAGGAGAGGGACCCAAAGATGAGCCAGAGAGGCAGGAGGGAAGGTGGCAGCAAAGGTTTACTTCTTTCACATTCCATGCAACACAAAACTCATTTTATCTGGTGCCATTTCAAATTTGGAGGAGAAACAGCACAATTGGCTTATGAAAGTGAAAGCTGCAGCCCATACATACAGCTTTGGAAGCAAACATGACTTGCATTGTGATCCCTGTTATACTTGTCAGGGCAAGACGGGCCCAATCTTCCCATGCAGGCTAAAGCCAGCAGCAGGCATTTTGACTAATACTGGGCTTTTTCTCCATACCAACTGACACTGCTTCAAGAATATCCTGTTAATTGATATGTAATTGATAAACCATAAGGGGATAATAATAATGCAGAATGAAGATACCATAGAATGCCTATTTCTAAAAGAAATGTGCATTGAAGAAAATGCAAAAGTGTCTTTTATATTGCTGCCAAAACATTTATTTTTTCTCCCTCTACTTTCCTGAAAGCAGTCATCTAGAATAGTCAAGAAAATAAAAACAATGAAAGTATAAAAGTGAAATTATATCCAGGAAAATGGAACCTTTGCTCCTTTTTCCTAATGTGAAATTAGATACAGCCACATGAAGTATCTTCCAATGAGTATATAATTTTTCCCTTAAATCATTACTTACCGCCTCCTTCCCATTTCTTCTGCACAGTTACTACGCATAATCCCTTTTAGGTTACAAGGCCTCAGCAAGGTCACAGAAATAAGCTACTTATTTCTGAGATTAATTACGAGAAAAGTTAAGCCTTGATTTCAAGTACAGGTACCAATACAGGGGTAGGCAAAAGTAGGTTAATAATAATAAATAACATAATAATTAATAAACAAACAATAATACAAGAATAAGCCCTATGTTTTGCATATTCACAACTGTAAGCCTCCTTTGCCCACCCCTGTATTGTTCTGGGGAACTGGCTAGTGCTTCACAGACTTGAGAATTTAGACAGTTGAAAAAATAAAAACAAATGAACACATTTGCTAGGATGAGCCTTTGCTGTCATCTGTGTTTCAAATAGCTGTTTATAACTTTCACTTCACATACTAAAGGATAGAAAAGAAAATGAAGTAAAACTCTTTTGAATATTTTAATGTGTCATATATTAAGCATTTACTCTCCAGGAGAATTTTTAGTAAAAGCATGACCGAAGGGCGATGAGAGGAGTTCCGCCCCCGAGCTCATTCTTCTGTATGTTGGAAACTTACATCCCAGGGAGAACCAGGCCCTGAAATTCGAACTTGGCCTCCACCCAGTTGGTGCCCACATAATTCTTCAGCTCCCTAAAACTCAACAAGATGCCCCTTCCTGCCAATAACTTAGATGTTATGTTCTGCAAAACTCTAAATAAAGCATCTTTCTTTGCTTCTTGAATATTTCTGAGATTTTGGTTCCAAGATTTTGGATGTTACAAATGGCAAATTTGGTGTTTGATGTTTGGTGTTTGACATAGAAACTCAGAATTTTCTTTATAGAAGATGGCTACTATCATTTAAATTGAAAATCCCAAATTTAAAAGTGGGAGAATTTAAATCCACATAAGCTTTTATTTATAAGCCAAGTGACTGTTTGACAGGTGGAGGGGGAAGGTTTGAGCTAAACTTGAGAGAAACGAAGTTACATCAGTGGAGTTGCATTGTGTCGAAATACATTGCCCCAGGAAACCAGGGCAGGCAGAGATATGGGTCCAGGATAATGTTGTCTTTTGAAATAGTCGCCAGTTGCCGCAGAAGTTAATGCAGAAGCAAACAACTTCATTCCACTTTTATTTATTATCTGCCTCTGAAAAGAGTTTCCTTATAATAATTCAATTTTTAGGGTAATCTGTTGCAAAAGAGTGTGTCAAAAGAAAATTTTACAATTGGACTTGTGCACTGCTGAAAGCTGGTATTCATCCAGTATAAGTAATTGTGGTTTAAGCAAGGTTTCTTTTATTAATTACATTAATGCATTACCATGATCAACTATCAATTATTACTCCAAATGGAGTAATAATTGCTGCAAAATAATGGTGGCACTTTCTTTTAATTACTTTCAAATAGTCATTGTCAATCTTACATGTTTCTACTTGATTTAGAGTAGAAACTCTACTGTACTCAATTATTTCATGTTCTGAAACAGGACAATTATTAATTAATGGTACTCTGTAGCCTGAATAGTATTAGGAAAGCATTCCCTGTGTTTTAAACTGCTACAAATACATCGTTTATTCATATGTGTCCCGGGACACAGCAAAAATTAAATGTAAGAGCTAAAATTATTAAGTCAAAAGGATGAGACAAGAAACATGATTAATATATGAACAAAAGATAAATAAAGCTATGGATTGTGAATCAAAATGCTTTACTATGCACTTAAGGTTACCATCTAAATTTGAGTATGTTTGAAAATGTTTTAGCAATCTGGATGCTAATTAAGTCAAGCCCTTTCTATCCAACAAGGTACTAAGTTCCTTCTAAATATTTGGATAAGTGGTACTAAAGGGAAGAATTCAAGGAGGAAATAATGGGGGAGAAGGGAAATATAGTTTATGTTTATTAAGCATCTATTAAATAACTGACAAAGTCCTGGGTGGTTTTTTTAAGTAGTCAACAACTATTTCTAGAGTCAAATTATTTAAAATTTTGAAATTAATACAGGCTAATCACTTGAAATAAAAGAACTAAATATGATATTTTAAAATGTGTATTAAAATGTCCTGGGGTTAGTAATTGTCTGATTTTCTGCATATGAATATTTTGAAAGTCAGAAAAATTATTTCTTGTCAATGTTAGACTCATTAATGCAGACTGAAAAAATATCACCCTTAACTACTAACTGGTGAGTAAAATAGTAAATACAGAATTTCATCTCAAAAGCCACTTTCTCCAGGAAGCCTTCCCTGCTTTCTCATACTGGGGGATGTCTCCACAGCACCCTGTACTTCATCTTTGTCACTGGCACTACACGTGCAGTTAGTTTTTCAATATCTGGCTTCCCTCATAGACCTAAACATCATTAGGGCGCAGATCATGCCTGCTTTCAGACTGGATCCCCAGTGCCTAGAAAATGGCCTGGAAAAGTAAGTCACAAAATGTTTGTTTAATGAATGAGCAAGCCAGCAATCTCCTGGATACTTGAAAATAAGACACACCACCTACATTATATTCTTTCATGTTCCTGATTAGGAGCAAAAAAAATTCACCCTGGGTAATGTAGGTAAAACTTATTATTTTCTCTTTCTTTAGATGCTCTTTCTGACAAAGCCATGATTGTAGCAATCAGTCAACCATTAAAACTGGAAAATCCACTGTCATCTTTATGACTGAATGAGTTACAGGCCTGTCCCAGAATAATTTTGTTGTTGTTACTGTTTTTTTGTTCTGTTTTGTTTTAATGAAACAGCATTGGGAAAATAAATGTTCGGGGCAGCCTGGTAGAGGGGATTAGGGGAATGGTTGTGTCATTAACTTGCCATGTGACCTTCAGCACTGTCGCCTGACCTTGCTACGTTTCGCTCTTATACAAACCAGAACCACTGCACAGAGTTTTTGAGAGGAGTGAACAGTGTACTTTATATGAAAGCACTTTGAAAAATGCCATACAAGATGTTGGGCACCACTACTGATAATGTTTGTAAGCTTTTTGGGGAACTAGGAAAGCTATTTTTATATTGTTAGAAACATTTCCAGTTTTAAAAATTGTCCTCTAAAATGGGTCACCTCATGAGTATGGTAAGCAGGCATACCATTTTACTGGTTTCAAAAAGGGTTTCAGCCCTGGCCAGGGTGGCTCAGTTGGTTGGAGCATCCTTCTGTAGACCAAAAGGTCTTGGGTTCAATTCCTGGTCAGGGCACATACCTAGGTTGCAGGTTTTATCCCTGGTCAGGGCACTTAGGAGAAAGCAACCAATTGATGTCTCTCTCTCACATCAATGGTTCTCTCTCTCTTTCTTCCTCTCTCTAAAAGTAACAATAAAAATTGTCCTCAGGTGAGGATTTTAAAAAAGGGTATTAATGAGTCTGACTCATAGATAGAGAGCAGGCTGACAGCTGCGGGTAGGGAGAGCTAGGGGCGGATGGAGGGATTAAGAAAGAAAAAAGAAATGATGGACATGGACAACAGCGGCACGGTGAGAGGTGGGGGGTGGAGGTCGAAGAGGGTATGGGGGGGTAAATGGTGATGGGAAAAATGTGCATAAAAACTACACCAGAAAAAGGATATTTCTGACAAAATTAATGCATTAATAATGTATAAAAGCAATTACATTTTTTATTTTTCATATGTAATTACAAAACTAATTTTAATTTTGTCAAGTACAATAGCTTGAGTGTAAATAAATTCAGAACAGAACACACTGAAAACAAATAAAATAAGCAATAAAAAAATTTCAGAATTTTAGATGCATACTATTTATCCTTATCCAGCTGCAAAAGGCTCAGAAATAATACCTTCAGCACAATCAAACCGGAACAGTGTCCATCTACACATGGAAGACTATGCAGGAAATGCAGAATCTGACAGTTAACGGCATTTCTCACTCCTGACTTTCAGAAGGCCTCGTCACTTTAAGCAGAAATGATTAAATGTCCTTGATATGAATTCCCAATGAATTTCTAATAGTTACTTTGAATAAATCCTGAAATAAATTCCTTTCTTTAATGTTGTATGTTATTGATCATGCCTTTAGGCTAATGGCTCTTCAGAAGGGAACACTTCACTGTGGAAAACTCTGGGCAGTTTCTATTACTAACTTGGTGTTACAGAAATAAATATTAAAACAAGAAAACATCTAGTTTTGGTGAATAATTTTTTCCTTTATTTGGAATCTTTTTATTTTAAGTGTATAAGGACAGAATATTAAGCTGTTGTGTTTTAAAGGTTAAATCCTATAACAAAATCTTAATGTTTTACTTGCAGCATGAAAACCTTCTATTGGTTCTGTGTACTAGAACTAAAATAAATAAGTAAGTAAGTAAATAAATAAATAAATGGCAAGGAATTCTACTAAAATTGTTCAAAATCCCGGGTTTCACCTAAATATAGAAGCATTTCTATTTATTTTTTGGAAACATACAGGATCCTGAAGACAGGTTGTTTTAAGTGACAAAGCACCACTTGCCACCCTGGCTCCGACCCATGCTGCCCTCATTGTTGACGGACGACACACCAAATAAGGACACAAATGGCCTCTTTCAGCTTTTAGAACTATGTTAGCAAACAAGCAAAAGCAATGATGAAATTACCAGGCTGAAAAACCAAATCGCTCCCTTGGGAGAAAAAAAAAGACCCCAAATACCAAGAATCTCTAAATAACAACAATCTCTTGCATTCAACTTTGGCACAGTGACTTTTTTCCATGACAGTGTTCAATATCTCGCTAAATCTGGAGAGTCATTTGTCAGAGCCAACATTCACAAACTTTCCCATTTCTGGGCACTTACCGCTGACCTATAACCGACAGGTCCCCTTTCTCCTTCTGACAGTATCTGTGCTTTGACTGAGCTTGTGAAGCAAACATCACCACAAGGTCAGGTAGTTTCCCAATTCCTTATTTTTATTATAATGGTATCAGTGGCTTATTTGGTATTTATGATAAGGACTTCACATATATGTTATGTGATCCTTACAGTGATCTATCTATGAGTTTGGTCTTATTGTCATCCTACTGTACAACTCAGGGCATGGAGGCTCAGAAAGCTGAAGTAACTTGCCCCTGTGATCATACAACTTTGATGGCAGATCTGAGATACAAATTGAAGCCCCTTGGATATAAAACATACGCTCCTAACCAATATATGTCCAGATTATAAGTGAGTGAAGGAATAAATGAAGAAGGCCTCTTTCTTTGGAGTTAAGTCATGGAGGAAATTTCAACTTTTCACAGGAGGAACGGGTAACAGGTAAAATAGCTGCATAATCTTCATTATTCTTAGCCAATCCTCAGGCAGACATTATTACTGCCATTATACAGGTAGAATATCTGAGGCTAGGAGAGGTTAGATAACTTGGCTGACACTCCAAAACTAATAAATGATGGAGATGTGAGTCCAAGTCAGATCTGACTGCCTTGAATCTTGTCCCCATTGTAGCTAGATTACCGAAGCTCTTTAAATTCCTATTCTAGGGACAAGACTAGTCTATTGCTCTGGGTGGTACTGAAGCTGTAGGTGGGGGCTGAATGCCTCAGCTGTGATAACGAGAGTGCTACTGAGGCAGAGAGAGAGGAGGCCTTGCAGAGTTCGGTAAGGCTTGAAGAAAAGTGACAGTGTCAGACTTTGCATATCCTGTGCATTGCTCTGCATTTTTCCTATGTATATTTTACATAGAAGAGGAATATTAACACTTCTTAATCCATCCAACCAATGGCAGCAATTACTCAGGGCTAATATAGAAATCTGGGTATTTGAGTAACTGTGAAATAAAGCAGAGTTGATGTTAGTTACATGTTTTTGTTTTCTAACAGGATGAATATTAATGTAAGACACCATTTTCCAGATGTCCCTTGAAATCACCTAAGACAGGTGTAACAGATGCAGTTAGGACATTGATCTAAGGCAGTTCTGGCTCTTGCTTTCACTGCCATCACAAGTTTTACTTGTATTGGTTCCAAGGAGGTAAGTGACTTTCCCAAGCTTGGTAGGTGGTAAATAACGAGGCCTTGATTAAGACTTTAGCTTACCTCTAAATTTTAGAGAATACAATATTTCTAAGTTAGGGACTTCCTCTACCAAATTTATGGCCTTTAAAATGCTGATGTCAGGATGGGGGAAAGGAAGGGAAAGGGTCGACAAGGAACATGTATAAAGGACCCACAGACAAAGCCAAAGGGGGGAAAGAATGAGGGTGGGAGATGGCGGTAGGTGGGGTGGGGGAAAGTGGTGGCGGGAAGATGGACACAACTGTACTTGAACAACAGTAAAAAAATAAAATAAAATAAAATAAAATGTTCCACTGGGAGGGGGAAATAAAATAAAATGCAGATGTAAATTTCAGAAGAGACTGTTTTTTTTTCATTGGCCAGATAATAGCAAGTAAAGTAATTGATTTATAGCAAATTTTGATATAAATTGGACATATTTTAGTTTGATATATAAATTATAGAGGATTGAAGGGGTCCATTTTACATATGAAAATAAAATAAATTACTGACAAACAAAACCATAACTGTGGATTTTTAAGCACTATTGGACACTAGATAATGAAATGTTTGGGGCAGGAAGTATTTTTCTAGATATTCTAAAAGTGACTCTAACCAAATCACAACATCCTAAAAGATATGGCTTTAAATTAGTTTCCACATGAAATTTTATTCCATCCTTCTTTTTTTCCCCCATCTCCCTCCCTCCCTTCCTCTGTTCTCTCTTCCTTTTCCCTTGTGCCCTCCCATCCATTCCTAAATATGTATCAGGTGTCTGCTGTGTGCTGGGTATGATGTTAGATGCATGCTGACAATCAATGGGGAACACAATGTCCAAATGAAGCTTAGAGCTGAATGAGGTGAAAACTGAAACTCAAGGCTTGTAAGAAGTGGACTGGGCTTATCTTTTCAAAACATATCAAGGCAGAAGGAAAAGGAAGGATATGCAATACTTGCAGAAATGGAAAATTACTTCAGCTCATTTATGAGAAAAAGTATGTAACTAAGAAGAAGGTGATTTTTCAGATGACCAACATTTAAACAAGTCAAATGAGATATTTTGAGTAAAACACCTTTCGCAGCCCTTGGTCCAGGGGAAACACCTCTTCTCTGCCAGTCTATTCTTAATATGTTTAACTGGGATGGGGGCGGGAGAGACACATGGACAGAGGAGTTCTTATTTCATGCCTAGTGCTGAGTGTGGGCCTCAATTAGGGTTGTGGATACCAAAGGGGAAAAAAAAAGAAAAGGTAGAGGAGGACCTGGTCCCTCCTTACAGAGACTTGCAACTGGGAAAAAATCTCACATCATAAAAACATTTCTCTAAGCTATCCTGGCTAGTGTTTTCTCAATCAAATGTATCAATAGGGCTCACAATATTAAAACTGACAAGCTGTCCCTTGGCATGTTTCTTTCACAAATAAAGAGAAAAATAAGCATGCCATACATAGGACATGCAGCTCTGCAACGGTCCGGAATGAGCTGCATTACAGTTGCCTAGAGCACCAAGTTGCTGGGGCATGCAGCACTTGTCTCAGAAAAAAAGAGTAGAATATGGTTCTTGCCATATCAAAAGCTAGTTTTCGCAATGGTATTATGAAAGTTTTGAAAAATACATCAAAGTTGAAGGGATTTTTACAGGGAACACATGTGTATTTACCACTTAGCTTCAGCTACTCTGCCAATGAAGACATTGTTTCTTAACAGGTGATGATTATATTGCACTTGAGAAATAAGAACCGTACTGTTATAATAAGTTCATCTGAAAAATACTTATGGACTGTATATTATGTTGAACCTAAGTTACAAGGCCCTGTGCTCTATTTTTAATCTATTTTAAAGAGTGGGCTTCGCAGAGGAAAAGACAATGTGGGTTTTTTTCTATGTAATGTCAAGAATATAATAAATTTGAACTACTAAATCTTACCAACAAAAATGACAAAAAGTAAACTTCAAAGTTATGAATGATCAAAATCAATATCCATTTAAATGACAAAACTGCCAATGATGAGGCTTTATTCCACTTTAGTCGTAGGTAATGTGTTTTCTGAATTGTTTCATATGAGATAATTCTTAGCAAATGATGAGTTCAGTCAGGTGGTTAGGAATGCGATGGTTGGGATTATTCCACAGTTACTGACATTTTACAAAATATCCTATAAAATCTTTAAGTCAGGAGATGCCTCAATAAATGAGAAGTTCTGTTTTTTTTTAATGTGGGTTTTATTTTTTGCTTCCTTTTCTTATATTTCAAAATAAATATTATATAAATGTTAGGCCTAGTTTGTTACAGACAAGAAAGATACTTTGCTTTTGTAATAAATGAAAAAACCATCAATGAATCCATTTTTAATCTACTATTTTTTGATGTGCCTATGAAAAGTCAGCTTACTGTCTTCTCAGCAATTTGAGATGCAGGTCAAGGTCAAAAGACATCCCCAGAGTAACAGAGGAAAGCTAATTGTAGTCTTTATGAAACTAAAGAACTCATACAAATAATTACCGAACACTCTCAGCTCATGTCTGGAGTTGGATACTGGAAAAGGAATAATCAGAGGGGAGCAGGTACTGCAGCCATGTCCCACTGGCTGGGACTCCTGGGTGCTGGGACTGTGGAGCACGGCAGTTCAGACAATTGTCTCACACACAGTTCCCACACTGCTGAGACGTTAAAGGGTCAGAGAGAGAGAAGTGCTGGGAAGCCAGAGAAGCATACACTCCATCACAAGCACTTTGACTTTTACAGAAGACAGAGCGGTCTGTCCCTCAGTGGTAAGAAGAGCCTGGGCTGGGGCGGGGCCGGGGGGGGGGGGGAAGCAAACAGAAAGAAGCTAAGTTTTTAAATAGATTTAGAGACCTACGTCAAGCCAGTATGAAAGGAAATACTGGTCTATGAAAAGAGCTAGATGTTGGCACAGCGCCCCCTTGTGAAGCAAGAGCCAAGAGCTTCAACTAACCATAATGGGTATTTGCTTAGCCTTCATCTTCCAGTGACTGACTTCCAAACCTTGGAGAGGATGCATATGTGGGTATGGGTGACGCACAGGTTTGGTGTCCTACTTCTCTGTTATTAAATGTGTACAGA
Organism: Anoura caudifer; assembly: GCA_004027475.1. Taxonomy (NCBI): domain Eukaryota; kingdom Metazoa; phylum Chordata; class Mammalia; order Chiroptera; family Phyllostomidae; genus Anoura; species Anoura caudifer. The sequence goes on along the minus strand of PVKU01000340.1, from coordinate 105,878 downwards.
AATATTTCATGTGGTTGTGCTTCTTAATGGTAATGCTTTAAAAAGAACTTCCCAAAATAGGGAATCAGTCTCTATGTTTGTCCCTGCTACCCCAGAAACTTGCTCTCTCTCCATTTGACAAAAGAAAATTAAAAATTGGAGATTATATTTAAAAGAACCCAAACTTTTCAATTCATTTAAAAAAGATGGAATCATTTACTTATACCTTGGAGGTATTGTGGGTTCAGCTTCAGACCAGCACAATAAAGTGAGTATTACAATAAAAGTTAGTCATAATCTTTTTGCAGGGGGAGGGTCTTGCCTTCAATTTGTAAAACATACAGCATCTGTGAAGTGCAATGAAAGGAGGTGTGCCTGTAAAATGTTCGCATACTTATGAGTGTCATCTGAAAGTATTAGTCACCTGAAGCTTCATAGGACAGCCACTGATAAAAATGTTACCATTTTAGTAATGTAACAACTGGCAGCATTTTTATGTGCTTGACTTAGCTCTTTAATTAGAATAAAAATCTTATTTATGTAAATGATTCTACTGATTTACAATTATCTGGCTAACTGCTCAGCAGGAAAAATCAAATTCTGGATGCTTCCTTAAAAGCAGAAATTACTCCGGAATGTGATATAATATATGCAAGAAGAGTTATGCTTTTTCTGATAATCTGACTCAAAATGTGAGAGACAATGATTTGTTTTCCCATTCAGTTAAATGGCTTATTGGAAGTTAGTCCAGTCTTTACTTTGCCTGTTGCTGGCTAACTATGTCATGCAAAACATGCTCTGAACCCTGAGCCAGTTAAGTGTCATGGATGAACCCAAACCATTATTAAGAAACACTGACAACACCAAAGTATGGGTCAGGGTGGCGCTCCATCATCCTTACAGGTTTTCCCAAACTGACCCCAAATAAACATATAGGGAAAGTTAACAGTGTGCTTTCTATACAAATGCAGTGATGACAAGTCCCCAAGGCCCTCTTCCTTGAATGAAATTGTGATCACTATTCAAGCTACTACTATCTAGATACTCTGCTGTGCTCTCTACTAAAAGCTCAGGCTGTTCATTGGTGAGCATCATTGTGCTGATATGGAAAAGAGAACATAAGGAAGAGAAGGGACAAGTATGTGCAGAAACCTATTAATGTTCAGATCTTGTACAAAGGGCTTTTACATAGGCTTGTAAAAGACTAATGCCTCCCAGTTATACTTCTATCCCAACATTTTCCCTGATTTCCAAGAGAGTATAACCACTCGCTTCTTGAATGTTGACATTTGCATGTTTAATAGTCTTAGGTTGAATTCCTCCCAGGCAGACCCTGTGAAGTCCTGGTGTGGGTACTTCATGTGGCGTGGGGGCAGGGAATTAATTGTAGGAAGTTAGGGGTTCACTGTACAGGAAGGGAGAGAAAGTCAATATGAGCAAATGAACTAAGCCTTCCTAGGAACCCTATGAGGGACCATATACGCATGCCTCAGATTGTCTCACTGACACATGGGGAACACGGGGTATCCTTCTCATACAGTCTAGGAAACCCTCATGCAGTCTAGGAAGCCCCCTTTTACTGGAAAAAGCCCCCAGGTACCTGAGATGAGAGACTGAACACACAGGCACTGCCCACCGAAGTTGCGGATGAACCCTGGGGTGGGTCAAGGGGGAAATAGGATGGAGCTCAAAGCATTTGCTATAAATAGGCCTCTTAAACTTAAGGTGCCCAATCTGAATTTTTGGTTCTGTCCCTTTCACTTCACCACTAAATCTACTCTTCCCTCAACTTTCCCCAACTCAGCAAATAAAAACTTATGTTTCTAATTTTTTTTAGGCCCAAATCCTTGAATCATCTCTGACTCATTTCTTTTTTTTTCCCCTTACCCTATGTAAAAATTCATCATCAAATTCTGTCAACTATGTTTTCAAGTTGTAGCCAGAGTATGGTCACTGAGAAGTGATCTCTCTGCCTCCTCTGCCACAGCCCCCGTCCAGGTCACCAGTGTCTCTTGTTCAGACTTTTGCAATGACTTCTTAGCCATTTTTCTTTCCACTCTTGCTCCAAGTCTGTCTTCACAGAATTCTCAGAGAGATCCTTTGAAAATGTATGTCATTTCTCTGTTCAAAACCCTCTACTAGTTTTCCTCTTTACTTGGGATAAATCCAAAGTCTTTAAAAGACTTTCAAAAGCACTTGCCTCTCTCCCTGACCCATTTACTTCTCCTCTCCCCTTTGATTTCTTGGTTCCACCCATACTGGTCTTCCTCCTGTTCCTTGAATGCAATGTACTGGCTCCTACCTCAGGACCTTTGCACTTGCTACTTCCCCTTCCTGAAATGCTCTTCCTTCAGATATTGGCATGGTCCTTTCATTTTGCTAAGGTTAACATGTCAGTTTAATACAGAAGACTACCTGTTCTGACTATTCAATCTAAAATAGCACTGCTCTCATTCTATTTCTTTATTTTGCATTATTATTCTTCAGAAAACTTATCATCATGACATACAATATATTTTGTATGTTTGTGTATTTTACATTGTCCATCCCCCCCATACACAAATGAAGTTCCATGAGAACAGAGACTAGGCTTTCTTTGTTCATTGTTGTTTACTAGTAACTAGAATAGGTCCTGTTAGTGGTAGAGGTTCAATATCTATTTGCTAAGTGGATGAATTAATGGGCTTGACAGCCATATGAGGTCAATATTGATACTCATTAATCAAAGGTTTACTAAACACCGTGGCTGGTATTATCCAATAACAAGTGTAAGCAGCTGCTGCTCTTCAGAAGCACACTATACCCATCCATGAGGGGACAAGGAACACCCAAGACAGGGCAAAATCACTGGAGCTCAGAGGACGATTACTGCAAACAGTGGGAGTAGGGAAGAGGTAAAAAAGGTTTCTGTGAGACTGTGAAAAACTTCGAATGTTATGTTAGGACAAAGACATTTGTTGCATTTAGAAGTGAAAAAATCATCGAAAGTTTCTAAACAAGAGAGCAAAATAATGAAAGCAGAATTTTTGGAACCATTAATATTTGATTCTATTGCAAAGGATCTGAGCTGGGGAAATGGGATCCAGGCAGACAGTGCCATGAGTGTTTCCCCTTCACATCCTCCTTTCTCTCAAGACATCATGCATGGCCAACATACATTCTTCAAACTTCTTTAGGGATGTTTAGTTGATATATAACAACTGCACGTGTTGAAGGTATAGAATTTGATGAGTCTGGACATATGCACGCACCTGTGAAACCATCACCACCATCAAGGTAATAGATATATCCATTGCCTCCAAAAGTTTCATTGTATGTCTGTTTTATGGATGTTGTTTTCCTTTGTTTTGTGGGTGGTAATAACATTTAACATGAGATCTACCTTCTTAAACTTTTAAGTGTAAAAAGCAGATCTCTACAAGTTATTCATCTTTTCAAAATGGTGTTTTAGACTATCTTTCCATATTTTTTCATATTCAGTTATGAAGCCCTCTGTCCTTACTATGAATGTTAACTAACATGCTTAGGCTGACAGAGGTCGGTCCATAGTTTCTGTGGAGTTGAAAGTGAACCTATTTCAGGTATGAAAAACTCAGATCCTTTCTTCTTCAGGTTATCTGAGAACTAATAGAAAACGTAGTGAAAAATAGAAGATTGGGCATGAATCTGCTATGGGTTATCTGGTGAGACATAGGAATGAGTAAGAATAAACATGTCAAAGACATCTGTAGTGGTTTGGCAAAGATTCTTCTCTAATTTGTTTCTTTTCTAGGACACAATGCGTATTATGGTCTCCCTTTCTCTGGAGGGACGTTGTGAAGAAGAAGAGTGCTATGTGTCCAGTGTTTTAACGGGCTGTGAATTTTCATGGATCTTGTATCCTGGGGACTGCCCAGCACGGTAGGAGCTAAAAAATATGTTAAATGAATCCCTGAAATTTCTTAGAAAACAGCTTCTGGGGAAATGTCATTATTTTGGTCTAAAATTCTGCTATTCATACTTATAATGAATATTTTACTATTTTTTTCATTGAATTTATTGGGGTGACACTGGTTAAGAAAATTATACAGGTTTTAGGTATACAATTTTACAACACATCATCTGTACACTGTATTGCGTGTTCACCACCCCAGGTCAAGTTTCCATCGTCCATCACCATTTATACCCGCTTTACTCACCTCCACCTCATCCCCCGCCCCCCTTCAGCAATCACCACACTATTGTCCATGTCCATGAGTTCTTTCTTTTTTGCTCAATTATTCCACCCCTACAAGCACCACTCCCTCCATGCTAACAGCTGTCAGCCTGCTCTCTGTCTATGAGTCTGTCTCTATTTTGGCTCGTTAGACCCTAGCGATCTCACCTCTGGGAATTTAGCTGAAGAAACCCGAAACACTAATTCAAAAGAATATATGTGCCCCTGTGTTCATTGTAGCATTGTTTATTGTACAATAGCCAAGATTTGGAAGCAACCCAAATGTCCATCATTAGATGAGTGGATAAAAAAAGTGTTACATTTACACAATGGACTATTACTCAGCCATAAAAAAGAAAAAAAATTATACTCTTTGACAGCATAGATGGACCTGGAGAACACTGTGCTAAGTGAAATAAGGCAGTCAGAGAAAAACAAGTACCATGTAATTTCACTAATATCTGGCATCTTGTAATGAACATTTAATTCTGCTTTGTCCCAGAAAGGATTCAAGGCTTCTGTATTTCCTTAGTGATTCATTTAGATAAGCCAAGTCACCTATTTCCTTACCTACCCAGGGGACGATAGCTAATGCATAGGTTTTGACAGCTTTAGTTACACCTGGGTACGTTTGAGTGTTATTTCATATACATAAAACAGTAGGTATCATTTGAGAATATAAGCTGGTGCGGTTGAGAATGCCTGACATACCTTTGTAAAAATATCTTTGTAAAAAAATTCCAAGAGACTGATTTGTTAGTTTATGTTAAAAGCTAACTTATCTAAAAAGTTACACATAAAGAGTAAATTGTACAGAGAAAATTAAGTTATAAGGCTCGTTTGATGGTATTAGCTAGTCTCAATCCCCTCTTTTCATTCAGTTCATCAAGTGATTTACCAGGTACACATGTGGACAGAGTTCTCACTTTGCCAGGTACTGGGGCAGAAAGCTCTGATGAAGCTTTAGAAATCTGTAGTGAAGTAAGAAGAGATTATTTTGTACGGCTCAAACTTTGAGCCTTTGCCCATGCCACGTTCACCCTTTCAAATCTCTTTTTATCCCGGTGTTTTTAAACTATACTCATAATGCTACCACCAGATATCATTTTTTAAAAAATTAAACAAACTACAATTTTAGTCATTAATTCATGATACTAAAAACGTCACAAGGGAAAGCTGAACTGAAATTAGTGACCAGCTTTTGCTTTGTGCCAAGTGACTGTGGCATTTCTGCCAATATTAATTATGGGATTTCCTCCAGTACTTTATGTGAGGCAATTCCTAAGGAATTCTGTGGTCAGGGCAAAGTCCAATGTAGTGACCTAAGTCTCCTGCATCGCTAGCCCCTCTCTACACACACTCTGTGAGGCCCGTTGGCAGGGACAGGCAGAGCTGGAAGGCAGATTTTTGAAGGGAGAAGGAATGATTAGAGGAGTGTGTGAGTGTGTATGTGTGTGTGTTTATTTTGCATGTGTCCTGATTCATTCCAATCCAGGACATTTACAGGAAGTTCTGTGCTAAATCTCTACACTGTAGACCTTTCCAGCAGGTCACTGCTTCCTGGGTCTTTCCCCAGCTGTCTGCCCCTCTCACTGCCAAGTGTGTGGCAACTCAGCCATACACAAAAAAAATGAGACAAATCAGCCTATCCTCCAGGCCTAAGAAAGGGACTCCACTGATGTGACTGCCTCACCATTATTAGTTCATTTAAATAGATTTTCTGATGCACAAATAATATATGTTTCTTATAACCTGCTGACTTTTATCAGCACTAACCTAAGAATCATAGCAAAAAAAAAGTGTTGTGAGAATACCACAATGCTGACATAGTTTTCTGTTTGAGTAATGTTTACTTTTTTATTACTATAAAAATGATGAATATTCATATCAAACATTTGAAAAATGCAGAAAAATAAAAAGACAAAAAGAACAGAAAAATCATACATATACAGAGATAACTACTATAAATTATCTGGCTCATTTTATTTCTTATTTTTATGTTTTTACACATATTTATGCATTTAATTTTAGTATTCAATAGAGATTTCAGTACATGTGATTTTAAATTCTGTTTTGGATTTCATGCTTTAGTATAAGAAATTTCCCATTTCATTTATAGTTATTTGAAAATATTTTTAATGGCTGATAAGATTCAGTTGGCTGAGTCTAATATCAAAATTTATTTAAAAATTAAGTAGAAGGTTTAGAATATATGTAGGTTTTCAATATTACAAATACTTTTGTGGCAAATATCTTTGAATGTAAACATTTTTAATATCTCAAATGACTTTCCTAATCCAAATAGCTATACATAGAATTACTAAAGGGTATAAATATTTTTAAGATTTGAGGTTCTTGCTGATTTTTAAACATTTTAATGATATAAAACATTCAAATTAATTAAAAAATTGATGTAACAAGCTATATTTGTATGTATTACTTTAGTATGACCTTTTAAAAAAGATTAGTAAAACATGAAATTGAAACTAACTTATTTACTACAGAGGATTTTCAACACATGAAAACTAGTCAGACCCTATAGGAATAGAAAATGATTCTCCTCTAATGAGGTGGAAAAAATATTCACCACATAAATCCATAATTTTGGCCACACTTTATGACAAGGCCTAAAGCAGATATAAGAAAAAGACACGTGGCCATTATTACAGCAACACAGAGCTGCTCAACCACTTCAAGTTCCTGTGGCCAGTGAGGTCACCGGGCCTGCAGGTCGCCACTTCTGACAAAGTACGCACTTGAGGCCACATTTCTCTACCTGAGGAAGTTTTTCATAATTTTAATGTTCTCTTTACAAAAGGTCCTTGACTTAAAAATATCCTTTTGTGCCCCCTAGTGTTTAAATTCATGAAAACTTCTGAGACATTTATTTCTTATTTCTAAAGTACAATTGAACACCATTTCATTCCTATTTATAGCAAGTTTTCGTCTACATCAGAAGGTGGCCAGCATACATGTGGTTGCAATCTTTTTGAAGTTTATTGAAAATTTTTCATTTCAAAGGCAGCTAGAGCAGAAACTGCAAAACTATCATGGGGCAGATTCCACCTGCCACCTGTGTTTGTAATAAAGATTTATTGGAACATGCCATGGTCATTCATTACATATTGTCCATGGATGGCTGCATTTGTTCTACATGGCAGAGTTGAGTAGTTAACCGCAGACATTTAAGTCCTGCAAACTCTAAAATATTTACTATCTTGCTATCCACAGAAAAATTTTGCTGAACACTGGGCTAAAGAATTTCTCTGATTCTTAGATTGGATGAAGAAAAACAATAAATGTATTTTCCTAAAGGTGTCATGCCACTTTAAAATGTCCTTCACTTCTACTCCTTTCATCAACCACTAAAAAACTAGTTAAAACAATGAGAGTTGTAGGCCATTTGAGTAGCTTTGTGGTTCAAGAACCAAACTTGTATTCTTTCATTGAAAAAATCCGTAGTGCTTGACTTTTGTAATATCCACTCATAGTGATAATATTGACTCTATCCTGATGACTTTTATATTAACATGACTATGTTGGAGAGCATATAATGAGATTAAATTTCTTTACCCATCAAGAGCAGGAGACCAAGACATTTCTTGCCTCCTGCACTACATTATCTCTTATTGAGTAGCTATGATTTAGAATTGAATAGATGTAGTACCCCCAATCTCTCTTTATTTTTATACATTTAATAATAAAGCTTGTGATAACTTTTACAAACACATATAGTCTTTCAAGAATAAAGTAAACATACCATTTATAATTCACATAGTGTTTACTTCAGTTTTAAACTTGACTCAAATCTCACATAATCACTTCTTTCATATATGAATGAGAAAGTATAGTGCACCATAATAAGGCCATAATCCTATGTGGGTAATTTAACAGGCTACCTTCCTTCTCCAATACAAATCCCACATCTTCCTAAGCCTCTCTGATATTTTATCTTCCCTTGTGCATCTAAAAGCTTTATTTAAATTTCCTTCTTTTTATGTGAAATGTATGATACATAGTTCACCAGAGCTTTTGTGTGTGTATATATGTGGTTTCCAGGAAATGGATCTATTTTATTGCCTTCTGACTTAAAATTTCACTCAGGTTCAAAATGGTTACAGCTATTCCTTTTTCAAAGATATATATCATCAATACCCTGGCCAGACATTTTGCACAATAATGGACGAAAGCATAAAACCAATGGCTTACAAAATGATTGAAAATAGTTTCTATTTGATCGACTTTGCTCATGAAAAGGCATATTCTTGCGATGGTGCATTCATGGGTATTGTAGGTTATATGCCTGGAGCTAAAGGTAGCCGCCCTTCTCAGCCTTACAGTCTCTCACTGCATGCATTTTGTTCATTTTTTTGGCATATATTTACCCATATGCTGCAATACAATCCCCTTCTTGCATCTGACATAAAGATCATTTCAACACAAACTCAAATACAAACCCTGCACAGATTTACTTTACAGTATCACACACTGTACTGAAAACTCCTGAATCAAATACTTAAACTTACAATGTTACCTTTCAAATATTTACAGTTATAACAGCAAAATGCACGATGAAACAAATCTTCTTCCAAGGACCAATTTTAAAAGCAATTAAAATAAAAAATTAGGAAAAAGTGACATCATACCTCTAGTCCATAAGCAAAATAAATTATTTCCAAACTTACCTGCAAAAGAAGAGGGAAAAAAGCAATAAATATCAAATCAGAGTGCATTTAATTCCTTTATCTCTAGTAAATTAGCAAAAATTGTCATCATAAGTATAGTTCTTAATTATCACCGTGTGGAGCATTCTTTGTAAAAAAAAAAAAAAAAAAGGCTTATCGTTCTTGGAGAGGCTGGCAGGGCTGGCAGTGACATTCCCATAAGGCCAGTTCTCATTATGAATAGGTTCCTTTTCTACGCAGTGTGACCCTAGTGGATAAATTTTTAGAATGCAAACTTAAATAATTTCCTTGACCTAGGAAAATGGTGCATTGCATAACATATTTTTAGGGTTCGAATACAAGTATTGGGGGAAAATGCTTCAGAGTCAGATCAACCTGAGGTTAAATCCCAGTGCTGTGAGAGCCTAGGAACTCAAGAAGCCATGTCATATCCCTTGAGACTCAGTATTGTTATCTGTGAAATGAGGGCACAATATTTACCTACTTGGATTATTCTGGGCATTAAGTGATGTCATGTGGTAGAAGCTCAGTAAATATTAATTTCCTTCCTGATTTCCTGTAAGCTTCATTTTATGTCAATACTTGGCAGAAATACAGGTGTTCAGTGTAGACTATAAAGCATGGAAGAGTTTTTGTCAATTTAAGATGGATAAAAAATAAATTCTACATATTCTTGTCTTCTTTATGATGTCACAAAAATGGTTTATATAAAATATCAGCCATTTTCTATACACTGAACAATTTATTAACCACTGTAAATGTAAGCATCTCACTCAGAGTTCAAGCTATTAACTGGGAGTATAGCAGTCCTTAGCACAGCCTCTGTATCCCAAACATACATCCCATGTCTCCTGTTACTGTCCCCCTCACTCTTTCACCGTAGCCTCACTAGCCTCCTCTCCTTTCCTGGAAAGAGCAGGGATGCCCCAGCATCAGATCATTTGCTTTTGCTGCTCTCTCTGCCCAGGAATCCACATTGCCCATCTCACATCCTCATCAGGTCTTATCTCAAATGGTCTCTATTCAGTGAGGACTAACCTGGCTGCCCCATTAACTCTCCTTCCTTCGCCCTGTCTTTTCCCAGCACTCCGACCTTCTAACACATCACATAACACCATCCAAGTTATTATGTTTGTTGAGTCTTCTTGCTCCAACACACTATGTAAGTTACACAAAAACAGGGGTTTCTGTACTTATTGTTCATCATTAAATACCCAGGACTTACCACAATGCCCTGTAAATAGAAGGTATTAAAAAACGAATATAGCATATATAAAAGAGCAAAATATAAACATAAAAAGTATACACATATAAGTATTTTATTTATTATTTGTTTGTTTTTTGGTTGGATATTTTATTTACATATATTTAAATGTTTTATTTATATAAATATATTTCTTATATGAATAAATATTTATATACTTATTGCATATGTATGAATATTTACCTAAATTTTAACCTAGAAGTAAATCATTTTACTTTTACTTATTTTTTTATCCTCAGTTGAGGATATTCTTACTGATTTTACAGAAAGTGAGAGGGAGACAGAGAGGAAGAGAAACATCAATTGGCTGTCCCCTGTATGTGCCCTAACCAGGGATTGAACCCACAACCTAGGCACATGCCCTGAGTGGGAATTGAACCTGTGACCTTTCAGTTTATGGGACTGCTCCAGTCAACTGAGTCACAATGAGCAGGGTTACTTTTCCTTAATTTTGATGAGAGAATCGGGATAGTTATTAGAGCTGTTGGCTAGTGTTTCCAGCTTCCCCCCAACAGGCCCATGCCCATGTATACTTAAAAAGCTTCTGTGGTTGAATGACTAGTTCTGGCCAACCTCATGAGTCATGAGTGGCCAAGCACCGAATTACTGGTGTGAAACCCTTCACCCCTTCTTTCTCTTTGCCCTAGAGACCAGAAAAGTCCAAGATGGCCACTCTCTGTGCCTCTGAGCTGGAGTGGCATGGCTATGGGCCACAGCTTGAGTTGGTGGCATTAGCATGGGAGAAGAAAAAGCCAACTTATTGTTACAAGATTTGAGGTTGTTAATGCAGCTTAACTCAACCCCTTGTGACAAATGGAGAAATTAGGCACATATGGTTAAGGAATTATACCCAAAGGTTTATTTAAAAAAAACTATTATTTGTATCCCTTGTGAATACCCTTTCCCAAATCATTGTTTCTGGTGGTACCTAATTCTATGAGGTCTGTCTGGAAAAAGTCCAGTCATTGCTAATATAATGAGAACATTTTGTGTGATATGAATGTAACCTGGCAGAAAAGGGTGCGGACTGGGATATATATGTGTAAACAATGACAACTTCACTCTATTAGTTAGTGAGGGTGGTAGATGCCATTGAGTGAGCATGTTTATGTCGCATTCAAAATGACTGAGTGAGTAGAGCAATGGATCTGCCTCAAATTTTGCATTAAGCTTGAACATTATTCTTCAGATATATTTGGATAATTCAGAAGGCTGCAGCTACAGGCAACTGGTGATTGGCAGCTTCATTACAACAATGTGCTCACTCATGCATCTCATCTCATGCAGAGTTTTTGGTGAAACATCAAATCACCAAGGTGACTCAGCGCCCATATGGCCCAGATTTGGCACCCTGTGACTTCTGGATTTTCCCAAAACTAAAATCATCTTTGAAAGGGAAGAGATTTCAGACCATGGATGAGATTCAGGAAGGTACAACAGGGCAGATGATGGAGATCGGGAGAACTGTGTGAGGTCCCAACATGCCTACCTTGAAGGGGACTGAGGCATCATTGTCCTATGTACAAGGTTTCTTTTATCTTGTGTCTTCTTCAATAAATGTCTCTATTTTTGCATTTTACATGGCTTTGGACAGACCTCATAACTCTAAGTAATATGCTTATAAGTTCTTATTTTTGAAATTTTGGCTATTGTCTATTTATTTTTGTTATAATAAAGATTTAATTATCTTATACTGGTCTCCCCTTCCCCTTCTGTCACCTAGTTAAATCTCAACTTTTAGTTAAATTTATATTCACTGTTTTCATATATTTACTACACAAATTTTATTTGCTACATATGTAATGTGATTATATTCCCCTCATGGTATAAATTCTATTTTGCTTATAGTTAATAATTACCTTTTTTCATACATGCAATTTTATTTTACATTAAAGATTTTTTTCCTAATAGTAACTCATATTTCGCATAAAATCAGCGGAGGCTTCCACTGAGCCTTTAATCCTCCACCTCCCTCCCTCGGAGAGTACGTCCCTGTAAACATCCTGCACATCAGAGACTGCTGCCCAGAGACTCTGATAGCAGCACAGGTGTTCCCCTCATCCCGTGCTTCAGCCCCACATTGCACCCCCACAGTGCACTGCATAGAGTCAATTCACCACCACAAATCAAAAGCTCACAGTTTTTGGATCAGGGGTATAATTGCTCTTCTCTATTAACATGGGTTAAAAATAATTTTATCTATTGAAAGCAGAAAAAGGCATAAGAATACTATCCAAATTACTGCATAAAATATTTTTGAGATGTTGAGTTCAGTTGAATAATATAAATAAGGAAAAGGCTAAAGAGTCAAATGATTTGGAAAATGTTGGCTTGACAATGTTAAAGAAAAACATTTTTTACTATAGGACTTATAAGAGCTTTGGATATAATAATCAGAATGTGACCATTCTAGAAGGTGGGGAACAGTTGCAGAATAATCAAACTGTTCCCCAAGACATCAGTTAATATCAGAGTAAGCCATCTTTTAGAATACTCTGGCAATTGATGCACAAGGCACAGGTATCCTAAAACAAATTTTATACCAATTTCAGTGTTTCTATTACTCATACAAGATTCTTTTACCTTAACTGGAAAGGTAACATGGATTGTTAATCACTTGAAAATCAGCATGACTGTGCTGAGGAATAAAAGATGTTAGTTCACTTGCCAGCAAGTGTTTTATCTGTTAGATCAAATTGCCTGCTAAATTAAAATTAATCATAACATTTGAGTTATAATCATTTAATGTAAAATTTTCTCTCCCAGAACAGTCTACACTAGAAGTCAATTTCTTAACATCCTGAAATGTTTTCAAGGAATATGTGTATATTTTGAAGTCTATCTTTGTATCTCTAGTTCAGCTTGTGCCAAAATGTTCTCTATAGAGTTCCATCCCCATTAGATACTCTGAAAACAAGCAGAAAAGTTCCACATTCAATAAAGTTTAGGATATTCTGCACATAGTATTTTCTGAAGATTTAAAATGTTTAGTCTGTTAAAGACTCTGGAATCTTACTGTTATACATCATTTTATTTTTGTGAATCACAGCTTACTTGGCCATAGATCCATTTGTATGTAGCTCCTATTGCTATTATATGGAATTAACATTGCACAAAACCTACTTTGGAACACACTGACTGATGCTACCAGGGTTCTTAATAGCAAGAGATGAAGAAAACAAACTATTATGAATATTAAAGGAAAAAATAAGAGCTCCAATGGTCCTGACCAAAACAGTTGATTTTTGTGAATGCACCTGGTTTCTCAATGAGAAAGAGGACAGAGAACTAGCAATTGGATTATATTTATGTACTTAAGGCATACAGGGGTCCTTTGACCACAGGTACCAACCTCACACTGTCATGACTTCATTTACCCATGGATGGGGGATCAAGACAGGGCTGTAATTCTAAAACATATCTTCTATTTGGGGATAGAAGAGACATCAAGGGCCTTTGATGCACCATGAATAACATAAACCTAATATTATTAAAATTTTATCTTTGTTGATGCCAGGACCTTTAAGAAACTAAAAGCTATAAAGATTTAGCTTAGGTACTCAAACAACAGGGCAAAAATGTTTCATCATGTTTTTATTCATCTTTCCATTTATTTCATAAAGTTTTGTGATGTTTTGGGGGTGAAGAGATAATGGGATCAAAACTTTATTTTCACCCCTCAACCTTCTAGATCTCCATTGTGTATTATGTATGAGTTTAAAATACAAAGTCCACCAAAAGGACAAGTGAAATGCAGGGGAGTTTGTAAAGCACCTGGAATAATATGCAAAGTTGTGTGTATATTTATCTGCAGGTCTTAAGGGACTTCTCTTTCTTTTCTGATAACAGTTTTATAAAATTTCTAATGGAAGGTGTCACAAGTCATGTCTATGACATTTAGTAATATCTTTGTTGGAACCTTCATTTTAGATATTTTAGAAATTTAAAATTCTGTAAAGCCTACAGTTAGTTTATAGGTATTGGTTAAAACATGCTTAATTACATACAATTTCAATATGCTTTTAAAATTTTATTCTGCAGCTAGGGCAGAGAGAACTTCTTCATCTAAAGATCTTATTTGAGTGAGAAACTGAATTGCCCACAAGATGGCTCTCTATAATCTTGGATATGTTAATTTACCAAACCAATGTCTCACAAAGCTATTTCTAACATCATCTTTTCACTTAAAAGTGCTCATTCATGGCCTGGCCAGGTGACTCCGTTGGTTAGAGCATTGTCTCGATACACTAGGGTTGCAGGTTCCAACTCTGGTCACAGCACATACAAGAAGCAACCAATGAATGCACAAATAAGTGGAACAATAAATCAATGCCTTTTTCCTCTCTCAAATCAATAAATTTAAAACAGTTCATTTGCCATAAAGAATTCTCCATTGTTTTACTTTCATGCTTGGATATCTAGCAATGCCTGACAAAGTATTTGTCACTATTTTGGGGGTGAATGGGCTAATGAACAGATGTTTCAGACATTCAGGAATTATTTATGCATTATTATTAGTGCATTATTATTTATTTTCTACATACATAGCTTTCTACTGTGCATGGTGGTAGATTTAAAAGCAAATAAGCAAAATGAGTTAAAGTTTAAAGAGCAAACCATGGTTCTTATCTTTTGGGGAAGAAAAGAGTTTGGTACCAAAATATTTCAGAGAACATTTAAATGAAAAATGATTTCCACAAACAAATTATTTATGTACAAAGAAGAGAAAACATCAACATAGGATTCAATCAGAAATAAGACTGTATGAAATTAATTTGGCTTATAAGGAACTAACTGCAAGGTTTTTATGAGAAGAAGGTAGGAAGAAAAATATTCCAGAAAGGCAAAGAGCACAAGAAAAAGCTTGGGATTTTGTGGTCATGACACCTAAGAAAATGGTCTCCCTGCAGTTAAGGCTAGGTAGCTTGTAGACAGTGTTGCAAGTTATTCAAGGGGAAGGAGAGGTAATTAATATTAATGGAGGTCATGCTATGATTCATGCTGAGATTAAGTGATCCCTCTACCTTGACAACATGTGTATGTGCCTCTTACTAAGACATGAATCATGATGCTATATTTGGATATTTTGAAAATAGGTGGTTCTTTCCTATGTTGCACTAAATTCTAGTATCCAATCACCTAGGGAGAGGATGGTCCTCAGAGAGGAAACCAGAATTAAGCAGGTGGGCTGTTTGTAAGTACAAGAGGAGATTAATTTTCTCTGCCTTGATTCTCAGCATCTTACGTGAAGACTGTGACTTCTGGAGCTCTGTTGTGTTAAGGATAAATATGGTCTCTACTGCCTGGTGTGGAGTGAAAGCCAGAAATAAAGCTTCGCAGAAGGGACCAAATTATAACAAGTCAAATTATCTAATCTCATGTGGTTTTGATATTACATTTTTTTCTTTGTTCAGAAAAGTCTTACTTAAAAATTTGTTTTGCCTCAGCTGTTGACAACCAACAAAAGAGGGTTTTTTTTTTTAAAGCCATATTTGGAATAAATGGGGGTAACAGGAATAGTAGCTCTCTAAAGAATGCTGACACAGTGAAAACAGAAATGAAGAAAGACCTCAGGAAAGAGTTCATGTTAGGGGAAAGAGAGTTGAGGCATGTGGTCTAGCTCTCTCACTCCAAGTTGAGAATTATCCTTCATTCCAACCTTGAACGCCAAATTTATAAGCCAAACTGTCTACTCAACATCCCCTTGTAAACATCTCCAATTACCATGTTCATAACAGAGCTTCCAAGCCATCTTTCCAAGCCCTCCATTTCTGATGTTTAGGCCCACCTCAGTTTTTGCCAACTCCATTCTTCCAGTGGCTCAGCCCAAAACCTTGATCAACCACCATCACATTTAAAGATGAAATGTCCACGTTGGTCTCCTTGCTTCTTCCCTTATCCCCCTGAAGTCGATTTCCAAATTAGCAGTCAGAGTGTTCTTGTTAAAACCTGTTCAAGTCTCCTTGCTAGTAGATTATTTCACTCGGAATGAAGGCCAAAGTCAGTAATAACATCCACAAAGCCCTACTGGAATTCCCCTTATTGCTTTAGGTTTCATCCCAACCTTGTCTTCTCTTATTCTCCACTTTCCTTCTTCACTCCAGCCCTCAGGGCTTCCTTACTGTTCTTCAAGCACAGCAGTGAGACTCCTGACTTTGCTTCTGCTTAGGACACTCTTCCCTCACAGACCATTTCCTTCATTTACTGAAATGCCACCTTTTCATGAGATCTTTCCTGACCACCCTGCTTAAACTTCTACGATGTAAACACAGTACTCAGTAACCTCTTTCCTGATATAGTTTTCTTCTTAGCATTTATTACAGAATCAATCTCAATATCTATTATCTATCTATCTATCAATCATCTATCTTTAAATTATTTTTTCTTATCTCCCCCCGAAAAGAATATAAGTATCCTGAGGATTGAATTTTTGTTAGTTTTGTTCACTGTTGTATCTCCTCCAATACAGAGCATAAAGCTAGGAACATAGTATGTCTTCAATAGACATTTATTGAATAAACTATTTTTTCAAGTCTTGATTTCTGTGTTCCCCTGAAAAACTTAGAAAACCTGTTATCACTGGCCTGTGTTTTCACATGGCAACAACTCTTAGAAACATAGAAGTAGCTGTACAGGCAGATGAAGAAGTACTTTCCCTTTGGCCAGGATCACCACCTGCCTTCTGCTTCATTTGCATTACCTGCCTGACCCCTACTGATGTGTGAGTTGTGACCTTGCTGAGCGAGTCCTGAATGAAGAGTGACAGGTTTAAATGAGGACTTTCAGTATGTCATCTGGGAGTAGTGGGTAGGACTGATGTAAGGAGCTTGGATGCAGACATGCCGGTTATGAGTCCAGGCATGAACAGATGAGAGCTCTGCAAGGCTAACATGCTGGAGAATGAAGAAGAGAGGACGCACAGTTTGAAGGAAGGATTAATAGAACTTGAAGATGGATTGGATATTGAAAATGAAAGAAAACAAAGATTAACAGTGACTAAAGTTTCTAGAATAGTTGATTAGGAGAATGGCAATTCTTGATGTTAAAAAAGGACTTGGGAAAGAGTCAACCTAAGAGATCAGAAGACCTACATATGGAAAAGAAATATACTAACCTCGGTCAAAATAAGTTCAGTTTGAAGACACATATTTAAAAGTACTTGATTAACACAAAAAGGCTTTGAGATTAATGCCAGAGACAACGATTCAATTTTGCATAGTGTTTGTATACTGCCTATGAAAATGTGTGTTATTATCAAGATCATCTCGAGAATAGAATATATAGAACAAGAGATAAAAATAGGGTATAACAGGAAAGATTCCCAATTATAGGTCAAGTGGTTGAAACGAAATTTAAAGGCAAAACTCCTTTCCTCCCCCCACCCAAACTACACACACCTACACGAATGCAAGTGCTGATGATTTAGTGTGTTGGAGCTGGCTGCTTCCCTGCTCTGTGTGTGTCCCCTGCTGCATCTCTAAAACAAGATCATTCTGGAAAAGGCAAATTATAAATGGTACCATGGATTCTGAAGTTACCCTCCCTCCTATTGCTTTCCTGACTTTGTATTTCTAAACCATATACTCTCCACAGAAAACTCTAAGTAGTTATACCTGGTTTTTAGAATATTAATGTTTTAAAAAAGACTGCTTATTTTTAACTCACACACCATGAAAAATTCTTGTTCAACAAAGGTCAATTACCAAGTACAGCACCAAGAATATAACAGGTAGTCTCCTTTCTTTTCCTTTCCTTTCCTCTAAAACTTGAATAAAACTAAATTTTCTAATTCCAGAAAATATCTACTTTACTTAAAAGTGAAGGTAAAAGTGATAAAAGTTTTCTTCAAGCTCTTTAAAACAGAGTCAGTTCATAGAGATTGGAAGCATTATTTTTATTCTGTTATTAAGGGACATTATCTTGTGGGGCCTAGTGTTTCAGGCTGGGATGCTCATTTCTTTGAAGTGAAGGTATCAGAAGGTATTTTCCATCTTTAATGCTCTGAAGTCATTTCCTGTGAGCTGCTAAAATACAGTCTGTCATTCTGACTGCCAACAGACCCACAGAGACCCACTATCTGTATTGGCAGATAAATGACAGCAGATGGAATCAAGCATGCATCCTGTCTCATCGGCAAGTCTTCAGCCTCAGAAGAAGGGATGTGCCCCTGAAGCATTATGCAGGTTGTTTGAGTAGCATGGGTGTCACTGTCATAGCTGGCAAAAGGGAAATTGGCAAATCACTATACATAGTAGGCAAAATGCCACCCTCGCAATTCCTGTAGGCAGATTTTCCTCACTTGCATCTTGTCTTTTTGCCAAGGGCAGGCTTCTGGGCCAAGATGTGTTGCATCCCAGAATTATTTTTTGCCCAGTGTGTAGAGAGAAAATTATTATTACCATTAAAGCATGTGTGGCTATTAATATTCATTCCATTAATGCTATGATTCTATATAGAAATGAACACAAAAATGGATTATGACTTCTTGAGCATATACTATATTACAGATTCACTATGCTATATAATCACCTTTTTTATTACTATTAGTAGATAGTGATTAGCATAAACGAGGTTCAGTTCCACAGCTGTTAAAGGATTTTAAATACATTACCTTTTAAAATTCTTACAACAACCTTATGAGTATTATCAACCTCATGTTAGATAAAAGAGTAAAACTATAATAACAGTTATTACTTGTAGTAATATCAGCAGTAACGATAGCTAACATGAGCATTTATTATGTGTTAGATACTATTACATATACAGGGTGGGGCAAAATGGCTTTGCAGTTATGAGTACACAAAACATAGAGCTTATTCTTATATTATTATTTATTAATTATTGTATTTTTCCCATAGAACAACCATAAACCTGCTTTTCCTCTACCTTCTATACGTATGCTATGTGTACACATGTGCACATATATGTATATGTGTGTACATGCATGCATGTGTGTATACACACTAGTATACATACACACAGACACACATATACACTGCAAAGATATAAATATACACACTATATATACACACTATATATATATATATACACACTCTTAAGTGTGTGTGTGTGTGTATACTCTTAATTCTCACAATAGTTCTGTGAGTTTGGCATTACATTTCCATTTAGAAATGAGAAAACTAATAATAGTAATAATGAGTAATGCTAATAGTAACCACAGCTAACATTGTGAGTATAATATGTGTCAGCACATTATATGTCTACAACACAGATATTATCTTATTTAGTCTTCAGAGAAGTTAACATTATCATCTTGGTCTTGAGATGATGAAACTCTAAGACTCCAAGGACAATAACTAATAATGGGATATAACTAATAACTAATAACTCAGATAACGAGTGCAAAGCCTGGTCCCTTCATCAGTGTGCTAGACTATGGAGAACACATTCTGGAAATGTGGGTGTGAGACATGTTGTAGTCACATTACCAAGTGCAGTATGCTTTACAATGTGTTACATCAATGGCATTGATGTAGTGGCATCATGAATGGCATGATGAATGGCATTGAAAATTACAATTTAAAATCTGTTTTTGGGGAGAGACTCCCAGCTTCACAGGAGAGTTCGTTGGAGAGACCCACAGGATCGTAGAACGTACACAAGCCCACCCACATGGAGATCAGCACCAGAAGGGCCCAGTTTGCTTGTGGTAAGCAGTGGAGGGACTGAAATCTAGCAGAGAGCAGAGCAAGTGCCATTGTTCCCTCTCGGACCTGCCCCTACAAACAGCATCACAACATAGCCACGTGGGTTGCCCCACCCTGGTGAATACCTAAGGCTCCCTCACTGCATAACAGGCACATCCAGACAAAAAAGAAAAAAATGGCCTAAATGAAAGAACAAATCAAAGCTCCAGAAAAAACACAACTAAGTGATGAAGAGATAGCCAACCTATCAAATGCACAGCTC
Source organism: Anoura caudifer (assembly GCA_004027475.1). Taxonomy (NCBI): domain Eukaryota; kingdom Metazoa; phylum Chordata; class Mammalia; order Chiroptera; family Phyllostomidae; genus Anoura; species Anoura caudifer. The sequence continues at coordinate 85,825 of PVKU01000340.1, read as the reverse complement.
AAAGCACTGGCGATCAGGATGCTCACAAAATTGGTTTAATTTGGTTGCAAATTAGATGAACAAATGATGGCTATGCTAAGAGAAATAAAGGAAAATGTACAGGGAACCAATAGTGATGGGAAGGAAACTGGGACTCAAATCAATGGAGTGGACCAGAAGGAAGAAAGAAACAACCAAACAGAAAAGAATAAAAAAACAAAAATTCAAAAAAAAAATGAGGAGAGGCTTAGGAACCTCCAGGACATCTTTAAATGTTCCAACATCTGAATTATAGGGGTACCAGAAGGGGAAGGGGAAGAGGAAGAGCAACAAGTGGAAAACTTATTTGAACAAATAATAAAGGAGAACTTCTCCAATCTGGCAAAGGAAATAGACTTCCAGGAAGTCCAGGAAGCTCAGAGTCCCAAAGAAGGTGGCCCCAAGGAGGAACACACCAAGGCACATCATCATTACATTAGCCAAGATTAAAATGAAGGAGAGAATTCTAGAAGCAGCAAGAGATAAGGAGACAGTTACCTACAAAGAAGTTCCCATCAGACTGTCAGCTGATTTCTCAAAAGAGACTTTACAGGCAAGAAGGGGCTGGAAAGAGGTATTCCAAGTCATGAAAGTCAAGGACCTACATCCAAGATTGCTCTATCTATCAAAGCTATCATTTAGAATGGAAGGGAAGATAAAGTGCTTCTCAGATAAGTCAAGTTAAAGGAGTTCATCATCACCAAGCCCTTATTATATGAAATGTTAAAGGGACTTATCTAAGGAAAGGAAGAAGAAAAGCATGTATAGTAAAATGACAGCAAACTCACAACTATTAACAGCCACACCTAAAACAAAAGCAAACTAAGCAAACAAGTAGAACAGGAACAGAACCACAGAAATGGAGATCACATGGAGGGTTTGCAACAGGGGAGTGGGAGGAGGAGATGGGGAAAAGGTACAGAGAATAAGTAGCATAGACAGTAGGTAGAAAATCGATGGGGGGAGGACACGAACAGTATGGGAAATGTAGAAGCTAAAGAACTTATAAGTATGACACATGGACATGAACTAAGGGGGGAATGTGGGTGGGAGAGGGTGTGCAGGGTGGAGGGGAGTGAAGGAGGGAAAATAGGACAACTGTAATAGTATAATCAATCCAATACATTAAAAAATAAAATCTGTTTTTGGAAGTCCCACTACGTGCAAAGCTGTCACTAGGCAGTGGGACAAATGCAAAGCAGAGGTAATACACAAAGCCCCCCCCCCCCCAAGAGGAGGATAATGCATGAGTGAATGAGATGGGCAGAGCTGGGAGGGGGCAAGTGAGAGATGAACTCTAAGCTGGAATTCCAGGCTTATGGTGTGGAACTCTGGGGTTTTACACTGAAATAGTCAAGCCTCTCACTGGACTATTTGTCTTTCCCTATGGACTCCATTTACATTTAGTTCTGCTGATGTTGCTCTTGCAGCTATTGGTTTTCTCAATTAACAGAAAGGAGAGAGCAAACAGGGTGAGGCCATTGGCTGCTGCTACTCAGCAACAGAACTGTGGGGCTCCGGAGGAAAAGTCTGAACATGTGAGATTCTGTTTGTTTACTCCATTCCCAGCACACCTGTCTTTGAGGAAGCCTGGCAGCCAAATAAGCCAAAGAAACTCGCATTGAAAGCACTTCATTTGGACAAAGCACAAGACTTTTCTGTGCTTTCATATCCAGGAGCCTTCATATCCTGTGTTCTGTCAATCATGCTGAAGGTTAAAATGTTATTCTGGATGTTTTGGGGGCAATGGGAATTTTAAACCTGCATGGAACAGCCTGGGTCACGGTAATCCCAAGCAAAGGTGTGACTATAAAGAAGTGAGATGTGTTCTGCAAAGCCTTAAACAAAACCCAACTTTCCTATGCTACTGTTTCACTCAAGTAGTGTCAAGAATGGCATGGATACCATAGGTTTTCTTTTACTCTATGTAAGAATGATTATGGCCTCATACAAGTGTGAATTCTATAGCTTGCAGTGATATAGTGACTTCTTTTATCCTGGTTATTTTACCAGAGTATCCTGCTCACTAGTGAGAAGACTGGAGGTGGAGAGTGTTGTTTATAAATCATCTTCAGAGTGGGAACTGCAGCAGGATAATCTAATATGTGAACAACACAACTGCCTTCAAGATCTGCAAACTCACTCATCACCAGTACTGAATCTGCTGGTTTGAGTGGCCAAGAGTTCGTGTCTCCTCTCTCCTGACAGGTTGGGGGAAGCTTGCCTCACCTCTGCCAGTACTGAGCACCACCAGTCCTTGCTTTTCAGTAAGTGATGATGTTAAATTTATCAAGTATTAAAGGGGAAATGGAATATTCCACTCAAAGGATACCAGTGTAAGACATTTAACTGTGGTCATGCTAATAAACACAGGGCAGTTCATATTTGGAAATGTGGTTGCTTCAGTTATTTTTAAATTTACAAAAGAATTAAGCTATTTTTTTTTCAATTTGTACTTCATAGACTTAGAACAATAACAGTGGGAGGTACTTTGTGCCACTCCCTCACCGTGAGTCTCTGAAACTTCTAAGTCCTCTCTTCTGGTATTTAACTACATACTTGTGACTGACTTTCCACTACGGACAAGGAATATTTCACATTCTTTCACCATCTCACTTCATTTCTACCCTTCCAATACAGTTACATAACAATTGTTGGTTAAACGAATATTCAAGTTCCATTGTATTATCCCTGAGAAGTAGTGTTTCAGTAAGCTGATAAGCCAAATAGTGTGTCATAATTATGTTTCATTTATTGAACGACCTTTTCATGTTTTTCTGGAGTTATAAATTGCCTCCATTTTTTATTTGCTTAGTTTTATGTGGCATTATCACTAACTCTTCCAGAACTCTCCAAAATAATGTTTTAAAGCCCTTCGTAAAATATTTTCTGCCTGGGTTAGACACATGAATTATTTTATCGGTTTCTGCACACTTGATTAATGATCAGCTGGGTTTGGAATTCCGGTTGCAAATCATTGTCACTTAGAATTTAGAATGCGCTGCTCTATTGCCTTCAAGGTGTCGTCAATGTGCTTTTGAGAAGATGAATACCATGTATGTTTTAATCAGAAATGTAATCTCTATGTCTTTCTCTTTCTTTCTTTCTTTCTTCTTTCTTTTCTTTCTTTCTTTCTTTCTTTCTTTCTTTCTTTCTTTCTTTCTTTCTTTCTTTCTTTCTTTGTTTGTTTCAAGTTTTAGGACCTTCTATTTGTATCTGTAGTCTGAAATGTTGAGATGTCTATTGTCTAAGTCCATTTTTCTTCATTGTGCTGGGCACTCATGGTCCCTTTTAATGAAGAAAAAAATGTCCTTCACTTTGAGGAGCTATTTGCCATTTTGCTGACAAGTTCCTATTATCTTCCCTCTCTATTTTTCCTATCTCAAACTTCTAATAGTCAGATATTAGTCAGAATTATTTTTCCAATTTTCTTTTGTCCATCTCTTCATTATTATTTATTGGTAGATTTCTAAAACTTTATCTTTCAGCTCTTCCATTGCAATTTTAACTTGATCTATCATTGTTTAAAGTTCAGTAACTCTTGTTCTTGTTGCTTTTGTATGCTATCATTCTGTTTTATAAATGTAATAAGTTTTATCTGAGAACACTTTTTCTGAATCTTCTGTCTCTCAATTTGTTTTTCATTATTATTACTACTATTACTATTATTATTTTCATCGATTTGCTTTAGAGTTTATTTCGCAGAGTTTCCTTAAGGGTTTGTAGAGCCCTGGTTGTCAGTTCACATTAAAGAGGAAGGCATTAAAATGCTGATGGAAAGGTCTGCATGACTTGAGTAGAGCCTCAGGATTTACTGCAGGGTATCTGGGTAATGAAGAACCTGGCTTTTTGCACTGGGCAACCGCATGATGCCAGTAGCTGTATGTCTTTTCTCTGGGTAGCAATTTCATTTTTCTAGAGGACTCTTCAGTCTCCTGCCCTGGCGCTTGCCTACCTGACAGAGTTCTTGTCCCTAAGTGCTACTGGGGAAGACAGACCTTCACTGTTCAAGTGGCAGACTTTACTTTTCTCCTTTCACTGTGCCTGGTGTCTCTAAGTATGAACTTTGTTTCATTTTTTCATAGAATAACTTGCCAATCTTCTGATGAGTATGGACTGTGGAACTGGTTTCCTGGCTGTGCAGAGTGAGAGACAGACCTGTGGGATAGTCCACTCCATGTACAGATTTTCCACCAATTTCTACCTATTTTTAAGCATAGTTGATTACTCAATTCTCAAGTCTTTTCAGATTTCTGCAAAGGGAATTCTTTGTTTCTCCTGACACACTCCTCTGTGGGCACTTGGTAATCAGCATTCTCAACTTTGCCAATTCCTTTTCCTCCTTTCCATTTCTAGTATACTCCTCTCTCATCCCCAGCCTCCTCCTTTCTCATTGCTCCGTTCCTAGGGATTTATACTCTTCTACTACCTTACTGGGATTTTCAAATGTAGCAACTAATAAAGGCTACATTAGTTTGCTTGAGTTGTCAAAGAAAATGCCACAGATTGGGTGGTTTAAACAACAGAGATTTATTTTCTCACAGTTCTAGAGGCTAGATGTGTAAAATCAAAGTGTCAGTAGGACTGCTTTCTTCTGAGGCTTCTCTCTTTGGCTTGCAGATGGCTGCCTTCCTGCGTTGTATTCACATGGATTTTCTTGTGTGTGTGTGTGCGTGCACATGTCTGGTATAGTTCTTTGTGTGTCCAAGTTTCGCCTTCTTCTAGGGACACAAATCATATTGGATGAGGACCCACCCTAAATACCTCATTCTAACTTAATCATGTTTAAAGACCTACCTCCAAACACAGTTACATTCTGAGTTACAGACCTCCAACAGGCCTGGCCCATGGTTTTCCTCACTTGGCAAACACACTGAGTTGAAGCACATGGTTACCTCTCTTGTTTCTAAGAAGCATTGATCCATGGAAAAATATTAATGATTAACTAAACTTAAGCAATAAGAGGTTGTTACTTTGTACTAGCAATCTTTGTCTTGACCATCTATACAAATTACATGCAGAATGAGCATAAGTAATAAAGTAAGTGATCATTTTATCCATTGGTAAGCTATCCTGATCCTTTACCAAAATATGAGCACCAATTTTGGTCTAATCCAGGACTCCTCAAAATAAAGCCATAATTTTCTATCCCTGAAATGTTCTTTGCACTATTTCCCTGTCCTCCCATTGGCTATAAAGGATTTTCTGTGTGTTTGTGTAAGATTTCCTTTACTCTGTGTCTTTCATAAATGGTTCTCCATATTTGGGCATGACTGTGCTGTAGTGCAGTCCAGGTGTGAAATCCAGCTCACCTCAAATTTTGCTGATGCTGGAGAGCATTTGGGAAAAATAATCTAAACTTTATAATTTTCTAGTCAGAATAGTATTGCCTGCAGCAGTATATATTATGTATATACATTAACTGTATTTAGTAATAAACTGCACTTACTTTTTTTCAGGAAAAATGAGTTCAAATGTCATCTATCATTCTTGACAGCAATGCTACCCTGAGTGTCCTAACAAAAAATGCCATAGTTGTCTTGTTTGAGGTATTCATTTGTTCCCCCACCCCCATGCTGCACTATGCAATCAATATTCTTTCTACAACGATCTCCCTCTCTTCTTCCCACAATCCCTGAACCTGGGTACAATTGCATGTAGATCAAAATAGGCAGGTGATTGGCACGTGTGTGTGTATCTTCTCTACCTAGAAATATATATAATATATATATTATATATTTATATAAAATATAAAAAATATATATTATATATATCTAGTTATCAATCTAGGTAAAGAATCTCACAGATGTGAAATGTGGGAGAATAAAATTGAACAGATTTGGGAAAGGTATGTACACATTGTTTTAATTTTCTTTTTTAAATTTTTATTTGTTTTATTTTTTAATTCTTTAAGAGTAAACTTTACATTGATTTAATTTTCTGCCTCTTGCACTTTGAGATCTGGATTGACTTGGAAGGGATTCAAACACTACAATTCTTAGTCTTTCATGGATAAAATAGGGACATATTCAACTTCCTCATAAATTGGTGTTTCCTAGAAGGGATTAAATACAAGCATCTCTCCCTCTTTGGATATCTATAAATACACACATATGTTTCTGTATGTGCACTCACCATTCAACTAAGTGCCTACTGCAGCCCAAACATGTGTAGTCTAGTTTGAAATAAAGCATGTATCACATAGTGATCCAAATGACAATGAAATCTTCCAATAGGTGATTTTAAAAGCTGCATGATTAGATGCCCTACAATCATACTGACAACACAGAGCTCACATACTCTGTATGAACCCTCACTGAATGACAGCACATATATTATTCTTAATACTCAAGAAAACCCTGCAGCATAGGTTTTGCTACTCTAATTACATAGAGAAGGAAGTGAGGCTCAGAGAGAATAGGCAGCTTGATCAGGAAAAGGGGAAAACAAAGAGACCACTTGGGCTCCAACCCTGTCTTCTTTTTTTTAGGCCACACGATCCTGATAGTGCAACACAGTGGAGTGCGCAGTGCTCTGCAGGTGTCGTCATGGAACAGGTATACACTGGACCCCAGGAAAAGGGTAGGATTTGGGCAGGTCAAAAGGAAAGTGGGGACGTGTCAGGAGAGGGGATGATGTGAGCTGAGGCATGAAGATGAAAGACATATCTGTGAGTCAGTGACAAGCCTGTTTGTCTAGAGATAAACTATGTGGATGAGAATCAGGATGTGGGACCAGAAAAGTAGACTGGGGCAAATTTGGGAGGCCTTGAATGTTGGACAAAGGAATGTCATTTGATATCTTATATAAAAAAGGAGAACTTATTGGGGAACCACTGTGCTGTATTGTGTAGATATCAAGACATAAGGGAAACAAACAAACAAACAAACAAAACCTCAAACCCCCAAGAAACAAAAATAGCAACATGATAGCCTGTCCTCATGAAGCTTAGATTCTACTCACCCTGGCGGGTGGAATAGTATTCTGGGGCTCTGTTAGAAGTTTGAGCGGAAGACACAGTGACATAAGGAAGGGGTTTATCATTTGGGCCTTCAATCATTCACATGGAAGTTGTCAAGAAAGACTTCCCAGAGGAAATGGATTTACTCTGGATATGATGAGACATGAAGCGATAACTTGAATAGTAGAAATATAGAATAGAAATACTGTTTTCAGAAGATTAATTCAACACTAGCATACAACATGCACAATGTGAGGTAATAGTGCAGCTAATCAGGAAAGAGGAGGGGTTGGTGCAGTGGAAATGGAAAGATAGGAAGGTGTGAATTTTTACAGTGAAAATTCTGAGCGACTTGAGGATAACCAACAAGGGTGATGAGAGAGGAGGGGCTCTGAGGACTCTGAAGTTCTGAGTTTAGGTAAATTAAAAAATAGCATTTTCCTGAAGAGAAATAATGTGAGTTTTATTCTGGAGAGCTGATTCAAAAAGAAAGGCAAGTTCAGGTTAACAGCAAGGCTGTTAGCGAGATAGCAAGATAGGCTGACAGCAAGATATCTCTGGGCAGTTACGGATTCGGAGTAGGAAGAATTTACATTTCTGCATTTGGCCTGGCATCTACCTGCTTTACAAACCCAAAAGATTAGGAGCTGACTTCTGCCAGACACTCAGATGTGACATGGTATAAATTATAAATGCAAGTACATGAAAACAATAACAACAATAATGGCTAATATTTATTGAGGGCTCATTTTGTAGTAGGCATTGTGCTGAATGTTTTATATAGTATTGGTATTATTTCATTTAATCCTCATAATAAACTGCTGATGTAGGTACTATTATTATCTTCATTTTACGTGTTTTTGGAAACTGAAACACAACCAGAGAAATCAGCTTGCCCGAGGTAACAGTCAGTGAGCAGCAGAGTGTGAATTCGAACCCAGACAGTAAATGCAGACCATGCAATCTGGCAGCCACCAGCCACACATGGCTTTGGCATGTGAAAGGGGGCTCGCACAACTGAAGAACTAAGTGTTTAGTCTAATTTAATTTTACTAACACTTAAATTTTAAAACTGATAGTTGACTCAGGCATTAGGAAACAAATTTGAAGTGTGTTTGAAATAATCTAAGTGAATCTACATTTCCAGTTGTAAATTTTATGAAATTTAAATATGGATCAAGTATGATTGATGAAAAATTAGCATCTTAGTTAACATGTATATAAAACATACACAGGATTTCAAAGACTTAGAATGAGGAAAGAATTTTAAATATATGACTAATGATTTTATATATTGACTACAAGTGAAAAATGATGATACTTTTTATATAGTGGGTTAATTAAAATGTTATTGAAATTAATTTTACCTGTGGGTTTTGTTCCTTTTTAAATGTGGTACTAGAGTCTTTTAAAATATTGATATGGTTCACAGAAATTCAACAAAATTTCTATTGGCCAGCATTGGTCTAAGTACTGAAAAATAAATAAATGAGAGATCAGTTGTATGATGGGACTAATGACAGTTAATGGCACACAGATTATTCATTTTACTATTCTGGGTTCCTATTTTTGAGAATGTCTATAGAGAATACAAAAATTGTCTTCAGTCAATGGGACAGTAAGCCCTGGGTCTGATTGCATTATTACTCTCCCTACTCTCTTGTCTGGGTCAACTCTTCCAGTTTTCAGAAAAAAACAATAACTTTAACTGCCCTGTCTTGTATAGCTCATAATTGTTTATCTCTTGAAGGAGAATTATTTTGCTCACAGCTAATTTAGGTCTTTCAACCACAAGCTCTATTTTTATGTCAGTCTGATCTACAACTGATATCAGAGAACATCACAGAAAAGCCCACCAAAAGCTCTTGGGGCTATTCTGAGGGGGAAAAAAAAAACCAACAACTAGAAAGCTAGGAGTTATTCAATATCAAGGTATAGTCTTGTAAGCCTGAATATTTTTTATGAGGGATTATAGCCTGATGATAAAACCTAAATGGTGTGTTTGAAAACTGTTGACAACAATCTAGATGTTTGCTCTTCTTTGAGTTATGTGTGTGATACATAAAAGGTAGAAAAATTTAACTATATGGGAGGAAAAGGGTAATAGTTAAGCAGTTGTGAATCTTTGGGTATAGCAAAAACTAAAGCAGTACCATTTAACAAGAAAATAAATCTAAAATTCTACCAATTTTCAGGCATTCAGCATATATAAAGCAATATGTCCCCAAAGTTAGAATCATCCAGATGTTTTAAATTGGTGAGAGTAAACATCTGATTCATCATATTCACCAAAGTCAGAAGCAGGAAATTCACATCTACTTACAAACTCAAGAGAGTAGTGCTTTTTCCCATTCTCTATGCCAGCTGTCATGACAGTGAATTTATAGCCAAGTGCCATCCTAAAAAACTGATAAAATTCTATGGCCATGTTTTTATGATACATGTATAAATCATTTCAACCTCCAAGAGATGCTTCAGTTTTTGAGAATATTGTATATGAAGTCTTGGTGCAGCAGTGAAGTCAATCAACTTCACTCCTTTTAAAATTTCAAATTATTATTTCAAAGTACTGACTACGCATCTTTTGTAATGATTCTTCATAAAAGAGGTCTTAAATAATAAATTCTCAATGGATTTTTATTTACAAGTTATTTATTTATAAGTTTTGCATATATGTTATAGATACAGTATATAACATATTTAGAGTATGTATGGCATACCAAAGCACCATAATCTATAGTTTACAGCAATGAGGTCCTTGCATTATAAGGCAAATGAAAAGTAACTTCCCTGGCCAAGAGCAAGGGAGCTTAGAAAAATGACAAACAAATCCATTAGAGGGGACATTAAATACATTTGAAACAGCTTCAATAAAATACACAAGGTCCTGAGAAAATAATGTATCTACTGATAAAACTGCTTTCAGACCACTAAAAGGGAATAACACATAAATACCTACATTTAGCCAAAGAAGACAACAATGTGCCTATTGAATTTTCAGTAAGAAATGTTTGGTAAAAAGAAAAGGCTATTTTAACTTTTTTTTTTTTACAAGAAACACAATAGAAAAGAATAGAACAATCTTATAGCTAATTCTCACTGTGTGGTCATGAACATACTTCTTTCCAATGACCGGGCAATGGCATATTATTTTTCATTGTTTCCTTCTCTGTTTTCTGCAATTCCAAAATTATGCAGTTCTATCCATAGTCTGCAAATTCCTAACCATTAGGCCAGTATTGGTTGATTTCTGCCAATTGTGCCACTTAAATATTCTCATTTAATACTTATTATTGCTGAGATTGTAAGAATGGCAGGGAAGATCAGCATAGGATCCCTTGTGTTTTGTTGTTAACATTTACAACGTCTAAGACCATTTTGTTTACAAAAAGTTTCAGAATTCAATATGACAATTTGATTTGAATTTAATGGTCAGCTAAAAAATGAATGCCATTTTACAAAAAGCACTTTCAGTTTATGTATTTTACAAGTAAGCCAAGGTCTGAGTAATCTCAGACAAAATATTTAGGAACAAAGTCTGATGTATTTTGAATATTTCTGTAAATTATTTATATTCTACTCAAGCAGCATTTAGAGGTCTGCATGACACATTGCAGGGTGAAAGTAAGGTTCTGAATTGGAAACAAATAAACAAGGAATTGACTGTGACTTTGAAATAAATTAGCTTTGTTAACTTAGGGTCTAACTCATAAATGTAGATTTTCTCTGAAGCTGTTTGCCTGGCCCTCTTTGGTGTTCTCATCTCCAGTCCTGACCTCTCTGTAGTCTTTGTCACTCAGCCTTTTGTTTGCTCGTTTCCATTCATTCGTCCTGACAAATTCTCAAAGCTAGTCTATCCATCAATTGTCATTATCTTCACTCTCAAAACTACTGTTCTTATTCCCTATTTCTGTTAATTATTCAACTCTTCTGCCAGAAATACAATATTAATTTTGATATCCAGGTATCATCATGGGAACAGCATCCTCTTTTTCTTTCTTAACACATTTTCAAGTCTTGCCAGCCCTTCCTCCTATCCATGTCACTCTCCTATCCATTTTATTACTGTGCTATCTATCATTACCAGTCCATGTTGGGCTGTAATTATCGGACCCTTTTAAAAACAAAACTTTACCTAATAAATTTTATATAGTCATTGCAGAAAATATAAAATATAGAAAAATAACAATAATTAATACAAGGATCCATCATTTTATGTTATTACCTCCAGAGTAGATTATTGCTATAACTCCCCAACTAGCCTCCTTACTCTGGTCATGAGCTCTTGCAAGTTACATCTTCGTTGATACAATTTTATTCTTTCTTATGCAATGCTAAGATCATGGGACTTCCCTGTTAAAAAAAACTTCAGTAGTTCTTCTTGACTTAGAAAATACTCCATTAGCTTTGCTTTCATGCCCTAAATACAGTTTCACTCTCCCTCTTTCCAACTTTATTTCCCATGATTGCTTCTAAGTTAATTAAGTTTGGCCACACTCATTTTTTTTCCTATATTCTTTTATTTTCCCATATCCATACCTTTGCTAGAGTCCCAACTCTACATAACTAAATGTAAACTTAAGACTAAATTCCATTTAACCGATAAAGCATTCTATGACATCCCCAGTTGGAAGTAAACTCTCCATCAGAACTGCCAAATAATTTTACTTCTGCTTTCCTTATGGTGCTTAATGGAACATAGAGTACAGAATTTAGAGACATATGAGTGCAGCTTGGGTACCAATTCTAGCATTTAAATAACTCTAGGGCCCTAAGCAAGACCTTTGAACCCTCAGGGTCTCAGTTTTCTCCTCAGTGTTTGAGTGCTTTCAGGACTCATTCTCTTTTATGAGCCTATTTTAATTTCTAAGACCATCTCTAAATAGCTCAGCTGGTGATAGTGCTTGGCCCTATGTACTCCTCTAGGGCTATTAAAAACTTTATGTGGTTATAATATTTTTGGTTGAATTTTTGCCTCAACAGTTAGACTGTGATCTTTTTGAAGGCTGGGAATTTGTCTTGCCCAGTTTTACAATCCTAGCACAGAGCTTTGAACTTAGCTCCTATTTAGTAAATGTCAAATGCATGCATGAATGAGTGAATACATAAAGAATGAACGAACTATTGATATCTGTATCTTGTGGCAGAGTTATACATGTTTAGTACTTGTCATCTCGCATTCAACTATAAGCTCCAGAAGGCAGGATTTTGTGTGATCCATTCGTGTCCCCTTATAGTTCCATGTGGTGTACTCATGCATATAGACCTTTCCTGTATGAGAGGATTTTTTCCTGGTGTGCATGCAATCTTAGTATTTGTTTAACTCTGCAGATGAGGCTAATTATACTTACTACCAACATCAAAGTTCCTTCTCAAATTGAATATGAGCATGTCTATAAATATGGATACATCTTTTGATGGTACAGTAATACAAACTTTAGTGGGGCCATGCCTTATGTAGGTTAAGTTCTAACATTAGCTCTTGTAGCAAAAATTTTCTATGGCCAATATTAACATGGAGAGTCCCTTAAATCACCCAAATGTAAGGCAAGGTGTTCACGCTATGGCAAGCTCATAAGAACTGAGATGGGGAGAGGGCAGAAGACTCCCATTTTCTACCTCACACGAGTGGACATAGATCCATTCTATGTGGTAGCAGGTGGAGAAGAGAAATTGCCCTATTTAAATTGCTGTTTCTCTGTCCTCTATTTTTCCCATTTTGCTTAGTATGTATATTCAATTTGCATCATTAAATAATTAGATAGTGCAAATCTGTTGTTCTTTTAAAGTATCTCCTTAATCAAAACACATGTACATTTAAAAATATTTTTATTTTAATTGTTGTTCAAGTACAGTTTTCTGTCTTTTACTCCCTTCCCAGCCCGCTCCCCAGCCCTCCCCACCTCCCTCCCATTTCCATCCCCACCCCTAGTTTTTGTCCACGTGTCCTTTACACTTGTTCCTGCAAACCCTTCCCCTTCCCCCCTGAAATTCCCTCCCCTCTCCCCTCTGGTCACTGTCAGCCTGTTCTCTACACATGCACATTTTTAATAGCATGGAAAGATAAATGGGTCTGTATAAATCTCATTAGCTCCCGTGTAACTTAACCCTGATCATCCCTGTAATAACTTTAATCTAGGTCTGATACAGAGACTCTAGTGTGGTATAGTCAGAATGGCAATTTTTCTTCAAAAACTGCCAGTGATGTGAAGGTTAAACAGATTTTCCTAACCTGTTTTGAGGTGATTTTAAACATATGCTGGAGTCAGAGACAATGGCAACTCCAGGGCTGGGACATCCTGCATCTATAGGCCTCATCACACTGGATTTCTGGCTTCTATCAGCCTTAGGATTCAAATTATTTTCCCCCAGAGGAGGGGGAAAACTTTACTGTCAAAAAGAGACATCAGGGAGAAGAAAAATCTCTTGCAAGTCAAAATGACCAAGAACTCCCATGCCAGAGTATGACTCCTGCCACAAGCAACAGAAAGAGCAAACTGGATTGAGTTACTCTTGGTGTTGTAGACACTGGATTCTTAAAATGAGAGAGGGAGGGAGGGAGGGAGGGAGGGAGAGAGAGAGAGAGAGAGAGAGATGGAGATAGGAAGAAGGAAGGAAGCCAAGAAGGAAGAAAAAAGAAATAAAGAAAAGAAAAAGAAGAAATTAGAAACTCAAAGAGAACAGAAAGCTTCTGCTATTCTTGATGTTCTTGTTATACACATGAGGAATGACCGTGGTAACACCAGTAGCACATGGCTCAGCTGCATCAGATACCAATATACATGGTTCAGAATAACAGCACAAACAGGAGACATATGTCAGTCCGGGTGGCTGGGGCCAGAAGGAAAACTGTGTGTCCATCATAAGGGCAAGTTGAATAGTTTTGACTGTTTGACAGACTTTGAAACTTATACAGCTATATATACATTTTTTTCTAACTTTGCATGAATTAAAAATTGATGACTAAATGCTACATAGTTACAGTAATCCCTTACGTATTATGATGAGCTAAAGGCTATGCATTTTGTGAGCTGGTTTACTATAAGTTCTTATAAAATCATAAGCTTAGATTTCAAGAAATCTTAGGTGAATCTTAAATGTTCTAATCATGTGAATTAGGCAAATACATTGTTTTCTGACTCAGCCATTGCTTGGGAAGAACTTGTATTTCTACACCTGGGATTAATTATAAAACTTCAGAACTAAGTACCTACCACACAAACGGTTTTCATGTCATTTAATAGCATGTATTGCAGAAAATACCACTGTAGCAATGAAAACAAGCCAACACACACACACAAAGCCCCTCTGAGTGAGTTATATGGAAACACATGAGAACACCCTAATAATAATTTCAGGCAGTGAGTATGATGCAGGTTTAAATGGGAAGAGTGGTCAGGGCTTGAGAAGTTGCTGGAGTGTATTTAATGTGTTTCTCCAAAAGGTATGTATTTAGTGTTTAATGATTACTTTCTCATTCTCAGTTGGAAAAATAAACTTCTTAAGAATTGATTGAATGACTATTATGTTCCAGGTATTGTATAAAGCACTGCACACATTGTGGTTTAAAACACAAGCTTAGACCCTGTTCCCATGGTCCCATAATTGAATATGGAAGGAGGAACTTGGTCCAACAAAACATAAATATGGATTACACCTGTGAGAACTCCTGACAAAAGGATGATGGTACAGAAAAGAGTGTGGTATATAGATAGGTACATAACATAGCTGGGGTGTTTAGGGAATGCTTCTCTGGGGATGATGAGGCTTGAAGGATGAGAAAGATCATCCTTATCAAGGACCAGGATGTGAATGAAGCCCTGACCATCTTTCAAAATTTAGAACTCGTTCCACCTTGTCTGGGAAGCTGATTAACTTTCCCTTGGACACCTGTGGCTTCCTTCTCATCAAAATTCTTCAGGGTACCTTTGTTTATCACCACTGACAAGACTATCTCCTTTGCTCTTCTTAGGGCTATAGGAAACATGGCATTACAGATCAAGTCCAAAGTCATAATTCTTACTTCAAAGGCTGCCAGTGGATTGACTGTCCACCCCTCTTTTCACTCTTTGCTTCTATAGACCTTCTATATCAATATATAATCTGATAGCAAAGTGCTATCCCAAGCCCAGGATAGCACTGACTTTGTCAGATTCACTACTTCATGTATTACAGTTTACAAAGCAAAATAAAAAGTAATAATAGGAGCTTTCCCTTTGTAGCACATGCTTATTTATGTAATGTTCTTGTTTGGTGCAAGAGCAAACACAGAGAAACTACAAAAATAATTTTTCAGTTTTCAAAGGGTGGTTAAGTAACTTAATGTCTCTAATTGGATGTAGAAATGTGACTAACGCACGAAGGTCACTGTGATTGTGTGGTGGCCTCGTACTTCACTGGAAGTAAACAACTAAATTTTCTATTTAGTCTCATTTCACTCTTTTTTTTGGCAAAGGGGAAGTTATACAGTTAGGTGATGAGTAAATACCAAACTGATGCAGAAGGAAAAAGGTCAATATTTATGACTCTTTATCAATTCCCAGCAGTTGGCAATGAACTGGAAAATTGGCCTTATTTTTTAAAACTTCAGTTGTAAAATACTACCTACTGTTTATTTGAATGTCTTAAAATTCTCAGTGATAACTAAGACAGAAAGAATATGTAGTTAAGTTTTACTTCCAATGAGTAAATTAATCACTTAATGTTTCTCTCCAAAATGAAATGAATTATTTGGCTATTTCGCTTTGAAAGAAGAGCTTTCTCCCTCACTTTATTTTCATCACTACCCTCCCTCCCTCATTATATTGCAGACATCTTATCTTTGTAATTTCTTTAATGCTCACATCAGGGCTTCATTCACAGTGTTCTCCAGAGACAAAGTCACTACTCAGCATCAGGTCTCATCATTACCAGGGAAACATTTTCCGAACACTCAGACGGCATTAGGTACCTATTTAAATACTCTTATTGGGCCCTTGTCCCCTTTTTAGCTGTTCTCACAACTGTAATCATCTATTTATGTATTTTGTAATTGCAATGATATTGTCCCTGTCAGGATTTTACACTGCTTGCTTTTCCTAGGCTAGGGGTTCAGTCTTTCCCATCTCAATTTATGCAGCAAGCCGTTGCCAAATTATTCCTTCTAAAACAGATGTTTCTACCATGTCATTCTTTTTAAAAATATTTTATTTATTTACTTTTAGAGAGAAGGAGAGGAATGTTGTTGATGTGAGAGAAACATCAGTTTGGTTGCCTCTCATATGTGCCCGGACCAGTGACTGAGCCCACAACTCAGGCATGCGCCCTGACTGGGAATCGAATGGGTGACAGTGGACTTTGCAGGGTGATACCCAACCAACTAACACATACCGGTCGGATCCTCTATCGTGTCACTCTTAAAAAGGAGGAAAGATAGAAAATATAAAAATAACTGAAGTTCATTGTAAGAATGCTGTGACAGACATATAAGAAAAGGAACAACTGCTAGCTAACAAAGAAACTTCTATTTGGAAATAGGAAATTAGAAACTGATTAAGAAAAAGATCTGCGGGATGAGTTTGGGTTTATCACAAAGTGAGGGGAGAGGGCAACTCTAGGCAAAAAAAAAAAATAGGCATATAGTCATTCTTCACACCTAAAATGCACAGTATACATAGGGGATGAGGACAATTTACAAGAACAGAGAAATAGGGAGGGAGTCGATCATGATCACCGGTAACTGATACTTTTTTCCAGGCAATGAAAAGCTGCTGCTGCAAGCATGCAAGCGTCATAATGAATTTTTAGAAAATTAATGTGTGATGATAGTCAAGAAGAGGATGGTAGCAGAATAAAGAGAACAATGATCAGGATAGCAATCTTTCAGGAAAGAGAGAACAAGGGCTTGGCCTAGCATGCAGTGCTGGGAAGGGCAACAAGAGGAGGAAGGAAAAATGCACTTGACACCAGCTAGGAACAGAGTGGCTAGGCTGAGGGAGGGCAAGCATTTAGGATGGCTCCTTGGTCTGTAGCATATGTCACCAAGGAAATGGAAGATGGCAACGGCCCCTGGGTAATTTTAGTTTGAAATACATTAAGCATTAGTCCCCTAGAAGACCCCTGGGTAGTAGACAGTTGGATATGCAGCTCTGGATTGAGAAGAGAATGAGGAGCTGAAAATACCTATTCTAGCTCAAACTGTTACTGCCAATAATGTTTACCTGTGCTAGGGAGGGTCAGGAGAAATTCTGAATATAATTAGAAGTTTATTTAGTAAAAAGAAGGGCCCCTCATCAAAGAAAGAACTCCCCTCTCCTCCAGAGTTTTCCCACTAGGCCTGTGGCTCCTACCATGAATGGGCCCAGAACATATAGGCATGAGGACAGGTGGCAAGGACCCAACAGAGTTTCATTATACCAGCCCAATAGGGTGGTGACTTAATATTCTTTATCTTTGGTGTAGTTTTACTTAGTATTTTTCACTTTCCCTTGAAAGGCAGGTCTATGATTAGCACTAGCCTGGAGCCACATGAATGTATTAGATCATTTATTCAGCTTTGTATAATGAAATCTTAGTAGTCCTTCCACTGAAAGAATAATAGGTCCTGACAGTGTAATAAAGCCACTAATTGAGATGAATAAGAAGACAGGAAGTTTGAATCCTGATTATTTTAGGACATTTTAAAAGTGTGGCAGTTGACTATTTTTAACCAGGCTAAGAAAGCATTATCTTGCAGGGGTGTCCAACCTTTTGGTGTCTCTGGGCCGTCTTGGAGGAAGAGTTGTCTTAAGCCACACATTAAATACATCGTGACACGTAATAAAAAAAAATCTCATAATGTTTTAAGCAAATTTACAATTTTGTGTTGGGCTGCATTCACAGCCATCCTCGGCCTCATGCAGCCTGCGGGCCGCAGGTTGGACACCCTGATTCAAGTGGTTACCACAAAGAAGAAAAGAGAAGATATTTTCATAAATACATAGAAAATATCAATTGTCTAAATATAAATGACAGTCTTCAAAAGTACTTCAACATGCTCCCTGACCCAATTTGTTTCCATAAGGGTTTCTCAGCCTTAGCACTATTAATATTTTGGGTCAAATAATTGTTTGCTTTAGGGCTTGTCTTGTGTATTAAATGGATGTTTAACAGTATTCCAATCTCTTCCTCTTTTATGCCATTAGCCATCCCCTGATATGTGATGATCAGAACTGTCCCTACACATTGCCAAGTGATCCTGGGAGTAGAATGGCCCCAGCTGAGAACCACTGGTTAAACTAATAATTAATTAAATATACACTTAAAAAGACTACATAAAAGCAAATGTTGGTTTAGGCTCTGTTCAGATGATTATAGATTCCAAATTAAAAAGGTTCCATTTAATGAAGATTTATTGTTCACAATGTGTAATTGTTTTCCTCTGGTACAGAAATGAGAAGTATTTTTTATACTTTGCAATGCCTTACTCCTTCAGGTTCAGACTTATTATGGAATATATTTTTTATGAACATGAGGTCACTGATTATTCAGGAATCACAGTCCAGTTCCTATCTTACTTTACAGTCATTAGTAGTAAATCATCTCTATGGACACGATGCTATGTGCTGAGCTACATCACCCCGAAATTCAGATGTTGAAGCCCTAATTCCCAGTACCTCAGAATGCGCCTCTATCTGACATAAGGCCCCTTAAAGTGGTAATCAAGTAGACCTCTGGAGAAACCAAACCTGGTGACAGCTGGATCTTGAACTTAGCCTCCAGTATGGCAAGAAGATAAATTTCTGTTGTTTAAGCCACCCAGTCTGCGGTATTTGTTATGGCTGCCTAACTAATACACCATCTGAGTGAATGAATAGTTGGATGATTGGTCAGAAATCTAAGTGTGCAATTTTTTATTCTTTCCTCAAGGAGAAAACATACTGATTCACAGCCACTCAAAATCACTGGAGTCATTCCTGTCTTCAAGCTCTCTTTGCACCCTGATTTTTTTTCCTGAGAATAGGAAGGAAACACCAACCTATAGGATTTAGGAAAACAGAGGCCAGAGAATGTGTGAGGGAAGCAGGTATGAACGAGATGGATCCTGGAGCAGAGCGCAGTCTCTGAGGCCTGCCAGCCAGAGACACAGAGGAGAACCACTAACAGGCCAGCCAGGCAGAGGCTGGGCGGGGAGCTCTGTGCTGGTTGTGAAGGGTGCATCCTTGAGTGCAGGTACTTTCCACACATCGGGGTGCTGGTGAGTCCAGCCTCATCAGCTCCTAGTTCTGGTTTTCTCTTTTGCTAAAAAATGTTGTGTTTGTGTGTATGTGTGTGAGTTTTACACAGAAGTAGGATAAACAGAACTGAGCTTCTATCACATTTCGTAGTTGTGATATTTTTTTCCCTTTAGGAACTCCCCACTGTCCCCCTTCCTGCTATGTGAAGCTTTACATATATATGTGAATGTATGTATATATACACACATACAAATACATATATTTACGTGTGTATGTGTGTATATATATGCTTCTGAATACAGGAGTAAATTTCAGGTTCTGCTTTGCTGATCTGGTAATAACAAAGCCATAATCCACAGATACTTAAGCCAGTGGTCAAAAGTCATTGGTGTTTACAGCTTCTACAGAGAAATAAAGAAGGGGAATTCAACTGATGCAGGAGAACAATGGAGGCACAAGTGTTGCCGAAGATTCCATACTGTGGCACCCAGGGAAGTGATAAACAGGCATATGCCAAGATGGGTAACATTTGCTTTCCCATCATTTACTTACTAAACAAACATTTATTGTCTGATCTGTGCTGAGCTCTATGCTGGGCACTAGAGATACAACAAACATGGCACCATCCACACACTCAAAAGCCCTGTGGCCTGATTGGGTGGGAAAGGAACAAAAGAGCCAAATTAAATCAGATTACTCAATCTCTATGTACTAAAATTAAGGCCTCAAAATTGTTCAACTTTAAAAGAAAAATATTTTTCTTACAAGAGTAAAAATAGAGTCCTAGAATTTGTGAAAGCTAAAAAAATTAAAAGAAAAAAATTTTAAATCACTAATTTAAACATTTTTAGGATCACAGGTGGTACTGTCATTCTCTTCAACACTGAACTTAATTAGGTTTAGTAGTGCTAACTGTTCTGTTAATAACTTGTTTGCTGCTCTTGAAATAAGAATTCAGAACTACCATAAGACCATGTGGTCACACTTCTAATATAGTTAATTTTCAGTTTGAAAATTATTTCCCTGTGTTCCAGACAACATGCTGTTCCTTCAATAAGTTATTATTTTAATAAGGACACACTTGAATTTAAATTGAGCTGTATTTTGCATATTTTGCATGATTAGAATTTTCTATTTTATTCTTCCCATTTAGTAAAAAGCCAAATTAAAAAAAAAATCTCATCTTAATCTTCTACTTCATTGAAAACTCACCCCAAAGTATTTCTGAAGATTTGAAAACATTTTTTAAAAATCATTCACATACCTGAATATTACTTCATGTGTACAGTAAGGTCAAATCTGGTAAAACATATGCTTTACCCATGAGTTTCAGTGTGTGCACATAGAAAAAGAAAAGTAAAAGAGTAAGATAATAATAATAGTCTTCAGGTAAAATAAATTACTTTTAGAATTTTGGGTTTTTCATCCAAGAATTCATTAAATTATGGAGAACTGGCATTTTTACAGAGAGACTGAAAAATCCTTATAAAATGCTTCTGAAGTTCATTGTGAAATACTGAATAAAATAATTTATATAAAACCAAAATCAAGGGATGATTTTTAGGCCCATTAGTCAACCACGTCATCCCTATTCTGACACTGCATAAAAAAAGATGGAAGATAGAAAGGGTCAATTTAGTATACACCCTCTTTTTTTGTAATGAAAACACTGAGCTCAACTTTGAAATTCCTAATTATTCAACGTTTGCCTGTGTAGTGTGTGTGTTCACATGTGTATGTGTTAGAGCCTGCGTGTGTATATGCATGTGGTAGTGGCGTTTGTGGAGACTGTGAGTTAGCAGAATTCTGGAACACTGGTCTAAAAATGACATATTTGTATAGGAAAAATACCTAATCTCATTCTGGCCTCCATAGTGACCACATGAAAACTAATGCTTTTTGTAGAGTTTTAACATAATTATTTCACAGTGGCAATGAAGCATGTTATGTATAGACTATGAGATACTAGGTATCTGGTATCAACATACATATCCACTATTTGACTAAATCCTTTTTCAAATATTCATCACAGATGATTCTAATGGTAATATAGGCACTGATAATATCTCACACTTTAAAAGTCTACAGACCTGAAACCGGATCAGCTTTTGCTAAATAGCTAAACTAAGGCTATTTTCTAGCTTTCCCCTTTGGTTAATTTTTTTCTAACTATACAATATGATGAATGTTAAAACTAACCTCTCACCCTGACCCTCCCAGCTCAGCAGACCCCCACAGGAGTTATCAAAGGGTAACAAAACACATCTTCACTGA
Source organism: Anoura caudifer (assembly GCA_004027475.1). Lineage (NCBI taxonomy): Eukaryota > Metazoa > Chordata > Mammalia > Chiroptera > Phyllostomidae > Anoura > Anoura caudifer. Next base: position 64,378 of record PVKU01000340.1, on the reverse strand, counting down.
CAAACAACTAGAAGAAAGGATATCAGTTACCGTCTCCTCTGTGGCTTAATATCAATTGGCTTGTTGATGGCATAAGGCGATCCATGAACATAAGCACTCCGGAATCTAGTCACCTTTCCCAGCGTTAGGTACTCACAGCTGGTTGGCAAACTCATTTTATCCAAAAGGCAGGAAGTACAAACAAATCTTATTATCTGACCAGCATTCCTGGGAACGCTGGAACGAACGACAAGTCAAATAATGGATTTCAGACAAATGCTGCTCACTGGTCGCTGGGTGCTGCTTCTCTTCACAAGTAAATGCATGTTTGTCCGAGGCGATATGCGCTACCTTGTTTTCTGTTCATGGATACAGGAAGCTTGTTGCTTATTTCCAACCAGAGTTGTGCTCTGAAAAATTATTGGCTGAGCAGATGAAGTAGAAATTCTGTAGCTCCACAAAAACCTATTTCCACTCAAACCAAATCACTGAGTAGGCAGCCAGGTTTAATCCATTTTTTTCTAACCTCTAAAGAATATTAACCTAATGTAACAGCGGTTGGGAAGTCAGGGTTATTTACTTATACATGAAGCATGTATCTGATAGGGAGAAAATAATCAATTATTTGGTATATTTTCAAAATGGGAAAATTGTTTGCTAAAAGATACTTAGAAAATGAGATGAGTGCACAGAAATGATGACCGGTGGTTTTCCAATTTTCTGGTAAAAAAATTATGGGCTCCTGTTCATAAATTACCGTTTGTAATAATAACACTGAATTTAGCCTCTCAGAAACACAAACATTGTAAGCAAAGGCCTTTGTATATAATAAACTCTTGACTTTGACACTGATTTTTTTCTAATTAGAAACATTCTCTTAGAAATGCACCTCTATCTGCTTGTTTGATAAAGACCTATTAAAAAAATTGATAGGAAATTCTTACTTATTGTGTGTAAGCCAATATTTCATAACAGTGAAAGATACACTGGATAAATTATAAATTATACCAAATAATTCTACCTAAGGCAGCAGAATTTCAGAGAAAAGTTACAGCTTTAATTAGCCCACAGATTTTCAAACCCCATTTTTTGTGTTATAGCAACAAAACCACTGAGGCCCTTGTGTATGGCCTAATGACAGGAGGTGTTCAGGAGTTGAGGGTGCAGAGTCATTCTGATATTAGAAAAATGATTTCCTATCCAGAATTTGAATAAATATGACCCATTTATTTAAGAGTCCTGGGGCCCAGGCAAACACAAAGTATTGTGAGAGAAAGCTGAGTTTTGTTCTGTAGTGACCAAATTCGGATACTGTTTGAGTTTAAACAACAGACATCATTTCAATTCACAAGTTTTTGAAGTTTGGAAGGGAAGATAATTTTCCATTTGACAGTCAGCATTTCTATCAATGATTCTCCTTTTTATAATTTTTATTAGAAAATGATACAGGCCATACATGCTCATTTTAACAAGTCAGATGTATAAAAACTGCTTATTGTCTTTTCCTTCATGCTAATTCTATCAGTGTATACACAGACATATTCATATATGCACGCACAATATATACACACAAATACACACAGACATGCAGCACAGTGCATCTCCTTTCTTTTTGTGTAAAGTGGGCTCATACTATACCTAGTCTCCTATACATGTTTTTGTGCTTAAAAAATATCATGGACCATTTTTTAGTCAGTACATAGAGATCTACTATGTTCCTTCTAACAGTTACATAACATTCCATAGAATGGCTGTGCCATTACTTACTCAAGCAATCCTTTATTGACAAACAGATAATATTTGACTTCTGTAAATGCATGTTAATATATTATTATGAATCGGTGCTTTTATTTCTGAAAGTAAGTGCTAGATCACAGAATGTGCACAGTTTTTCTTTTATTAGGTTATGGCAGTTCACTCTCCTACAAGCCATACAAGAGGGTGTCCACTTCCCCACACCCTTGGCAACACTATTGGTATTCAAGACCTTTTCTTTATACTTAACAATAGGGTATACAATAAGGCAGCCAGCTCTTCAAATGCCCAGGGATTCCATACAGTTCCTTACTAAAATAGAACTGTTATTGAGGTGCCTGAAAGGTAAGGGTAGTCTCTCAACTGAAATATACCAGGCAGGAGTCTGGAATCTCATCAAAAATGAGAGAACACCCAAGCAAAGCATAGTTAGCACAGAATTTTTTTGCTGAATTTGCATAATTAAAAGGAGATACAGTATGTGGGAATACCCTGCCGTTTCTGCTCTTCAGTATATTTTTCTTAATCAGGATAATATTTCATAATTTGAGGAGGCATCACATAAATTTACAATGTGGAGGTAGGTGGTACCTAATGGCTGATTACCCACTAACTGTGCTGTACAACCAGGTGTGATTTAGAGTGTTTAATTTAAGAGGTCCATTGGACCTATTTCCCCATCTTGGAGTCTTAAGAACAAATGCACATTATCTTTATTTGCAGCTAATTTAGAGTTCTTTATCCAGTACTAGAGGAACAGAGGTGCTTCACACAAGAATTCCTAAAAGAGGTAAAAATTAAAAAAACAAAACAAAACAAAACTGAAGGGTAAGACAAAAATCTCTATGGGAGGGAAACCTGTGTCCTCTGATGGGTGAAATTCCTTGGTTTTCTTAGCAGAGACATTTTTGCTTGCACCTGGCAATGATTCACTACTGGCCTGGCAGGGTCCACTGGGGATTACGTGTACTTAAATTGGGATGAGAAGGGATTACTCTAAAATCCAACCTGCCAAGAATCTAGAATCTGTTAGAATGCTGGCCATTTAGTAGGAGTGCTCTGAGGAAAAATAGAATCACCTTATCTTCCAAAAATTCCTTTCTCTGATGCTGGGTAGAGGTAGTTGGGGATTTTACCTTCAGGCAAATAGCAACACACTGGAGAGCTTAATTTCTTCTACAGATTAGAACCATGGTCTATGGTAGGTTTACAGCAAAATAGGGCTCAAATCTTGCCAAGGAATGACCAACCAGGCTTACCCACTTATTATTGTTTTTTTACATACTGGGATTTCTGTGGCAGACGGGCATGGAGTCTAGCAGAGATCTTATTCCTGACTCCATGATTGTAAGCCCATGAGGACATTAAAACAAGGCCACACATCACATGAGGGTATCCAGAACACCGATTTCCTTCAGTATGCTAGAGCTTGTGACACTGGCAATGCCTTTAATAGCAACTGAAAGCAATTGCTAATAAATAACAATTTGAGGCCACAGAACTTTTTTGGTAATAATTCCAATATTTATCAAAGAAGATTCTTTCAGGTGTTAGCTCTACCCTGGTGTGAGTTTGGCAATTTGAAAAGTTGGGGGATTTCCTTCAAGATAGGAGGATATCATCTGTTCATGGCCATATGAAGGGGCAAGAATCGATGGAATCAGTTCCTCTTGCTCTGAGGGACTCCCTCCCTCCCCAGAACCTGAGTCCTCTGCCATGCTTAGACTGGAGAGCAATGCCACTGGGGTTTGACTTTGCCCTTGATCTCCAGGCTCTTCTTGCTTCTGACCTACACACTGCCACACCTCCTGGTGAATGCATCCAATCTGGTGGCTTCAAATATCCCTTATGTTTTTCAAGAGTCTATACCTTTCTGCCGTATCATCAAATGCTCATAAGAAAATTCCATTTGGGCCCTGGCTGGTGTAGCTCAGTAGACTGAGCACGGGCTGTGAACCAAAGGGTTGCGGTTCAATTCCCAGTCTGGGCATATGCCTGGGTTGTGGGCCAGGTCCCCCGTGGGGGCCATGTGAGAGGCAACCACACACTGATGTTTCTCTCCCTCTCTTTCTCCTTCCCTTCCCCTCTCTCTAAAAATAAAGAAATAAAATATTAAAAAAAGAAAATTCCATTTGAAGTCTCACAGGCAGCTCATTCCAGCATGCATAATGTAATTCACATCAATTCTCTTTTCTGACCCCCCAAATATACTTGTTCCTGTGATCTCTGGGACTGTCACTGTTCAGCCAACCACCTGACAAACACTTCTAATCAGGCCAAAAACACTGAAGACATGAAAAAATATGATATTATATTAATAATAATCATTAGCCATAATATTAGTAGTAATAATAGATTACAGTTAACATTGATCAGATGATTTCTATGTGCTAGACACTGTTATTGGTAGGAATTAACCTTTGCAATCTTCATAAAATTGTGTGAGCTGGCACTGCTATTGTACTCACTTTGCAGCTGAGAAAAAGAAGGCACATAGGGATTGAGAGACATGCCCCAAATCACACAGCATGTTAAATGGTGGAGTCAGAGTTGGAAACCAGTTAATCTGGCTCCAAAACCCAGACTAAGTTATGCCTCTCTACAGATTGTACTTTCTTTAATATCTCTTTCTCTAATCTATTTCTCTCATATTTTTCTTAGAGTTGATACTTTTGGTCTTTTTCTCCTTAATTCCATCTTTTACTTGAATGCCATGTAGATCATTTTAAGATAGAAATCTGAACATGTGATTCCCTTGCTTGAAAACATTCATTGGCTCCTATTTCTTTAATGATAAAGTTTAAAATCTAAGTTCCAAAGCTTAGCACAGAAATCCCCTCTGGTCTTGCTCTGACTTCCTCGCCTGGGTCAGCCACAAGTAATTCTGATGGTGTCCTGCGCACAGTCTACTCCCTCACATCTCTGGCACTTCACAGATGATGAGCCTTGTGACAAGAACACTTTTCTCTCCTTTCTCTGTCTGGATAACTCCTAAAGTGTCAGCTCTTCAAGAAAAAAATTCTCTAATTCTCAGTTTTATTTAGAGGCCTCTCATCTATTTTCCTCATCTACGTGTGACTGTAGCACATTGTCTCAAAGCTGTTAATACATTTATAACTCTTCCCCACGGCTCTAGAGTTTCTTGAGGGTGGGTGTTCTGCCTTATTTGACTTTGCGATTCCAGCATCTAGAACAACACTTGCTCGTTACATAAGATAGTTGAAATTATAAGATACCGAATGTTCCAATGACCTGCTTAACTCTCTCATTCCCAGCTATTCCTTCAGGAAAATAATAAAAATGCTAACTATGGAAATATATTGGAAGTGGTTTTGTTTAACATGGGGATAGGAGAGTAGGCCTAGTGCCAGTACCATTTAACAGGAGCAGGAACTTCTGTTGGTTTCAGTTTTCACACCCAACCAAATCCAATGACTGCTGATAATCTTATCATAACAAATCCATCATATATCCAAAGTTTAGGCTGCATTAAAGTGGCAGTAAAATTAACTGAATAAAATAATGCTCATTCATTGAAGTTTCAGGTAGGCTCACACAATTCATCTCTCCAAGCTTTTTATAAACTGTTTGAATATTAAATAGTGACATTTTGCTTTAGAATGTATAAAAATGGAAATAAATGAGTTTAATATATATGGTGGGCTTTGACAATATGACTTCTTCAACAGATGTCCTTATACTAACTACTTCCCACACTTTCATCCTTAAAAAGCACAGTCTACTTGCCAAAATGTAAACTATTGCCAACATTCAGCTGCTAAAGAATTTCAACAGTAGGAACCAGTGAAAAGAATTAAATTGCTTTTAAGCGTATATCCAAAAAACCAAATATCCTCCACTGTTACAAAATTTGAAGATGAAAAATAATCATGCTGTAAATCCTTAATCTGTCAACTAGCTAATCAAGCAAAGAGGAGGTGTGTTTTGGTAAAGATTGTTCTATATTTGGTTGCTAGATGATTTTAAAAAATATGTCAATTCATTCGTCTACCTCAGCAAGTTAGCCAGCTGCCAGCCAGCCAGCATGAGTTCAACATCCTCTGTATATACATAAAAGAAGTGAATGGTATAATTCTTATCTAGGGAAAAAAGTCGTATTATCCCTCTGATGTTCAATTCAGGTATCATGACAGGAGTCACTTCAAATGATCACACTATGAGACAGAAATAAAAAGTGGCACAGCATCAGTGATCCTACTTGAAACCTTGTGGCTGGCTAACATCATGTCAAGTTTATATTCAACCTATAGCATCGCTTACTTCCTTATATTGCAGTATTAATGTTTTCTCTCAAGCACTTTATAAATCACAAGGTGGGCAAAATCCATGGCTTATTCATCTTTGAATTCTCTACAGTGTCTGGCACATTGCTTTACACATAGCAGGTGTGCAGCAAATATTTGTTACAAATCTGTTACAAAAAGGACTTGCACCCATGTTTTTTCATTAACTTTTTAAACCAGGGGTCAAGACGCTTCAGCTTGCTTGAAGAGTATACAGCTATTGTCCTGGAATAATTATTAAATAGTGCCTACTTTTACTTCCAAGAGTATCATTGGATTGGATTATAAATTATCTGGTTATTGTCTGGCTCTGGAACTGCCCACTTAAGAAGGCTGGTTTGGCCACTAGATTGAAGGGAGCTCACAGCAAAGACTGAGTCTTCTCATTACTGGTTCTTTAGATGTACCTCTGTACCTCACTTCTTCTAGGGCTTGCACTGATGACCCAACATACGATAATACAATAGAGAAATGTAATGACAGCAATGAAATTGAATACACGTGGAGAGGAAACAAAATGTAAAGGAAACAAAGAGTAATCTGCAGAGAGGTAGATTAGACAGGTAAATATTGACCTGGACATTCTATATTTAGATGATACAAAAGTGATCATCTGTATTAAAATCCACAGAGCAGTGAAATATCATTGTCATTATTAAATACCCCTAGGTTCATTCAGGAAAATTCAGGAGTTATTTCTCACTGAGGGAAAGATCAAGAATGAGGATGTTGGTTTTGAATCTAAGTGACTTTGGTTCATAACCCAGCACTGCCAAAAATGAATTAGGTAACTCTGGGAGGAAATTCAACACCTTTCTGGGATCAGTTTCCAGGACACTTAAGCTTCATTCATTCATTCAACAAATATTTATCAAGTTACTATTGTAGGTGTCAGGAATTCAGAAGAAAACAAAGTAGACAAATATTCTTGCCTTTATGGAACAGAGATTCTAACAGAGGGAGGAAGATGGACATATAAATAAAATAGGTGAGAGGTCATGAGTAATATGGAGACAAATACAGCAGGGGAGGACACAAGGAGCTCAGGGATAGGGATGAGGAAGAAGATGGCCTCCCTGCCATGGAACGCTTGGGGGTGGGGGTGGGGGCGTGAAATGGACAAGGGCCTGGTCCTCCTGTGGTGTCGGAATCAGAAGCGGATGAACGGGAAAGGAGACTAGAGGTGAGGAGGCAGGTGCAGGTTGGGCAGTGCTCGGTACATTATTTGTTGAATTAAAAAGTGAGTGAATTAATAAATGTCTTCAACAGATATTAGCTGCAATCCTGACAGACAGCAAATCCATCACTTAAGGAAAAAAAAATCTAATGAAGCTAACATGACCTAGAATGTAGCCATTATGAAGATTCTACAAGTCCCTAAACTGAAACATTCCTCTAAATTTATGGATCTTTTTGTTTTCTGTCATGATTCATTCCTTTGTTGATGAACTACTGTTATGTTGGTCACTAGATAATTAATTATGAGCAACTGCTTAGGATTTTCCTGTTAAATTTGATGAACTAACCCCAAATCCAGGTAACACAGAACATAAATGTAATGACACAAAATGTAAAGTAGTAATAAATTAAGAGTAAATTAGTACAGGTAACATAGGCTCTCATTAACTACCTTAATTATTTAGCAACAAAAATTTTAATAGTGTTACCTTCTCTTTACTTATTCCCCTCAGACAAATAAATTCATGGATTAGTCACTACCAATAACAGTTATAGCTAATATCTACTGAGCATTTAATTGGTGTCATCAGGCACTACACTAAGAACTTTTTGTGTCATTCCTCATAATTGAAAGATTTGGTAGAAGTGATTGGAAATGTAGTCATTCCTAATGTGTGAACACTCTCCAGGGAGAAGTGAGTTCCTCGTTCTGCTCCAGCCCCTCCTGCTTCATGGGCAGCATGTTCATCTTCGAGCAGATCCAAACATTGTGAAATTCTTCACACCAAACTAAATCTCACCTTTCTACAAGTGCCATTTCTTGATCCTAGATCTGGAGTCATTCAAAAATAATACTGATTATTTTTTACTAGGATAGCCTGGTGGCTAGCTCATGAGAGCTTTCACACTCTCCCTTTTCCAGGCCAGTTAGTCTCAGTTTTTTAATTGTTCCAAATATGCTGCAATTTGTAGATGCTTCGCCAGCCTGGCAGCATGACTCTGGGGTCAGGCCTGCACATCGATTCCTCTTAAAGTATGATATCTGAAGTTAAACTGATGCCCTGCGTGAGCTGTAGCTACTGCGGGGCTGGGAGAGGCGATCATATCCACTTGCCTGTCCATTACAAATCTACAAGTGAATCTTACGACAGAATTCTCCTCATACCCTTAATCCATGTGTCATCTCACTTAGATTCCAAAATCCAGTTTAGAATATTTGTGAACTTGAAGCTGTGGTGATTTTTATTAACAACCATTAATAAATAATGGTTGGCCCTGACTTTGCAATCCGGTGTCTTCACTACCACTTTTGAGTCCATTTTTCTGTATATTGATTGAATGAATAACCTTCCATCTAGGAAACATTTATTTTTTTTATTTAGTATTCTTCATTTATGTTTTTCAGCTGGCAATAAATCTATTTAACTGCATTTTCATTCAGCCCACATCCATTCTTTCTACAATTATACCACAGAGACTTTTCAAATAGCTTACCAAAATAAAAATATACTATGCCTACAGAATTTCCCTGACTTACCAGAGAAGTAACAGTGAGATTACAACTAATTGTGTGTGTATTGGCAAAAGCAAATGATAAAAATGGGCTTTGGGACTAAACACTTTTGTTAATGAGACCGAATGCTTTGCGAGAAAGAAGTAAAAGAAATGATAGGCAACATCACAGAAGATCATTTAGACACTGAATTGACTTTGCAGAAAAACAAATTTAGTTGAGACCAAGGCAGTGTAACATGTGGGTAACATCAAATAGCAAATACAAATGGAGAATGAAAATGTGGTTTGTCAACATTAAGTGTACATAACAGGTAATTTAGTGACAAATCAGCAAGTTAACAGCTGAATACAGAAGGCTAAGCAGGATGACAAAACGGACTGCAACCTCAGGGGCTTTGAGCTCATTTCCCCTTTACAGACACCCAGATCAAGCACGAGACCTCGCTCAACTTGAGGAGTGCCACTCAGAGAATGTTCATAGGAGAATATGCTGTGACTGAGAAAAAAGGGTGAAATAAATTGGTGCCATTTTGCCTAGAGATAAAAAAAAAATGGATGATTTAATGACATGCCTCAGAGACCTTTTGCAAAGAATAATGATGTCCACTGCGTTCCATCTTTTCTTAGGAAATAAGATGTGATTTTAAAGAGAAGCAGAGGTAATGGAAGGCAGCAACATAGGCAGCCTACCTGACAGTAGAGGGTAATTAAGCATCAGCATGAGGCATTTGCTGGGAAGCCTTTCCCAAGGCCTGCAAGGGCCTTCCCATCTATCCCTCACTGCCATAGAGGTTCGTGTAGGAAGAGCAATTAGGTGTGGGGAGGTCAGTGACACACCATCTTGAACATGTGCCACCAGAAGCAATAACCTTTTTTTCTTTTTTCCTTTTATTTTCTCCCCTATTTTACAGCATTAAAATCAATGTACTAATTATTTATTTTGCCCTTAGGAAAGCCCAGCAGAGTGGAAGACTTTGAGAGACAAAAAGGAGAATCAGATGGGCCCTGTTATCCCAAAGCTTATAATATTATTGAGAAAAAAAGACTTAAACACCTGAGTAAGTTCGCAGTCAGTATGAGACAATACATAGTGTGTGGCTCAAACACAAAACATTGAAAGACCTCAGGGAAAACAAAATCAGTACCTGTCCTGAAATGAACTTCATTCAACTTATGGAGAGACTCTTGCCCTGCCTCATTCCACGCAGACAGCAGGGTACCCAGATACAACTGATTGCAGAGTTTCTAAAATATGAATCTGACAATTTGATCATTTCTCTTACAAATTTACAGAAAGAAGTAGATAAAGACAGCAAATACTATGCCCAAATGCTTACATGTTACCTTCAAAGATGCCATGTGTTTACACTTTATTTTTTATTTTCATAAAAGAAATGACAGAATTCCTGAACTGCATGTTCCACTTAGGAAAAAAGCATGTACCTGGCTGTCCTTTCCCTTACAGGAAAATCAATATGTGCAATCACACAGACAGAGAAAAGGCTGGGCCATCTGATTACCAATGCCATTGCTCTTATGAATGATAGAGTGCAGTGTCTAGAGTTTATTTAACATGTGATTATTTTGCTATCATGGACAATGTTAACCCCAAAGAGAACAGATGGTACAAACATATTTTAAATTATTCAATGAAGTGTGCTTTTTAAACCACAGATGTATATTAGCAGAGTGGATACATTTGGCATTTAACTCTTGCTTATATTTTTGCCCTCATGTATCTAAGAGACAACCCTGGTCAACTAAGAAGTATTTCTTTCTCTTGACATTTTGGATACTAAGGTGACAGAAAACAGGTAATGGAAGAAAAATCACAGAATTTAGCCCGGGGATGCAAAAAAAAAAAAATCCAAAAAACCAAAACAGAGGGAGAAGGAGGGATGGGGAGAGGGAGAAGAAGGGGGAGGGTAGAGAGACAGTGAGAGAGAGAAAAGAAAATACGTAACTTTTCCTGGGTGGCATGGTATAACAGGGTTAACAGTGAAGAAGCAATTTTTTCCTATTAAGTTATTAAGAACTAACTATTTGAGATCAAGTAAGAAGGTACTTAATCCCATACTCAAGCATCTTTTAATGACAACCTCTTCACGTGGCACATACTCTAGTTTTAGCAAGTGACTGGAATCATTCTTCACAGTTCAGAATAGCCAGGGTACTTTATCTTTTTGTTTTGGGCTTTTTATTTTTAGAGCATGATGAGAAAAATAAGAGAATTTTTCTGGTTTTTTTTTTCTACAGATAGAAGTAGCAAATCCAGGGCTCAAAATACAGACCTTTGACCTTTCTCACAGCTGCAGACAAACTGGTATATAATATTAATCCTTAAACATAAAAGAAACAAAAGAAAACTCTATGGTACAAAAAAGATGTAGGATTGAGTGGGTGAGCCGATTGTCTTCGGACCACACATGGTTAGTGGGCTTGAGCTTGGCCAATGTACTATCATTGTCTTTCTTTTCAACCAACATTTAGAACACACAGGAAATTCACATAAGTGTTGAGAATTGAACTTCTAAAAATTTTTCAAGCCTAAAAAACAAAATTACCCCCATTTCCTACATGACAAATTGAAACCAGAGCAGAGTATCAGGATCTCCTTCAGATGGGCAGGCATTCTTCAGTCAGATCCAATCCCCACCCAAGTACCTAGGTCAGACAAATTTCCTCCTGGCTTTTATAAGCATTTGACTTAAAGATGGACATTTCAAGTGAAACTTTGAGTTGAGAATGAAATAAATCTGTTATCACCTGGTCAAATTCTAGTCAAAATATTAGCACTCAGCTAGAGTAAGTCCTGGCCTTCCCACAATTTACTGCCCATTTCCAGGAACTCTTTGACTCTTTGAAAAGCTTCACGGAAGCTCTAGAATTAGCCCATTTGCATGTATCAGCAACTCTACTATATTATGAATGTTTTCATTTACTGATACAGACCTGTATTTAAATCAAGATCAATATATACAGTCAATATTTGTGAAGAAGAATCAATTAATAGCACATTTTTCACGTGCTGAAAAAACATATTGATTCAATGTCAGGAAATCCTTTCCCGATGGGACTGACATATATTGTTGGTCTGGTTTATGGTGACATGTCTGAAGTTTCTAATAATTCTGTTGCCAACATTTATATCCCATCCAATTGACCCCACGAGACTAAACTGCCTGAATATATAGATCCTGCTGCAATTTGTGTGTAATTGTAAAGATAGTCAATTATTTAATGAGGACTCAAGACGATTGTACATGACCTTGATAATACCAAATGCTTTAGACAAAATTATATGAGGTTATGCAGACAAAATAACACATTGAACAAATTGTAATCTTTCAAATACTTTCAACAACATGCAACCATAGCTTAAATTCATGCTTAATGCTTCAAATATATTAGCAGAAAATTTTGTAATTTGGGAATTATATGTTAATATTGCTCACACATGTGTATATTTTTTATATATTGTGCAAAGAGAACATAAATCACATTAGACAAATATAGTATCTCCTTCTGCTTCATGATATAATTTATTTTCAGTTGCTAGAAGTGTTAAATAACAGAAAGTATGATACATAGCACATGATATATATTTTATAGTAGTTTTTTGTCACTGACTATCTCACATGGTCATAGAGAACTGAGTGTTGAGTACTTATAAAAGAAGGCCCATTTCCTGGCTGGTGTGGCTCAGTGAATTGAGTGTAAGCCTGAGAAACAAAGGGTTGCTGGTTCAATTCCCAGTCAGGGCACATGCCTGGGTTGCAGGCCAGGTTTCCAGTAGAGGGGTGCTAGAGGCAACCACATATTGATGTTTTTCTCTCTTTCTCCTTACCTTCCTCTCTCTCTAAAAATAAATAAATAAAATCTTTAAAAGAATAGAAGCCCCATTGGTTTAAAGATAGAATCCCCAATAACTAAATAATTTATCTAGTATTATTTTCTAGATTGAGTTTCTGATGTAAATGAGGCATTAAAAACATTTATAAAAATGTTGTATATAATCAATCACTTTATTTCCATTCATTTTTAGCAATTACTAAGTAAATTGCCTACAAAATAATGAGTGATTTTTTTAAACATATATACTGTATGCAAATTCAAAGCATTTCTTAAATGACTTATTTCAATGGATGAATTGAGCTTATTTGCTGACTGTGTAAGTGAACGTCCACTGTTAGAGCTGAAGACATTTTTGGCATAACCCATTGGGAATGTCATTATAGGCCATTTCCAGTATGCATAAGAAAACAGTTTCTTGATTTTTATAATCACTTCCCATTTGACCCCAATTGCATTTGCTAACTGGATCATCCACTTCATCAGACTTAATGCCACAGGACTTTTAGCAGCTTCACAGAATCAGATCCACCTTCAGCAGATGAAGATTTGTCATCAATGAATTTAAAAAAAAAAATATCCCCTGTGCAGCACAGGCTCTGAAGGGAAGTTCAGAAGGGGAATCCTTGGGGCACGTGAACAATGGCCACATCCCTAGAAGAAGGTAGCTCTGCATGGGCCCCATTTGGAAAGGCTCAATCTCCATTAAGTAATGTGTGTGTTCTAGTGGGTTGTAGTCAACCTTTCTTTTTCCTTTTCATATGTGTTTTAAAAATAGTAAAGCAAAATATGTGCAATTTCCAGAATCAACATCAGATGTCAATGCTATGTATATAGTTTTTGGTGTGGCAGATTTTAATTAATGAGTAAGCCATTAATAAAATGACACATGAGAAACAGTGTACAATAGTTATTTTTGCAAATACTGCTTTAGTGACTTTGGGTCATCTGTGAAATCTGATAAGGGTCAGGCTTGTCAGTCTGGGCATTACATCAGCTTGTTATCCTGTAGGAGACTGTTCTGCGTGGGGTGGGCCCAGCTTCCCCTCGGAGATGCACAGGACCCACGCCCATGGATAGGTTCTCCCATGGGGAATCAGGCCTGCACTGTGCCTGGACTGCTGTGAGACTTGCTTTTGCTAAAACTCCCTCACCCTGAACTGAGACAGCAAGTGCTTACTGTAACTTCCTAAAATCCATGCTAAACCTTGCAAGGACCAGTGTAATGGGTCCAACCACTTTTCTCTTTTCATTTGCAAATATCCTTCTTCTGTGATGTGATTAGCGGCATCATCTCCTTTGTTGTCTGTAAAAGGTAACCAGCTAAAGTAAACCTGTGCATAGTAAATGAGGACCATCATGTAATACGCCGAGAAACCCAATAAAGGCCGGTCACGGCAAGGGCCAAGGCCTTTGCTCCCCTTGAGAGAAAAGCCATGCTGTCCCTTTTCATCCACCGGACTTGGTAGTCCCTGTGAATGTCTCATTTCATCCATAAGGACGCGGACACTGCAGGCCGGTGTCTGCATCATTATCCCAGTTCTCCAGTGCTCTGGGATGGTTCAGATTGGCAGCAGCCAACCTTGAGGCTACATGGACTCCCAGGTTCAGGGTGAATAATTCAAGAAGAATTTATCTCAATTCAACAAGAATACAACCGAATCCATCAACTTCTCTTTCCTGGGATTTGCTTCCCATTTTTTCCATCTAGCAAATGCCTAGCCATTCTTCAAGATTCCACTGTAATTTCTGTTCCTTTTGCAAGGTTGCTTGTTAAAATGGAGTGAGGTGTGAAGGTGGAGGAGGCAAAGCAAACACTCTCTCATTCACCTAATAAGTTGCTGGCACTTAATGAATGCTTATCAGAATCTCTGTTATGTGCCACCCTCACACGAGGGCCTCACAGATGAATATATTACACTGTTCTTGCCCTCAAAAGGCCCACAGTCCAGAAAAGAAGAGAAGCAAGTAAACTAAGCACAACAGAGTGTGTTAAGTGTAACTGGACAGACTTATGCATTTGTACCTACAGCAAAGGAGAAAACGAATAGTAATTTGTCAGAATGAGGAAGTAACGCTAGGGATAGTGTCAGGGGCAGTGCACGGAACATATGTCAAAAACTTTAAGTAGTTTTTATACTTCACTTGGAAATATGTGACAGACTGTGTTAATGTCAAAATATTTCATGACTTTCTGACCCCATTCCTGCGCAAGGATTATACTTCCTATCCCACTGATGCCAAGCTTGGCTGTCCAACTTAGTTTGGCCAATGGCACATAGTGGAAGAGATCTGAGGCCTTGCTGAGTGCAACTTTGAGAGCCATTGTGTGGCCCTGCCACGTCCCCATTTCTTCTGCCTCCTCAGGATGGGCTGTTCCTTAGTGAAGAGGGTAAAACACAGATCAACACCCACCAGTTAAGAACATGCAGATAGCAATAGCAAGAAATAAAACTGTGGTAGTTTGTTGCCCTAGCAAAACTAGTCTAAACTGACTGAAACAAAGAATAAGGTCCCAGTCTTCTGGGCCTGATTGTGGGAAAACATTTTTATTTTCTGTATACCAAGCAGGCTGACAAAGGGAATTTGAACTGGTAAAAAAATATATGGTATTTTGTAAACTCAAATGGTAACATTTTTTTTTGTTTTTAATAATGAGCTCTAAAAAGATCCTCCAGCTGTCATTCGAGGTAAGAATCTCCACGCTGTGCTTCAGCACTCCCGCCGCCATGCTGAACAGCAAGTCCCGTTTCCCTTGTCCCCGAGCTGGGCTCCTTCTCCCAAGTGCCTCAGGTGCCCCGCTAGTAAGTCGTGGGTGAGGAGTGCAGGTTGAGTTGGCAATAAAGTTCCTTCCATTTTCAAAGCACTCAGATAGTATTCCCGGTATTATTATAACATTAATCCATGAAAATTTACAACTGAAGTACTTGTAGCTAACAATTCAAAAAACAGTCTTTTTTAAAGTGGTGATTGTCAGATGCTGTTTTGTTTTGTTTTGTTTTGTTTTGTTTTTCCAACAAAGAGAGCAAAGGGAAGGATGTTGTCGTTTGGGAACAAAAACTTAAAAAGACAAAATGAAAAAGCCTTTCCCCAGGTGAGTCTGTTACAACCCTCTCCCTCCCAGACACACGCTGTCTCATGCTGCTAATTCCAAGTTGAGACGTTGAGAGGCCCTGCCTGACAGGAGATGTAAAACATTACTGATCACACAGCGATGTGCCAAAAGATACAAACCCTAATGCCATCTGCAGTCACATGCTCAGGTGTGACCGGCTGTAGTGTGCCTTACCGCGGACGGCTCCACGTTGCCCAGCACCTGCCTGGTCTGCCTGAGGTGCCCTGCTTTAGACCTGTTTCCAAGTTTGCTCATGTTTTCCAGTGCAATTATTAGTAGTCCCCCTTTAACTTTTGGATGGTGAATTATCTGGCCACCCCAACGCTAGGCTCATTACCAAGAAATGTTGAGGCCCAGGAAAGTCTGTGCCAAAAATTGTCTATAGCAGTGTCTCATACTAGGCGTATGTGGTTTTCTTTCTACGTCTACCCCTTTTAAAATGAAAAGAAAAAAAAAACTTTAAGAATATCCAACCCAACCATATCTTGAACTCACTGTATGAAACTATTCCTTATTAACTTGGGAGACTTTATATTAATTATTCATATTGAGCTGGCTTATCTTACCTCCCTTTTCTGACCTATTGCAAATTCCTTGCAAGGACAGAGATGACATATATCTAATTACTAGAGTTTGGGATTCAGAAACAAGTTTCTGTTTAGTATGTTAATAATGCCTATATTCTTCATTTGGTTACATTGTATGGGATTTCTCAGTCTCACACCCCATGTTGCAGGAAGGCAGTATGCATCAAAAACTGACAAGAGCTGGAAAAGGCCACCTGCTCCATGGCCCACCCACCCACTCCCAATTTTCACTATGAAACAATGAGAAAACTCTGTAGAATGACTTGATTTCTTTGAATCACTTCAACTTGTATGGTACCATTTGCTGGATTATTTGCCTTTCAAAAGCATAGATTTGGACTAGTATCTGACATTCCAGTTACCCAAGAACACACATAGGCTCACCAAATTGTAGCTGACTGATGGAATTCACTTTCTACCTGGTGTTTGCCATTTGGCAGTTATTTCTTTCCAGCAGTCTGGTTATATGTACCATACTGACAGCCAGAGCAATGCAATTTCTGGGTTATTTTAAGATAAACTGCTAAGCCAAAAGCTTTAATCTGACTATGCAAATGATCTCCTAGTGCCAACCGATTAGCATTTTTAAGGCAAAGAATTTGGAAGAGATGGTATGTTATGCATATTACACACTTGTGAAAGCAAATTATGTATCACCTAAGGTTTCCTTGGCACCACGGTCTTTCTCTGCCCCATAAACTGTATGCGCAATTGAGGGATGCACTATTTCAGATTTTTAAAATAAGTTAAGTCCTAATTTATAGCAAGAAATAACAACGCAGTTTAACCAATCTTTCAGCATTGGTGGGTAACAGAAGTTACACGGCAGGTTGGCAGGTTAGCACCGAGGGCATCATTTCCATCTAGTGGTGGAAAGGTCAGCTTCACAGAGAGAGGCACAAAGAATAAAATGCAAAAAGGTGAGGCTGCAAATATATCTTAAGTGTAGCCCAAATACCTCACACACATTTTTAAATTCTAACAACTATTAATCAGCTCTCTCTCCCATTTTCCCTAAAGACTACAGCAAATGTTCTTTCTTTTTCTCAAACACTTGACTCCGTACTTCCCACACACAGCAGATGATTTTCCTCCTCAAAGGGAGAATAATAATTATTAAAATGGACTGTTCTCCATGTCAGGCTGAATTTATCTATGCCCACATTGATGATTTCTATTTTTCCACCTTGGGCAAAACCTTCCACCTCTGTTTTGCACCTCAATCGCTCTTATATGCCCAGAAACCCATTCCATCCATTATCCCCTCACTATTTCCTTCCTCTTTACCAAGTCCTTTTCATTAGAATTCAAACGGAATCAATATTTCCCCATCTTAAATATATCTCTCAATTCCTACTTCTTTGTTCAGCTAACTTCAGACCTCCCCTTCATTCTGAACCAAATTTCCTGAAATAATTTATGTTATATCCATTATCTTGATGCTCTCTTCAGACTCACATTCAGTCCACATTAGTCTGGTTTCTGCTCCCACCACTATGGAGACATCTGTCACCTGGTCGCCAATTTACCTCCATTTCACTAAATCCAATGAACATTTCCCAAACTGTCAGCCTTTTTGAAATACTCCTTTCTCTTGGCTTTCATAACACCAATGTTTTTGGTTGTCTTCCTCTCTGTTCAAGTCTCCATTTCTTTTTCAGCCTGTTTCTCACTCTCTTCAAATATTGGCATTTCTTAGGGCCAAGACAGGGCTCTCTTGTTCTCCTAATCTTGCATAGCCTTTGGTTGATCTCATTGACGCAAATAACCTTCAATAACCTCCCAATAAATTTCTCTAGTTCAGATCTGCCTGCCTTCAGACACATGGATCATCACACCTGGCCCCTGGACAGCGCCCACTGGAGATGTCCCACGCATACTGCATGCTCAACCGTGGATCCTTCCGTGCTCTCTCATGCTGCGAAGAGCACCCCACTTATTTACAGATTTGCCCTATTTTGAGTGCTGGGAACAATCCAAACTTCTTCCTCAATCTTGCCTCCTAGAGCCTATCAACTAACCAGACAGACAGACTCTGCCTCTTGTGTCTATTCCTCACATTCATTTACACATCTTCCTTGCCATGCCATCATTCTGTTCCACCCCGCCATCACCATCTGTAACAGTCCTAAGTGGTTTTATGCCTCTCTGCCAAACAATTCTATACTGTAGACACTGACTTTCGAAAATACAAATGCCTGATACAAGCAAAAAAAGAAACTAGACCACATACAAAAGTAAACTTCAATGTATTAAAGACTTAAAAGTTAAACTCTAACCCATAAAAATCCTGGAAAAAAACATAGGCAGAAAAATCTCTAACATTTCTCTTCCCAATATTTTTTTCTGATATTTCTCCTTGGATAGGGAAATGAAGGAAAAAATAAGCAAATGGGACAACATCAAATTAAAAAACTTTTTACAAAGGAAACCATCAACAAAATGAAGACTACCTAACCTACTGAATGGAAGAAGATATTTGCCAATGAAACATCCAATAAGGGGTTAATGCCCCAAATTTAAAGAATTCATACAATTTAACATCAAAAATCCCCAAACAATCCAATTAAAAAATGGTCAAAGGACCTTAATAGATACTTCTCCAAAGAGGACACACAGAGGGCCAATAGACATACGAAAAGATGCTCAACTACACTAATTATCAGAGAAATGCAAATTAAAATCACAAGGAGATGTCACCTGGAACCTGTAAGAATGGCTATCATCAATAAATCAACAAACAACTGTTGGTGAGGATTTGGAGAAAAGGGGACCCTTGTGCACGGTTTGTGGGAATGCAGATTGGTGCAGATACTATATAACAGTATGGAAGTTCCTCCAAAATTTAAAAATGGAACTGACTCAAGACCAAGAGACTTGACTTCTGAGGATATATGTGAAGAAACCTAAAATACAAATTCCAAAGAACACATGCACCCCTATGTTTATTGCAGCATAACTGACAATCGCCAAGATATGGAAGCAGCCTAAGTGCCCATCAATATATGAGTGGATAAAAAAGTGGTGGTACAGATATACGATGGAATACTACTCAGCCACAAAAAGAATGAAATCTTACCATTTGCAACAGTTTTGGATGGACCTAGAGGGTATCATGCTCAGTGAAATAAATAAGACAAAGAAAGACAAATACCATATGATTTCACTTATGGAGTCTAAAGTGCAAAATAAATGAACAAACAAAATAGAAACAGACTCACAGATGCAAAGAATAGAATGATGGTTGCCAGATGGGAGGGGGGCTTGAGGGCCAAGTAAAAAAGGTGATGGGATTAAGAACTCCAAATTGGTGGCCTCAAAATAGTACTGGAGATGTAAAGTACACCATAGGGAATATAATTAATAATGTAATAATTATGTACAGTTCCAGGTGGGTACTTGAAATATTGGGGGGACTATTTTGTAAAGTATGTGATTGTCTAACCACCATGCTATATACCTGAAACTAATATGAAATAATACTTAATGTAAATTGTAATTGAAAAATAAAATTAAGAAAACACACAATGCCCATATTATTCCATTGCAATGTCTTCCAATGGCTCACATGCAAAATCCTTTAAGCTTGGAAGGCTTCTAATACTCTTTCCCTTCCTTTCTCTCTTATATTTTCTACTGCAGTTATCCACATGTTTCTAATATCCCAAATCTGCCTCATTTTCTCTCCTCTGGAGACATGATCTTGGATATTTTTCCTCTTCTCCATTGACAGATTCCTGTTTATAGTGGACGTTTTGACTAAATTCTACTTTCTCAGGTAAACCTTTATTGACTACTTCTAATGTAGGGTCTCCCTCTTTTGCCTTTAACAAGGCTTTATCAAGTCAACCAACTAAGAAAAGAGAAACGCTCTACATATTTCAAAAGCAGCGAATTTAATAGATATCATTCATTACATAGGCAATGAAAGAGGTGAAATGCCCAGTAGGGTTTGTGAGACAATCCAGAGGTTAGGAACAATAGGAAGCCACTACCACCTCTGGTCTGGGGGAACAAAAGTACTGATGCTTCCTGGGCTCGGACTCACCAGGCTGAGGCTGGAGCCCTGGGGGAGACCCAGCCACTACCCAGGGTGCTGCCTCAGGCAGAAAGAGGGAAGCACCCTGGCTTTTCTTTCTCTATCTAAATGCTCAGCTGTGCCTCCAGCATGCCAAATCTATCTAACAATCTATAGACACGAAGCCTGGGAACCATATCCTTCAGGGGTTAGCCTTCTACAACCAAAGGAAGAGGAAAGAAGAGTAAGAAATGGATCTGTGAGTGAATGGGCCAAAGGCCAGAACAAAAGCATCCATTACGTTCAGTGTCATTACTTACTAAGCTGTTTCTTCAGCTACAAACCACAAGGCCCATGAGAGCAAAGACTATGGTTTATCTGGGTTATCATGCAATCCCTATGTTCTACAAAAGTAACTAATACTCAAGAAACATTCAATAAAAACTGGCTGAATGAATAAATGAATACAATGCCATTGGCTCACATTTTCAGGAGGAGAGAATGAGGCCAAGAGGGGCAAAGTATATGCGTGAGGTCCCACAGCCACTAAGAAGTGAACCTAAGAAGTGATTTGAGTCTGATCTATATGAGTACATACTCTTGTTACTATACTATATTGACTTGGTGAGCTCCTTTTTTATTAATATTGTTTTCTTTCCGTGACAGGTTCTCATAATACACTGATGTAAAGGATGTTAAGCTATTCATTGGTGGTTGTGATTCATACCACCGATACTGCTTCTTTCACTCTTTTACTTATTCATTTATCCACTCAACAAACATATTGAGCATCTAACAAGTTTGATTAAACTAGAAACTCTGGAAAGACACTATTAAATGTGTTCACCATTGTTATCAGCGGAGCTTGAGGCAACGCTTTGCACTTAATAAGCATAATAGGCCTTCATATGTATATGTGGCGAATGGGTTATTGCATAAATAAATTTTAAACAACAGCTGCTTAAGATTCAGAAAGACAGCTCTTGACTTTAAGGAACCTGTGGCAAAACTCCACTGGAAAGGGTCTGAGAATTAATCAGCAGACACAGAAGGACACTGAACTCCAGGGGATATATCACTGAAAAATGTAGGCACTACTTTACTCTTTCCTGAACTCAAACTCTGCATTGTCATTTCTCTGGAGCTCTGTGTGTGGGTTCCCTACCCATTCCGTGTTTCCTGAACTACTTTCCATGCTTAAAAAGAATACATTTTGGAAAAAAAAATCCCCTCATGGATGAATGAATAATTTTAAATCATTAACAAAGTCTAATTATGTCATTTTGGAACTGAGAGACAGATTGGCTAACTCTGAACACAAAGAAATATAAATATATTTGGTAAAGATGAAGATCAGGTTTAAACAATACTCTCTTTTGGTGTTCCTATGACCTCTAAAATAAATTGGTTGACATTTTCACTCTGTTGGTTTTATTTCTTTTATTGTGTAGACAGAGTCTTATAGGTTTAAAAATAATCAATTTAATTAAATATGATTTCATAAAAATTAAAAGTAGATTTATAACTCTAGCATCTTGTGACTGAACCTAAGGCATTTCATTTCCTGGTTGAGAAAATAAGACTGAAAGTATCCCATGGAACTAAAGAATAGGGATTATCAGCTTTAAAAAATGGAATGGCAGTCAAATAGGGACAGTTAACAGAACTACAGAAAGGAAAAATAGTAAAATGGATTTCCTATTAATCAACAACTATTTCTGGCATGGTAAATCCTTAATCTCTCCCCTGATGAAATAAGGTGGCATGCATAAAAGGAATGCAGAAAGTTTGACGGATATAGTTCTGTCTGTTTTAATACTGTGGATCTGCAATGAAATTGATTTCTTTCCCTTACTTGAAAACCCTCATTGGATTGCAGCATCCTGTGCCAATCACATTTTATTGGCAATACGAAGGCAATTTACATGAGAGGAAGAAAGTGGTAGATCAGAAAAAATAACTATTAAGTGTTTTGTTAAAGTAGTTTACATTTATCTTAATATAAATAATCTAATGTATGCTTTCTTTCATGATTAAATTTGTAATGAATAATTAGTCAATGCTTATTTGTCATTTTAAAGTAAAAACAATTTTCCAATGACCTTCTTAGTTGAACTCTCTTATTTTAGTTTCACTGTTTTCAAAGCAGAAAGACTGCTTACTTCATCTCTTAGTAATTTGAAGGGGAAATTGTGTTAAAGTTTAAACAATGGTGTTTCAAAAGACCAGGTTAATTTATAAAACTATTTATTTGGAGAGGTGGGGTATCTTTTTATAGGTAAATATTCTTACACAGGTAAGATAGAGGTGAGTGACTGATTTTTTTTTTCTATCTTGATGATTCCAACAGTATTTACCTATCTCATGTTCTACCCATTCATGCCTCAAATCTAGTAGCTCTCGGTTTTGGTTGCAACTTGCCTTGATTCCTACCCTGACTACCCTGACCATTAAATAAAATTGAAATCTCCCCAGTGGCAGGCAGCATTCATATTTTTAACATTTCCTACGTGAAATAAATGTTCAGTTAAGGTTGTACTTTAACAGGAATTTGAAATGGCTTGGCTGGTCAGATGATGCCAAGATACTGAAATTATACCAAAAGTAGCTACCAAGTTCTAGTAGTCCAATATCTATGGTCCTAAGTAGGCACCCACTTAACTCATTCAACCTATTTAACTCTTTTAGCTAGGGAAGGAGGGTTGACTCAGCCCTGTGTGGTTCCTAACTAATCATAGATCTTTACTATCTGATGAGGCCAGGGACACACTTTGCAGTACACCGCATACTAATACACAATTTCATATACAACATCAGGGTCCAGAGACCACGTGAAATTAGCTATTCCTTCCTCCAAGGCACAAAGTGAAGAACAATACATGACTTACAATCAGGCAAGCTCAAAATCATTGTAAGAGAGGCTTTCTAATAATTAGAGCTGCTCTATAACGTATTGGTATTACATTATAAAGGCATTAAAAAGGCATTAAATGAGAAAAATTATAATCATGTGGAAGTGATATAGAAATGCATTTGGAAAATCAACATAAGAAAAAAGTACAGGGCAAAATTATATATACATTTTGATTAAATGTTATGTTATATAGATATAAATTAGAATGGATGAAAATATGAAAAATTCATAGGAAAATGAATTAACATTTTATCATGTAATTCTTTTAATAAAATTATAGTGTATTTTCTATAAAATTACACTAGACAAATATGCTAATTGAAAGGATAATTTTTATCATCTTGCCTTTGTAAAGGACATGGCAGGATTGAACAACATCAAATTACTTGGAAGAAGGCACTGAAGAAACCAACTGTGTTAGAAAATTAAACAGGGTCACCAAATCAAGAAATTATGCCAGGATGTCAGTTATGTTACCATTCAAGCCTATCCAGGAATCACAATTTAATCAGAAGGATATCAAGGGTGGTATTGTCCCAAAACGACCTTGATAACACACACTGGATTGTTTGGACAACGAACGAGCTGTCGGCTGCCTCTCCCTTCTCTCATCTGGAGGCGTCTCACCCACACTCAGCTTCCCACAAGACTGGTGGCTACATTTTCCTGGCTGAAGGGACATGCAGCTTCTCTAAGGTCTGTGGGGCTGGGCAGGTGGCTTTCCTCAACAACTCTTCTAAAGAGCTGGTGTCTAAAACTAGGCAGGCCGGCAGCCCAGTGGGTTGTCTGTACCCTTTCTGACAAAGTTCCTCTCCACAGGTGCCTTAGAAAGGAGTCAGCAAGAAGGATCATGGAGGTCTGGGGAACAATAGCATCCTCTCTTCTTGCCAATGCTTGATTAGTAAGTTACCTGAAGCCCATTCCTTAACCCATACTGCTCACTGCTGTGGCACTAGCTCTTCTAGAACATGTAGCCACCATGGTGGAACCCACATGCCCTGACGACGGGTTGGGGAGGACATTAGCTTTCTCAGGCAAAGCCGGCATAAACTGACCCAACCTTTATGGACTGGTCCCAAAGATCTAGGGCTTCTCTTGGGAAATATACTGCTCTGTTTTATTCACAAATTCATAGAGCAATGTAGTATTGACGTAGATAAGTAGGTAAGAAATTTTATGGAAAACAAAGGTTTTTGAAAGCACACTGTAAAATTCTATTTCAGTATAAAAATTAAATATATTTACATGTACCAAAATCTCCAGATGTGCACAAAAACTCTTAAATATAGTTATCTAAAAGAAGGGGAGAAAAAAAGGTAAAATGTGCTTTTATCTAAGTTTTACATTTCTGCAGTGTTTGGATTTTTACAAAAAGATTATAATACTTATATAATCAAAAAAAGAAAATGAACATTAAAAATTAAAACTTAGGTCTCTTTTAAACAGAGTTTCGAAACTTATTCCCTACAGGACAGTGTAAAATAGAGGCACTTGGTAATGCAGACATCAACTCCCTGCCACTCTGGCTGCCTCACAGGCCACGATGTTCTGGCCCTTTTGCTGAAGCAACTTATAGACTGAACTTTATTTTTCCACTGGTTTGGTCATCTCCCTGATTTTTTTAGCTCAGTCAGAATGTTCTAATTGGTCTATTGTGTGGGCCCTAATTAGTCATTGCCTCAGAGAAAACTAGACTTGTTCCTGAGGATTGTTGTTTCGGGTCCCCATTAATTTTGTGAATTGGACAGATCTTTCTGGAATCTGGTGATACTTTTCATAGGCTTTCACTAGAATCTTCTTCCACTCAGGATCCTATCAGAGTCCTATTTCTTATCCATTTCAAGAGTTTTTAATGGAAAATGGATTGAGTGTTTGTGATTTAATGTAAAATTTACTGTATTTTGTTAATAAAGGTAATAGCCTACGTGGATGATATTTGCAAGCTCTCATTCTTACGAGGCTAGCTATGCTATTGTGCTTAGCTTAGGAAATGGGGGTAAATAATATAAGATAGTATTCATTAAATTGTTTAAAATGAACAAATTAACACATCAGTTAAGACAATTATTAATAGGCAAGTGTTCTTTTTCTAAAGGTACAGAAATAATTCAGAGGAGTACATGGAGAACAATGCTACCAAAATTATTTCCATATCTCTTTCCTGAATTATTTTAGTCTTAGTTATGTTATTACATCATCTACTCAATTGTGTAATTTGACAGAACCATTTACTTGGATTCTATAATTTACCCTGGTGAGATTAGCTGGTGTTCTAGATGGTACCAAGATATCCCAGGAGTGTCTTGGTTCAGGCTGCCAGGCAAGCAGACTGAGGCATACATTAGCCAAACTGGTCCTCTAACTTCCTTCAGCATACAAGAATAGTTCTGAGCATCCTGCAGTTTTGCAACAGTCAGATGAGCACAATTCCAAATTATCTCACCATTTTCTTTCACATACACAATATTCAGTCTTTGTTAAACAGATGCATTTTTCTTCCTAAACATCAAACACAAACCACCAGCAGCACTTCTTTGTCCATAGATGCAGCAATTTATTTACATATGTTTGACTTGTTAGGTCAACATCTACCATGAAATCTACTAAATTCAGCTGAGAGCAAATGAGAGGAACCTAGGTTGGTGCACCAAAGATATGTATATAAACTTTTCAATGATGCTGTATTTAACAGATTGAACTGTATCTTTAGTATGTGGACTCTACTTTCTATTTTCTGACATTCCATCATCACTGATAGTATGCCATAAAAATATTTAAAAAGTAAATAAGCAGAATGAGTAAAGGGGGAAATCATCTTCAATAAGATAAATATAAGCAATCTGTAGACAAAATTTCCCCTTACCGTTAAGTATTTATTTAAACTTCATATTTAGAGACACCCACATTCTTTACTCTTATATGTTTTACGTATAAAACTGAGTAGTTGCAGTGACTAAAGTCTTTTTAATCATTAAATTCAGTTAAATGTATTGTATGTTCAGTAGGCATTATCATAGTTCAGGGTTAACATGGGGGCCTCTCACTAGGTGTTGGGTAAAATTTTGTATTTATTAACTGGACATTTAAATTGGTAGGGAGGAAGGACTCAGTTGAAACGATGGGCTGGGGTGCATTTGCATCACACCAAGCAAAACATGAACTTTGCTGGGAAACCATATGTACTATATGGGATTCCTCCATTTCCTGCACTTCTGATATGAATCTTTACTGATTCTGGTAATCAGTGGTTTCAGAGGGTTAACAAAGAAAGCTTTAAGAAGAAATGAAAAATGAAGCTAAATTCACATACATGGCATCTCTAAGTAATGTTTCTTGTCAGTGAAATAAAGCAAAAATTTCTTGTTACCAAAATCCATGACTGGTGCCAATTTGGATTAGAGGATGCTTTAAGGATCCAAAGGAGTGGCTGTCCCTTCACTGAATCACATACTCATTAATCTTTCTACTAAAGCCAGGTGGTCAAGAGTTCATCTCTTATAACAAAAGTACTCCAAGGGAATTACAATTATTCTATTGTTTGAATTCTCCATTGCTACTGCTCAGTGAAATTAGCAGAGTTCTGTCATAATTTTTTTTAAGTTAATTTGGTTAAATGGGCAGCTGTATTTGGAAGCTTAAATCCACATTCCTTTTTAAGTGTCACTGATTCAGAACAGAGAATATGTTGAAACCTTAAAGGATGTCAGGTCGTTTAGAAGTCATATGTGCAAAATTAATGCAATAAAAACACAACTATATGGTGAAATGTCTATGTGTTTGCTATCAACACACATACTGTGAATTCCTCTTTTCTTGAAAAAGCATTGGAAGACAAAACAAATCTTTTCAAAATGCAAATTGGGAAGTGTTATGGACCTCACCTTCCCACCCACTTGAACCTTTTATTGGCTTCCCATTGTTTTTAGGATTGAAGACAAACTCCTTACAAGGGTCTGCCTCAGTTGGTCCCTACTCTCCTCTCAAGCTGCTGTCTTCTTTTTAACTCTCTGCATCCCAGCCTCCCTTAGCCTTCCTTTGGAAAACTACTCTACACACTGCCTTCCACATCAGGACTTTGCACAGTTTGCTTCTCAGATACTCATCTTTTATTTACTTCATCCTTCTGTCCCTCCTTTCCACCGCCTCCACCACCACACCCCTAACCACGATCACTGCTAGATACACATGCACACACAGACACCCCTTCAAAATCAGATCACTTGTTACATACTAAGAGAAATATTTCCTGACATCTGCTACATAACCTCAAAATGACAGGTTTCCCTGTTACAAAATCTCCTAGAGCTGTAAAACATAACACTTATTGTTTTTAAACAAGCTTTTCTTTTTTCTTTTTTTAGAGAGGGGGGAAGGGAGGGAGGAAGAGAGGAAGAGAAACATCAATGTGTGGTTGCCTCCCACACAACCCCCTACCAAGCGCCTGGCCTGCAACCCAGGCATGTGCCCTGACTGGGAATCAAACTGGTGACCCTTTGGCTAGCAGGCTGGCACTCATTCCACTGAGCCACACAAGCCAGGACTTATTGCTTTAATTTTACATATATTTTTTGGAATTTTAGTTAATGCCCATCTCTCCATGAAAGTTGGAACTCCATATTTTTCTTCTGATCATTATTTAACCAACAACTTGCAAGAAGCCAGGATATAATGGATGCTAACATTTTTGAAATGAGAGAATGAATCAATCAAGCAATCAAATCTTCACCCCTTCTCTATGATAGATAATTAATTTACTGAGAAAAATTTAACCAGAAGTAGCGATAAAAGAAAAGAACATTTATTGAACTCAACTATTTTATAAGGACTAGGCTAACGCTTTGCTTTTCTTAATTTAACATAAGCAATTACTGAGTGAAATAGGTATTTTGATTCCTTTTTACAGATAGAGAATCTCAGACTCACTTGGACTTAGCGACTTGTCCAAGGATACACTCCTGGTCAGAGAAAGCAACACAGTTACCCTGAAGTTCAATGGGTTTTATACTTTCTTAGGATTTTTACTTAAAAAAATCTGGAGCCATGTTTACAACTTCATTAAATGAGCATTTGTATAATTTGAATTTAGGACAATTCTATTTTAAAGCACTAAAAATACTTTTGAATGCTGGCCCTAGAAATTGTGGAACTGAAGAAAGTATTCTAACTGAATTAACTTTCTAAGTTTGAAAATTTAATGAGCTTATTGTCTTAAATATAAATTAGCATGCTTATGCTTAGAATTATTAGTAAAGAGTTAAGCAGGATTTCAGAAGTTATAGCATGATTTCAAGAACTAATATTTATTTTAGTTCCAGAATACTCAACTTACTACCTTGGGACCATTAATGTGTTCGTGACTTTACCCTCCAGGAACCTGACTCCAATTCCAAAGATTCTTAATTAGGTAATTATTTTCTACAAGCCCAAATTGTCTTCTGTGGTATGTACCTGGGTTCAACGCCCTTCACACTTTCACCCATTTGCAGAGCTCAGCATTTCCTTTCACCAGATTGCCTTTGCTGATAGGAATGCTGATGGCACTTCCAGCAGTGAAGTAGACAGCATCCGTTTGACCCCTGCCTGACCCCGAGACCTATGTCTGGTACTGGTTTCTTTCTGTGAAGACAATTGGCAAAAGGACTCTCCCTTGGTCTTTTTACACTATTCTTTCCAGCATATTAAATAAGAAATCTTTATTATTTAATATCATGTACCTAGCCCTCTAGGTACTATGAGTGAAGTCAATAAAACTTAAAAACATGATCAGTCCTTATCTTTGAGATTTGTAATCAAACTGGGGGAAACAGAATTAATTTACATGATATAGTTAAAAAAAGTAAGTGAGAACTGTCATATGGATGAAAATGGGCTGAATTATATCCCCCCAAATTCATACATTAAAATCCTAATATCAGAATGTGAATGTATTTGGAGATAGTGTCTTTAAAGAGGTAATCAAGTTAAAATTAAGTCTTTATAGCAGACCCTATTCCAATATGACTGGTATCCTTTAAGAAGAGATTAGGACACATACAGGGGGAAGAACTTGTCAAGACACAGGGAGAAGAAGGCAAATCTATAAGCCAAGGAGAGAGGCCTCGGAAAAAAACAACCCAGCTGACACCTCAATCTCAGACTTTCAGCCTCCAGATCAACAAGGAAATGTATTTGTTTGTACGTTCGTTTAAGCCACCAGTCCGTGGCACTTTGTTATGGCAGCCCCAGCAAACATACACAGACTCTACTGAAGGATGATTTTAGGCCAGAGATAAACCAGCATGTGTTGAAGTACTTGAGGGAGGTTTTGTGCAGGATACGGGCTCATAGCTGAACACAGACAAAACCACGTGAAGCAGAGGCAGAGCATTCTGGGAGAGCAGACGCCCAGTGAGGAAAGCCGAGTGACTGGCAGAGAAAACGGCTCAGTCTGGCAGCAGTCTCTCAACCCGCTGAACCCTGGCAATTCATTTATGTTAAATGCTCATATATTTCTGTTCATATTTACCCATTTATATTACATAGTAAATTTCAATTGATATTAAATGTAAAGTGTTGTTACTAAAAGGACTACACTGCATTGATATGAACATGTACTATTTACCATAGATATTCAAATCTGAAAATCCAGTGCCAAAGCAAAACACTAATGAGGCATTATAATTTCAACTATATTTTATATGTTATTTGATATGTACACAGGAGCTATACATATAAAATGAGAAATAAGACATAAGCAATATATGAAATAAATTATGTTTCATTCTATTGGTATTTCCCTCTCAACCAGATTATAACCATTTCTTATAGTAAGCTTTAAAAATATTTCTGGATGAAGCTTATACATCTATACATGATCATATGTCACTGAAATATTTCAGTAAATCACTTCATACCTATATATATGAAAATTAAATACTCAAAATATTGTATTTTCTATTTTTGACTCCCTTTTAGAAACAGATGACAAACAGGTCCTCAACATTGCCCACATCTGTTTCCATTTGAGACATTTAGAAAATGTTTAAAAGCTGCACTTAGGTGAATAATTTCCAATCTAGGAAATAGTGCACCAGCTCAGAAACATCAGCTGTTCATCTACGTAACAAGCAGGTGTGAATAAGGAATATTCCTACAATCTTCTCCCTACTCTCACAGTGATAATCCCTTCTCCATCATCTTGTGCAGTTAGTCCCCTTCCCTTAGAAAAGAGAGGAATGTTTGAGCGCTGATTTCATTCTTACCGGTATCAGGTCACAGGCCATTCTTTGCTGTCGGCATTTAATTTTTATCTTTTTTGTGTGTGAGTTTATAAGCCATTTGTTCCACATCAGATAGGTGCATTTTCTTTCAGCATTAAGGAAACCAAAAGTACTTACCTAAAAAAAAAAACATACACACACAAAAAGAGAAGGATTAAAGTGAATTCATGGGCACGCTTGATCACTTAACAAAGCACTGATGTGAGCATAAAAACCACTTCAAGCATCTAATGGTACCGAACTACCAAGCGAGTAAAGCATGAGATGCAGCTAAGGAATGTCCCTAGAAGATGTGCACTATTCTGAAAGTTAAAAGAGCAAAGGGGCATTCCTTCTTAATTTTAAAATCAATAGGTAAAGCAAAGTTTTATTTTCTTTTCAATTTCTAAACATGGTAGTAGAACATGTTGTTTAGTATTACATTACCACAGACCCTACCCTGGGGAGTCAAGAATTTCTCATCTTTCTTTGTAGTTTAGCAGATTTTGTTAAGAGCCTAGAATAATGCTTTCATCACTATAAACCAGGAGGCCTCAATTTTAGGCCTTGCATTTTCTCTAACTCAGTTGTGTCTCCCAGCAGCATCAGGAAGAGAGGACAAAAACATGCCTGACACTGGCTGGTTAGGAGAGAAACAAAAGCTTTGCTAACCGATATTGTCATGGCAATGAAACCAGTGGCTTCCATTAATCTGAGACATTGTGATGCTGGTAGAAAGGTACACTTTGTGAGATTTTGGGCATGATCAACAGAGATGACATCCTAGCTAGCACACAGAATCGGATGCAACATACACCAAAGAATAGTAAGTTTCACATATAGTGTTATTTAGGAAAAGCTACATTTTTTTAAGTCCTTGCCTGAGGATAGTATAAGGTTTTATTAGAGAGAGAGAGAGAGAGAGAGAGAGAGAGAGAGAGAGAGAGAGAGAGAGAGAGAGAGAGAGAGAGAGAAGGAAACATCTATTGGTTGCTTCCCATATGCATCCTACCCAGGGATCAAACCAGCAATCTAGGTATGTGCCCTGTCCTGGAACTGAACTTGCAACATTTAGAGACAGTGCTCTAACCAAATGAACCACTTGGCCAGGGTGGACAAGCTACATTTAAATCATAAATGGCAAGTGTTTGTGGTTTTCATCAGTGTGTCAGCTTTCCCATAGGTGAGGTATCTCTGACAGTGCGTCATGCTCACAGAAAGCCCTCTACACGGGGAAAGCAGGAAATGAGCTTGGCGCAGCTTTAGTGGCAGTTCTGGAATAGGTGGTAGAAGGCACAGAACATATTAGGTGAAGAAATGTGTTCACGCTGCCAGTTACCAAAAGTCAAAGGAACAGTTCCTTTACAAGAATTGATTTTCCCACTCCTCCCTTGCCAGGCAAGAGCCAAAGAACAGAAAGCGTCCCAGGAGAAAATGGGACTTTTGAAAGAAGAGGAGAAGAGCTCCCAGCTTTGGGCAGGAGAGAACAGTGTCCACAGGAGCAGCACAGCCAAAGCTAGCTGCCCACCCGGGTGCCGTCTGGTCAACCGATGCCGCAGGCAGAGGCACAGAAAGGCATCACTTCTGAAGCCTGCAGTGTGTCCTAATCGCCCGGTTGTGTGCCAAAAACCTGACGCTCCTAGGACTCACCTGGACTTATGAATCAGTGCTTCTGAAGGTGAGATTTTGGGATTTCTATTTTAAACAAAACCTCAGGTGAATCTGATATCCCACCAGGTGCCGGTGCACTTATCCTATAGCTTTAGGAACCATGTACTAGAAGGTGCGGATTCTCTGCTTTGTAAGTGCTGCTTGTCAGAGATCATTCTCTGAGGTGACTGAGCTACATCATCATGTTCGAATGTAACAAAACATCATGGCTTAATAGAATATCAAAGATGGGGAATCTGTCTCTCTCTTATTTTTCATCACCAACAAACTTGGTTAAAGAACCCTAGCACAGGCCTGGCTGGTGTGGCTCAGTTGTTTGGAGTATCATCCTATAGACCAAAAGATCGCAGGTTTGATTCCTGGTCAGGGCGCACACCAGGGTTGTGGGTTCAGTCTTGGTCTGGGTGTGTATGAGAGGCAACCAACTGACATATCTCTCTCACATTGATGTTTCTCTCTCTCTGTGTGTGTGTGTGTATGTGTGTGTGTGTGTGTGTGTCTCAGGCAATGAAAACACGTTCTCAGGTGAGGAAAAACAAAACAAAAAACAAACCTAGCATAACATGTATTATTTTAATCAGCCTGTGATGCTTTCCATTCTTATAATACACTGATTCTTGCCAGTAAGATGCATTCCACATGCCCACTCACAGAGGGCACTGTTTTCTTGTTAGTTCAGTCTGTTGCAGGCAGTTGGTAACAATAACACACAAAGGAAACAAACAAACAAACAACACCCCCCCCCAATTTCATCAGTAAATTAATCCAAGGAATAGTTTTAAATATTACAGAGGACACAGAAAAATCTCTTTAGTGCAAACTCCCCTGAATCTGAGGAATCTTTAATTTACCATCACTCACCTAGCATCTCTTGACCTGTGATACCTTTGTTTTCACTACTTAGCTAATCCTTGGGTTATATTTATTGGAATAATGCAAAATGAGAAGTTGATGTTTTTTCAGAAAATGTTTGATTACATTCTAATATTTCTTTGCTTTAGATATTTAGAAATCTTGATTTTACTTCTCAGATGCTGTGGTGCATTTAAAAGGATGAAACAGTGCTTCACGAGAGTATATAAAAGTTCATACTGCATGCACAGAGATGCTTTTACCAGGTTAAGGTGTTCCACTGCTAAGTGAAATATAACTTAAAAAACCACACTTAATAATGTGAACTAACCTTGATATTAACATTAATACTCATCAGAGGCTAAACAAAAATGCCTTTATGTTTTATATTTGTAGGTGAACCTGTATTGCCATTTAAAAGATTTTGCACATGTTTGTCTTGGCATATAAGCATTCATTTTGTGTTGTTTAAACAAATGAAAGGACTGTGAAGATTAAATAAAAAAAACTAATAGGGTTGGCCAGCAGCTAGAAGACTTGGGGGGTGGAGTGGGGAAGGAGGCCATTAGAACAATTTAAAAACATCTCTTATACTGGAGAACACAAAAATGGAGTAAAGATAAAATATTAATCGACGCAGGGCGCACAGCAGCACAAATAGCTTTAAAAGCTTCTGTGAATCCTAAGGATCATCACAAGACTCACATCCCTCTACATTTCTTCAAATCATGTTATTCATTTCCTGTTTCCTTTGCGACTGCACAAGTGATGACAGCTACAAAATGCATCATGCATAGGAAGATGGTTAAAAAGGCCTGAAGAATATAAAGTGACAAGCCGTTCAGCTCTCACCCTGGCTTTTCTCAAGCAGCACAGAGTGCGGTCTCTTGTTCTTTCCTTTCAAGGGGGTGGTGTAATGATTACAGCCCCAAACCTATCAGCATGCAGCCAAGCTTCCAGAGGCAGCGGCTCTGTGTTCAAGGTAATTGGTTTACTGTACAGATTCTATTTTTGTATTTATAAAAAAAAGTTAAAAAATGAAATGGTTTAAAAATATATACAATAACCAGTAATATGACATAAGTATCCCTGTCACATGCAGCCAGGTAGCAGGGAGATGAGAAAAACACAGAAAAAGAGAAGAAAAAGTTTGTTTTCTTCTAAAAGAGAAATCACATATTCCTTTAATTCTGCATACTGCCTTTGAAAGGACAACAATTGACTAAAAGGCTCAGATTAAGCAGACTTTGAGTGTAAGCAGTTAAATGACAAAGAATAAGTAGACATAGATCTAAAGTAAATATGTCTTTTTACTGAAGTGCCCACTGCAAATTTTATTGTTCAAAATTGTATCAAGTACACAGAAAATTGGAAGCTGAGTTTGGACAGTGTTCTTCATATGCAAGGGTTGATTTTATGCTGAAAACAAAAAGGAAGAGCCAAATGGTGGGAAGAGAGCCTGCCACAGTCACCCAGCTTCTAACCCAAGGCGAGTTTCTTTGTTTTTCCACAGTGTAAATCATTTCCCCAAAGGCAACAGCCCATTTCACTTGCTGACGTTGCTCTTGAATAGCTTGCCTGACAAGGCTTTCTCATGAGCTTTCAAAGACATCCTATCTGTGCCATTCATCTCCTGCAAAAGCATGAATATAACCTTTCCATCACCTTGACTTTTAATTTCCCCTTCAAAATGGGAATTTTATTAATTGTTCTGACAGGTCATGTAAGTCTCTCAACACAATTCATAAAAATTATCTTCCAATATTCTTTAAAATTAGGATTGTAAACCTGTTCCATATTATAATACTAATGTCTACCTAAAGCCTATGCTGAAGACAGCAAGCTAACCGCACCAGGTCTAATTAAAGAGCTAGTATTTCACAAACTAATTAAAAAGTTACTGTAGAGTGAGTACTACTTGTTAACAGATTTTTGAAGAATAAAAATTCTGACTAGAAATGTTCTCTACATACATGGAAAATAAGGGCTAACAGATTATAGGAGGATTACCGTCCTACTTACACACAGCCCCCTCTTTAATCCCACCAGACACTATAAATAGGAATTAGTCTAGTAATAAGCATAGATTTTCTTGCCAGAGAAAGCCAAGTTCATGGCACTTAATGTAGTTACAACCAGTTCAAGTCACTCCATTTTTTTCATGAAAAAGAAAGAAATATAGAAGGAAAAAAGAATGACCTAGAATAAAGCCTAAAATATATGTACAGTATAAATTAGTACAAAGTACAATATTAGTCCAAAATTCATCTAAAAACAGTCTAAAGAGCAAAATTTTAGTTTTTTTTTAGGTAAAGAAAAAATTCTGTGTAGAGCCTGATTATTCTTTACAGTGTTAAAGAATGGATCCCAGTAAGAGAAATCTGTGAAACAGCAGGTTTACATAACTTCGAAGTACTCCTTATAGGCAATTGGATATAGCTTCTAATCTCAACTATAAATAGACCCTATGTTAAACACGTTATTTTCCAGTAATGTGGCATTTATTGCTTTAAAAAATTCATCACTGCACTATCGGTTCTCATAGTTTGGAAGTACTTCCTTATAACCTGTATATCCCAGTAGTGGGCAACATGGCTCTCCTGTTTCATTATCTGTGGGAAGTGCACTTTGAATTATTCTCTGTATCTGCTCCATCCCTTGTTTTCACTTTAGCTCTTTAGCAGAGGATGTTCTCAAAGATCTGTTCTCATAGATCTTTTGTTTTCATATAGAACTAGCTCAGTAGGACAATTTACTCACACTGCACTAATGTCTTCCAAATATGCAGTTTAGACCCCAATTTCTAATCAAAGATTTGCTCCTTAATTTTTAGTGGTTATAGGAGAGACATCATATAATTCATAATTTTATTCTAGCAATAACATGGAATTTACTTGGGGATTTTTGGATGCTGGTATATACATGAATAATGACACCTAAAGCTTGTAATTAATTGTATTATTTAGAATACTGCAGTTGATGTCAGACCACTAATCTATCAATGACATGTTTCTTTCCTAGCAAAATAATCAAGAAGATGTCAAAATTTCTATTTTGCAAGTATTTCTTGCTTGTTGCAGCTACCTTCTCAGAATACTCCTGCTTCAACAAAACAGTTCTGTAGCAGGACTTGACTTTTCGATGTCTAGATTTCCAGATGTTATTACTCCTGACAGTGGGTATGCATTTACTTCATATGAGTTTAAGAAATCTGTGGAGCTAGAGCTCATCTAATCTGTCCCCGTCACTCTTCATCACCCCCAAGCCAATGGTCAGGCTGAAGGAAAGGTGCAGACTATTTAGGACGCCCTAAAGTGAACTGTTAGAGGAAAGTGACCAAGGGGATTAGCCAAGTTTCTTATCACATCCGGATGTCACTACAAGGGGGACAGCAGGAGTCAGTTCTGCTAAATAAAAAATGGAGCAATACTGCAACTATTCCTTTGACAGTTGCCACATAAAACTTAGCTTAAAATTTACAGACAAACCAGAATATATTCTGGGCATTGTATTCACTCTTAATTCAATTTGTCCATACAAGTTGATCTGGATAAGAATTTTAAAGAGAAGTAAAGAGGGGCATGTTTCTATATAATTTAAATCCCAGTACATGCATTATTTCAAGTATAGATGACCTAGGGTGACATGATACTAATCAGAGTGATTCAGAGTTACAGTCAGTTTTCTAAAATCCCTGCTTGTATTTTATTTCTTTTGAGTTCATTATATGCCATTGCATACTTACTTATTTTAAGTTCAGGTATATTATATAATTAGTTAACGTGGCTTAAGCTTTTTTTTCTTGCTTAAATGCAACCAAACCTCCAAGAGGTCAGAATAAATTGGAGAGGTAGTCTAGGAAAGAGTGAAATCAGGATTAATGTGTCTGCCAAATACCTCCAGTCTTCCCCTTTCTGGGCACATCCTCTGCCCCTTTGATGTCAGGCATGGATATGTGATCTACTCTGACCAATGGGTTTGAGCAAAAGTAATGTGTCTGTTCTGGTTGAAGGCTTTAGGATCCTGTGCCTGAGGAACTGTATTCTACTTCTCTGTTAAGGTAACTGTGGAAGCTTGTGTTGAAATGGAGCATTAGTGACTCTGAGTCCCAGATTGGCTACGAAGAACAGAACCTCCTTGCCAATCTATCCTGAATACACTGAAAGGGTGAGAAATAAACATTTGCTGTATTAAGCTATTAAGATTTTTGTATGACTGCAGAATTACCTAGGTCATCCTGACTTGTACAATGTGTAACCAAAATAATAAAATATTAATAACTGAAGCCATGGAGAGTTTTATACAAAAGTGATTAATTATGCCAAATATTTAAGTTCAAAAGTAAAAAGCAACTAAAGCTTGACTTAATTACTATCTTCAAGTATAGAAACAGGGTTGTATTTTCTTTTTCTTCCTACTAGAAATGTGCTAACAATTTTTCAAAAAGTAGTTCTCCTATTTTAGGAAAAGAAACTAACCTGAAGCAAGGCAATTTGGGTTTGGCAATAAAAGAAAACTTAAAAAATCCTTATGTTATAAAGGAGGAATGTGAAGCAGAGGAAGGGGAAATGATGAAGGCTGTGTAGTCCCCTTTCCTAGATACCGAGAATAAGGGGCATCCCTCCAGGACACTCCCAGACTGCTTCCTTAGTGAACTTGAGAATTTTAGAATTTAGAATAAAAACTTGAGAATAAGGCTCAAGGATCCCCAAAGAGGTTCATAATTTAGCTTAAAGGGGTCTGCGACCTGATTAAGCCGTTACATTGTGCCTGCATCCATACATTTTCAGACCATAGGACATGTGGCTTGAATGAGAATCTCAAAGGGCGCTCCACCCAAAAGAAAGCTAAGAACCATGGCTAGATACTGGCTCTATACAAAATGGAAAATTATAACACATAATCTTAAATTTGATTCTACAACCCTCTTAAGGGATGGCAAATCTGTAACTTTACTTTTACCAAAAGATCAGTGTGGGGCATGACAAGAATTTTTACTTCAGCCACCTTAAACTGAAAATTAGCTTTGCAAGGTCAGGAACACTGACCTTGACCTCTAACCAGGAATTTAATTAGGGTTGACTCCAAAAGGTTTGGAGAAAATGTTTTAGAGGGGTTTGGGATTCTATTTTCTTCCCCATCCCTAAGGTCTGCTTGTGTCTCCTTCTGAAAAGGTGAACCAAGAAAGGTTGGTTTAGCTTTCTACATATTTTTTTTTTTTTTGGACTGTCAGAATCAAAGATGTCCACACTCAATTGCTGCGGGGGTGGGCTTGCTGAACTGCTGTACGTCCCCGAGCATCTTGGCTGTTCCCACTGGCCACCCAAGTCCCAAAGGAAATTATTATACAAGGCAGGGGATTCTTTTAACAATACTCTTCTGTCCTTCCCCCACACTTGATTGTTTCCATTTTATTATTAAAACCATATAAAATAAAGTTATAAAATAAGCATGTAAAGAATCAAAATTAGATGCTTTAGAAAACTTCTCCAAGTATAAAGGAAACACAAGGCAAAGCTACTGAAGCGGGGTTGTGAACAGCATAGTGGAGAGAGCATGAACGAGAAGCAGGGGTTTCTTCCCATTAACCTATCTTCCTTTCCTTCCCTCCACTTAACGGAGAAAAGAGTAAAATGAAAACTTAACTGAGTTCTGCTTCTGGCTAGGATGAATAGCTTAGGAAAATGCAACACTCCAACCCAAAATTCATAAAGGTGAAAAAAAACAACCAGAAGACAAAACCCAATCTAATGTGACAGAAGCCAGAGTACTGGTTACCTTGGCAGTGGGCAGGGGAGAGGTGATTGTTGTAAGGCACCAGGGGTTTCTGAGAGATTTGATAATATTCTATTTTTTGATGTGGATGATGGTTAGATTAATATGTTCATTTTGTGGACACTCATCAAGCTGTACTTATAACTATGTACTCATATGTATATAGCATATACTTCGGTAACATTTATTTTTATTTATTTACTTTTTAATTTTTACCTGAGAATATGTTTATTGATTTTTTTCAGAGTGGGGGAAGGGGAGGGGAGAGAGAGAGAGAGAGAGAGAGAGAGAGAGAGAAACATCAATCAGGTGCCTCCATATGCACCCAGAATGGGGATTGAACCTGCAACCTAGGTATGTGTCTTGCCTGGGAATTGAATGCTTATGGGATGACACTCCAACCAACTTAGCAACTTGGCCAGGGCAATAACATTTATCTTTAAAAACATGTTAACTGATTATAATAGGGCTGCTGAATGCCTGAAATATGTCATTT
This sequence comes from Anoura caudifer, assembly GCA_004027475.1. Taxonomy (NCBI): domain Eukaryota; kingdom Metazoa; phylum Chordata; class Mammalia; order Chiroptera; family Phyllostomidae; genus Anoura; species Anoura caudifer. Next base: position 25,128 of record PVKU01000340.1, on the reverse strand, counting down.
GCAAAATGCGAGCGTATGTACATTTTCTCTGAGATCTGTATCTTTTGGACATTTTGCTGAATTTGTTCAAATTTACCCGTTAGGATTATTCTCCTCTTGCACTGTTATATAAGTACTAGTCTGAGATGGGATCATCTTTGGCTGGCAAGTTCACAAGCAACACCATCTTGTATAAAGCATTGCCCATTTGGCATTGCATCTGCCTTGAATGTGGTTTTGGCTTATGTACTTCAGAAAACCACACTGCATGTAGTCAGTTGTCCACCTTCCCCCACCCCCGAAACTCAACTCAACATCAACTAACCTCAGTTTTATGATGGGGGAAAGAAGAGATTTTATATGGAATCTACATAGCCTGTAATTATAAAATAATAACCTGCACAACATTTTAAATAGGCAAAACTTTGAAATATTGCTTGCAAACTATACTTTTTAATAGCATCACTACATGTAACAACAGATCCCTTTAGAAGGTAATTGAATTAAATCTCACAATAAGTTTCAACAATCAATAGACAAATATTCAGAGGTTACAGTAACAAAAAAGAACAATGAGAACAGAAGTCTGCAAATACAAACTAAGGAATGCACAAATTATACCATTATCAAATTCAAGAATTTGAATTTCTATTCACAGCTGACAGGGAATATTTTAAGGCAGCTGTGAAAACCACCTACAGAAATTAAAACAAAAATATCAGTTCTGCTTTAGAATTCAATAACTCAATAGTAATATTGACACACACATTTTTATAACTTGCTTATTTCACTGATTGCACAGCAATGGCTACTAAACTGATGTCACTACTCCCAGCTGTAGTCAACAGCAGCAGCGAATCCAAGGCACTGTACCCTCATGTATTTCATCCTGTACATTTCTGTGAGGCTTTAATACTAAGAAGAACATAAGATCACCAGTTAGGTAAGCCTCAGTTTTACACAAACTAGTTGCTTGCCTGTGGTGAAATCATTTATTCATTTTTCACATTTTCTCTTCTGTAAAATATAACTTGAGTCACTTCTGAGTTTCTCTGAGAGTTCTAAGTTCCATGGTCCTATAACTCATCAATCCCTGGTGACAACCAGTAATATCTACCATGATACATGATCCCAAGATAGTAATCCTGCCAGTTAGGCAACCACCATGGCAAACTCAGCTCTGGTTTTGATCTTGAAAAAAAAAAAAGAGAGAAGAAACCTAAGTCTCCTACGGAAGCCTACAACCTGAGGATAATGGAAATAAAAGCAAACAATGTAATGTAATATCTGACTATGCTTTTATAATCACTACCACAATGCTTAGTTCATACAAAGTAGTTACTTTTTATTTGACTGATGAATAAATAAAAAGGAAAATGAGGAATGACTATATAGTACATCCAGTGATTTGTGCAATGTGCCAGCCATCTGGGCTTTATTATCTCTGTATGTAATTGTTCTTTATTAGAGAATATGAATGATTAAGACAGAGACATCTGGCCCTGCTTATATACCCACACTGCAAGTTTTTTTTTTTAAAAGATATACCTAGTATAAAGATATACTAACATTTATATTGGGATATAAATGCTGACTTAAAATTTGTTTAAATCCCTACCAATAATGTTTTACAAAAAAACATCTCTTTCTAAGAATGATGCCTGAAGCAAGATTTCTACCAAGCTTTGCAGGTGAATATTTTCAGATTTATTAGATTATATAGGTACATGTATACATGTATATACAACCTTGCTGCAGAATAGCTTTTCTACAAGAAATGTCCTGAATGAAGACCAAGAAGGGAAACTTCTAATTGCTTTTATTTTTGCCTAAGACCAGAGCCAACAATGTCAGAAAATGATTAATACCCAGACATTCTCACTATTGTCAAAATAGTGCACAAAGAGGCGGAAGGCAGGATTGCCTTGGGCATTCCCAGCTCCCTGACGTCAATTCATATCAAATTCAGGTAACTTGCTGGGCCAGCTGCTTGATTCTCCGGGGTTCTGAGAATCCAATTCTCTTTAAAATGAGGTTGCCATCTAAATACCATCAAAGCTACTTTGAAAAACTGGCACAAGAGCTTAAGCTTTTCAGAATGCCTTTTACCACCCCACAACAGCAAGCCTGCAGAAAATGATCAACTCTTTCCTATTCTCTTTAATTATGATCATATCACAATATAAAATATTTATTTCTGGACCCCACAGTTTGACTTGTAGTAGGGACAGTCAGAGCCCTGTTAAAATTTACCTCATCGAGTTTCATAGATGCAATTTGGCTAAGGACTCTGTAAGGCGTGTGTCACTGCTGGGATTCTGAAAGCTGTGTTGCCTAGGAAACCATGTTGTTTGATTTGTCTGTTCCCCCACAGCTTGCTCGTCCTTCCCCAGCCTTTTCACTATGTCACTAATGTCACCGTAGACTTTTTGTGGCTGCTCTTCAGAAATAGAAAAGGCTTCCAAATATTTGAAATATCCCCTTAATTATTTCTCCACTAACAGTTGTAAACTTTTCATCTTAGTTACCATAGATGTTTTTCTCTGCCACCCTAAATTAGTTCTTTACAAATTAATAATGATAGCTAACAAACGTTGCTTACTATGTGTCCCCTACTCTATGCCTTATACATAGATATTACTTCAGTTAAAATATCACACCTTAAAGATATAGATATGATTATCCTCATTTTATTGGTGAAGAAATGTAGGCCCATAACTGTTAAGTGACCTGTTCAGTGGCACAGTTTGCAAGTAGTGGAGCTGAAATTTAACCACATAGTGAGGTTACAATGTCCATGTCCTTCGCCATCAGTATATATTATCTCACCTTCTGAGCACAGAAAGCCCATGAAAGAAAAAGTCTATAAACCTTTGAAGAATTAAATCGCCAATGCCTTTGCCACTTGCCTAAAAATACTCAGTTATTATTACATGTGGATTATAAGCCAATACTTGACACCTTTGTGATGTATTGGGGAATAAAAAGAAAATAATAAAATGTTTGCTCCTCCATTGAGAACTTAACTTTACAAATACAATTTATTTCGCAAAAAAAAGTATGCCTTCTTGTTTTAGTTTCCCACCCAAGAGCTATCTAATTCAGGCATGTTTAGAAGGGGAAGTAAGATAATAGGGCTCTTAAATCCACCATTTAAAAATCTTAAGATTATCTTTTCAGTCCCTATAATCCAAATTCAAAGAAGAGAAACAAATAAAATCCTAGAATATATGGACCAGGGAAGACAGAAACTGCTATATCGATAATAGAAAGGAAAGCAGAGTCTCAGAAGGGATGTAGAAATGATGTTCTTTCTGGACCAAAAAAAGGCTTCATAGGAAGGTATTTCCAACTCTGCTCCCAAAGGTGAGTATAGCTACTGGACGTGAAAAGGGGGAGGGGAATTTCCATCAGAAAGGACATTATTAAGTGCAGAAAATGGAAATGACTAAAAAATCATTTAAAAATTTTATGAAGAAATTGTATGTGTTCAGCAGAGACTAAGAGGTAATGAGTAAATGTGACTGCAAGGTGGACTGCGAGGCTGAGGGCAGAAGCCAGGCGCCCATTCCCCGCACACAAGGGACTCACGTGTGACCTGGGCAAGCTACTTACATGCAGCTTCCCCGTGGGTCAAATGATGCCATTGGCTATTTCATTTTCCTATTTAGTAATTTGTTTACTAAATTATGCACAGTCTTTTTCCACAGAAAGGGTTCAAAGCAATTTTTAAGGCTATAAAAGCCAACATTTTAAAAAGTAGATCGATCAAGTAGAAAAGAAACACTAAAAAGTGCCAGAAATTAGGCTAATACGAAAAGACACATCAAGAATAATGACATGGTAGGTATGAACTTGACTTTAAGCTTTCAAGCCACAAGTGAAACCCAGTGAGGTGCAGAACGCAGGAGAAATATCTGCCTTGTGAGATCAAATGAGGTCCTGTAGGTGACAAATGTTAAACTCTTCCCCACACCTGTGCTCTATGCCTAGAGCTGGTCAGGAAGGACACTTGCCAAGACAGTCATTTAGAGAACTATCACAGGCACTCTGCGAGGCCATTTCCCCCACTCCCTTCCTGACACACCTCAGACACACGCGGTGCGGGCCCACGGTGAGAATCACCCTCACAGCCCACACTACCTTTGCCCTTCGTGGGAAGTGCTCTTGAGACAGTAACTTAGACATGGCTCTGGGTGCCTCCTGGTTCCCTCAGACTTCAGCAGATCTCCATTAACCAGTGAATAGACAGGACATAGATCTTACAGCATCAGCAAAGGCCGTAAAAGTTTAACAGTTGCAGCGAAGTATATATATATATATATAATGGATTTAAAAGTGCGACGACATTCAAGGCCTGTAGGCCATTCAGTCTGTAGCTTTCATTTCCTTTCTTAATCTCACATTTGCATGCTTTACCAGTTACAAATAATTTGAGCTATTCAGCCTCTGCAATCTGAGAAAGAAAAAAAAAACAGCCAAGAAATGTGCATCTTGTAAGATTTGGAATATGGCTACTTAATATATTAGAAATGAATTTTGAATAGATAAGCTGTTTGAATACATATTTGAAACACCAACACAGGGAACATCTCATTTTATGTATTGTGGCTTTTTAATAAAATTGGAAATGGTGGTGTTAGTGTGTGCATAGCTGTGCACACTGCTTAGGAGTTAAGTAATGCCAAGATATGCAGTCATATAAAAATTACTGGATATATATTTGGCAGAACAAGAAACTTTTTAATAAAACATAATCACTGGGACTATCTCTTTTTTTTGAGGAGTCTTCAGAGAGCTTTCAAAATATAGTTGGAATATCTGTGGTTTCAAGAAATTAGCATGCATTCAAACACAACAGTTGAATTATTATCATGATAAAGTAGTTTTGGATGTATTAGGATTGATGGTTCAGCTGGCAAGTAAAATCTGAGGGTGAGTGGGAGAGAGGCAGATGTACAGAACATCTGTGCTTTCCAACTGAGATGAGTCAAAAGAGGAGGAAAAGGACAAACTTCTGTGGCAAATAAGCTTTGGGCTGTTACCCAATCCAAGCCAATTTCTTTATTTTAATATTAATAAGAGCTCTTGCTATTGCTCACTCTGCAATACTGTTCTCCTCCTGGGGCTTATACTTTTAGTTTTACAAAACTCAAGCCTCTAGAAAATATTAATTAGCCTCTCTCTTAATATGTCAGGACTGGTTTTTAATTAACTACAATTTAAGCTGATAAATGGAATTAGTTTGTTTTTCAGACCTTCATATTTCTAGGGAGAATCACACACAATAATTTACATTCATATCTTAAGGAATCCCACTTGGAAAATACAGATTATTTGGTGTAAGAATCTGAGGTATTTGTTATTTTAATGAAAGCAGATATGTGGAGTCTCAGTATTCTTTTGTTCTTCATTGCCTTGATATTCTCAATAGTTGAATTAATAAGATTTGGGATGCCTTAGCAATAGGGATGAATTCTTATTCATTTCTTTGTCCCCACATAAAAAAGAGCTCAAGATAACTCATTAATGAGAATGAAATGAAAATATTGTTCTGTGGTTGAGTCTCAATATTGTGCATTTTCAGTTTTCTCCTTATTTATTTATATTTTAATAACCTACCAACACTTCTTTCCCCATGCAGTTGTTTTCTCATATATATAATAATGATAACAGTATCTAAGACTTCAACTTTTTAAAAGCATGTGTTTAATAAAATTCCTGGTATTTCTCTGGAGATAATGAAATTATAACTATAGCATTGCCTTAATAAAATAACAATAACATTTTAATTGGTTATTACTGCCAGTGTACCAAGAATACCATTTCTTAAATATTTGCTTATTTCCTTAGACTCCCATGTGCCCACAAAACTGAGACACCCTTACAAGTAAGGTATAGCAATTTGTTTCCATTTTAAAAAATCAACTGTGGAGTAAGTACCCTCTTGAAATAGGTCTCCACATGCCAAAATTTAAATAGCAGCTGGTTGAACTTAGTCAAATGAAAATATTAAAAGTATTTAATATACTGTTTTTCTTCCAACTCCACCACCACACACAAAATAGTTTTTTAAGTGACCATAATAAATAAGTTTTGAGTAGTTCCTTTTTGTCAATCACTCTGTCTAGTGCCTTCTAATACATCACCTCAGTTGTTTATACTCGTCCCATGATACACATATTATGATCCCCATTTTATAAATGTTGCAGAAGAGGCAAACAACAAAGGTGGGAAAAATTAAAGCAACAAAAGTGGTTTCATAACTTTGAAAAACATTCCATTCAGAGATTCCACGCTTAGGTACAGAATTTAAACCACTTACACATACAGTGTCGCTTATTTGCTGTATCTACACCTGGCATTCCCTGCATGCCTTTATACTCCTGCCTGCGTGGACTAGAATGACTAATAATATTAAATTGAAGTCAATGGAGCTATTATACCCAAACTGTCTGGTTCTCTTGATGCAGTACAGAAAGTAATTGAACAAGTAAACATGTAATACTTTATTGTGCATGAAAAATTAATTAGCAACTGATATGGTACCACAAAACTAAAAGGCTCAATCATTTCCTCCATCATAAAACAGGTCTACAAAGTATGTGTCTATTAGGGAGCACAGAGAAAGTCTGCTTCACAGAGAGGGAAAGAACATGAGTCCAAAGCCCATGAATGGAGGATCAATCTTGGTTCCATGTACTAGCTAAGTGGATTCGGGCAAGTTACTTCTTCTCTTTCTGAGTTTATTCTCCCTTATCTTGAACATGTAGTGACTGTAAGGTATATCTGTGACATTTTATTTATGTCTAAATATTATTTCAAGTAAATTTACCTTATGATAAGACAGTTAACATCTGCTACTTCTGGGCAATGATTATATAGGTGATTTTATGTTTCTTTCTATAACTTAAAAAAAATGTTTTTATTGTTCCATTACAGTTGTCCCCATTTTTTCCCCATTACTCTCTCCTGCCCTACCCACCCCCCTTCCCACATTAAATCTTTCCCTTCATTGTCTTTGTCCATGGGTTCTATATACATCTCATTAAAAAATAATAAATAAATAACATGACAATTGATAACAGTAACTTCTTACGGGGAGGGCTGAGATGAACTTTAAATCAAATATCATGTAAAGCGGGTAACACATAAGTAGGTTCCTTTCATATATTAATTCCCTTGCAATTGCTTTCTTGGCAGTACACCTCGCCAATTTCAATCATGAGACTGAATTCTGACAATCTAATGAAGCAAGTCAGTAGTGACTGGTAAGATGCTAATTAAGTATCTACTATACAGGAAAATCCACAACATTGAAAGCAAATTCCATTCACATTTTTCAAAAAACCTTTGTATTCTCATTTTTTTAGTGGTAATATGGTTATATTTTTAAAGTCCTACTTTTTTAGAGATACAGATTGTAGTAATGTATGATAGAATATTTAAAATTTGCTTTAAAACATTCCAGAGTAGAAAAAATGAAAGGGAGGAAAATTGAAATACAATTGGCAAAATATTTATAATTAATGAATCTAGTGATTCATTATAGTATTTACTTTGTGTATCTTTGAAATTTCTGTAAAGATTTTTTTATTAATAAAAAAGACTCTGCTATACCCTGCAACCCTACGTATTCTCTTATATGCGTTCCTTGTTCAGTAGTGTATAAGTTCACAAATGTTCATTGCAGATATTTTTGTAGTTTTAGAACTTTATTTGATAATCAGCAGTTAGTTCTCATCCACATTAATGAATAATAACTCACAAGTTATGTAACATTCAAATGTTTTTCTCAGTATTTCTGTTGGAAGATGAAATAAAAACTCACAGTGCTTTTGATGTTACTGTTTAAATGCATATATGTATACATATTGAAAAAGAAAATCAGATACTTTATTTCTTACTTTATCTAACTTTTCACAATAAATGCTACAATTTAATAGAATGAATAAGATATTTAAAATATTAAACTGTAAAGGAGACAACTGTACTTGAATAACAATTAAAAAAAGTTAAAGAAACAAGAGTTGTTCTAAATTATAATTTTTTTACTTCAATAATTTATTTAAGGCCCATTGGCAAAAAAATGCAAATTATGCATTAGACACATTTTAAAAACACTTCTAAAATAAAAGAGAAACTTTTGCTTTTGCAGGTGGTTGTAATCATTTTAAAAATTAATTTAAAAATTAATGTCAAGTTGTTGAAAATGACAACACCTCATTTTTTCACCTTCTCTCGTTCTAAAGTGATATTGCATAGTAAGTGACCTGGATCTCATCCAATTATAAACAGAAATTATATAATTTTCTTTCTCTAGTAAACAACAACCCATGTTATAGTCCAAATGATAGGTATCCTGGTGATTTAAATATATAATTGTAATGTCCTAATGTGTAGGTAAGATGTTAGGACAAAAACTGAATTATTAACTAGAGATTAATGTGGCCGAGAATTTAGGATCCAACATAAGAGGTGAGAAGATTGATTTATGTATCAGTGTTTAAGTTGAATTTATGAAGCCATAGTCTCAGAAGGGTGTGCACAACACCAGAATTGGAGCATTATGGGAAAAGGTGGATCATATGTTTCTATGCATAAAAGAGTGACCTGATCACATTTGACCACATCACAAAACAGGTCTTTTTTCCCATTTATAATAAAGCTACTTCAAAAATTAAATGGCTTAATACACAGGCGTAACAATAAGATGAGAAGGAACATGAGCTTTGTAAACTTGGGTTTGACCCCAGTAACCCCAATTAAGATTAGAGAAATACTTCCTTTAACACTCTCCAGCATGATATTAAAAGTGCAATCCAACCCAGTCAGACAGATAATGTAATGCTCTGAGTGTTACTACCTGGTGTGATACTGAAAATATAATGCAACCCAGTGAGACAGGCAATGAAATGCTCCAAATGTTACTACCTGGTGCGTTCAGACCAACAACAGCAGGGAAAATATCATCTAAACTGCTGGAATTGTTTGGGTTTCATTTGTGAATATCACAATGTGTCAGACATGTAATGAAGGAGCTTTCTAGAAGTTGTATAGCCATTAAACTAGAAAGCTCCTAGAGGCATTATCATGTTGGTAGAAGGATGGATTATACATAGATCTCAAAAATAAATCTAGCTAGAATTAAGGTACAAATTCAGCTCCTGAACATCTACTGGGGAAAGTCAGAGACTTAATTTGATATGAATTATCAAATCTGTGAACCCAAGGAAAATACACTGAAAACTTCTTCCTGGTCTACATTAACTCTTACAGGAAGTGAGACACCAGGAGAAATTAGTCACAGCTTTCACTTCATTAAAATGCTTTAAATTCTTTTATGCTCAACTTTTGCCTTTTTTTCCTTTGTGATTTCCATTAATTATTGCAAAAATAAGTCATGACAAGGTATCACAATGATCTTTTAAACTATTATTAACTATCCCTAATTTCCATCTTCCAAAAGACCAGAGAAAGTTCTTAAAGTCTAACAGCAAACATTATGCTCCTGAGTAAGGACTTTGTAACAGCTCGACCAAGAGCCTTCCTCCTGCAACAAGCACAGAAAAATGTCTCTTAGTGATTGAGAAAGACTTTGAGGTGCACCTCAACATTGTCTCTCACTTGGAGCCTCATTTGGAATGAATGGATTCGTTCTAAACATTTCTCTAACACAAGGCTAGTCTCTAAACATAGTCTCCTGCATTCAAATCCCCTTCAGGCAACTCTGCAATTATCAACTAAGGCAGAACAATCTCTGGCTGCTATTTTTGTCAATATGTTTCTCTGCCATATCAACCCCAGTTTAGCCTTGCCTTCTCCACCAACAGTTACCCCCAGTGACCTTCCCTGGATCTTCTTTAACTGTTGTGATATTGTCAGCAAACTCACATACATTCTGATCACTTCTAAAGATAACGTGTTCGTCTCCTTGGTTACACTGAAATCAAGCTTCCTTCTGATGACACCAACTTTGAAAATTTTCGTTTAATCTGTAGTGGCTTTCTTGTTTGTTATGTTTTTTGGAGTCCATTATCTTAGCTCCATTCTTCAACAAGGCTTTGCCTTTGCAAACACACCCCATCGACTTATACCCCTCTCCGTGTGTCTATTATTTATTGACCAACCTCTGAACCCTTTTCTAACTTTCAAACTCCATCAAACCTCATCAGAAATCCTTACCTCCATATCTCCATTTCATTTCCATTTCTGAGAAGTACAGAAACCTTTCCCACCCTGATCTGACTGGCAATGGTATCACTTCTTACAATGAAGTTCACAAATTCTAATCCTTCCATTTCTTGCTTGTATGTCCCTTCTGATCTCCACCCTTCCCCCAATGTCATTTCTGGTACTGTATTCTTTTCTTGGTTTGTTGTATTATAGTCTCCCATGTTGGAACAACTTATTTTCTTCCTTATTTAGCCTGGACTCCAGAATTTAATTTTCTAACCATATTCACATTGGCACCCTTTACTCTCCAGAAGCCCTACCTTGTGAAACCCAAACTTCCTTCCATTATAGCATTCTTCCCAATAATAGCAAAGCCATGTCTTTCAATACTTGTTATACATATTTTCCTTCATCTATTTGCCTTATAATTTTGATTATGTTTGTTCATCTAGTTGTTGATTTTTAAAATTATATTTGGGTAGCCTCATCTGTCAGCCTTTGTGCCTCCAATAAAAAAATTTAGTAGCATATCCTTTACCTATGTTGGAACATAGGTGTTACACAGGCAGATCTGAAGTTCAAATTTGGTCACTTCAACAAGAAAATTTTTTTTGAACATAAAATAATTTTTACTTCATTTCTTTTTTTGCTTTTAATTTTTAAATATATTTTATTGATTACACTATTACAGTTGTCCCATTTCCCCCCTTAATTCCCCTCCACCCTGCACACCCTTCCCACCCACATTCCCCCCCTTAGTTCATGTCCATGTGTCATAAGTTCTTTAGCTTCTATATTTCCCACACTATTCTTGCCCTCCCCCCATCAATTTTCTACCCACCATCTATGCTACTTATTCTCTGTACCTTTTCCCCCTCTCTCCTACTCCTCCCACTTCCCTGTTGCTAACCATCCATGTGATCTCCATTTCTATGGTTCTGCTCCTGTTCTATTTGTTTGCTTAGTTTGCTTTTGGTTTAGGTGTGGCTAATAATTTGCTGTCATTTTACTATACATGCTCTTCATCCTCTTTTTGTTAGATAAGTCCCTTTAACATTTCCTATAATAAGGGCTTGATGATGATAACTCCTTTAACTTGATCTTATCTGAGAAGCACTTTATCTGCCCTTGTATTCTAAATGAAAGCTTTGCTGGATAGAGCAATCTTGGATGTAGGTCATTGCCTTTCATGTGTTGGAATACTTCTTTCCAGCCCCTTCTTGCCTGTAAAGTCTCTTTTGAGAAATCAGCTGACAGTCTGATGGGAACTCCTTTGTAGGTGACTGTTTCCTTATCTCTTGCTGCTTCTAGAATTCTCTCCTTCATTTTAATCTTGGCTAATGTAATTATGATGTGCCTTGGTGTGTGCTTCCTTAGGTCCACCTTCTTTGGGACTCTCTGAGCTTCCTGGACTTCCTAGAAGTCTATTTCCTTTGCCAGATTGGGGAAGTTCTCTTTTATTATTTGTTCAAATAAGTTTTCCACTTGTTACTCTTCCTCTTCCCCTTCTGGTACCCTTATAATTTGGATGTTGGAACGTTTAAAGATGTCCTAGAGGTTCCTAAGCCTGTCCTCATTTTTTTGAATTCTTGTTTCTTCATTCTTTTCTGTTTGGTTGTTTCTTCCTTCTGGTCCACTCCACTGATTTGAGTCCCAATTTCCTTCCCATCACTCCTGGTTCTCTGTGCATTTTCCTTCATTTCACTTAGCATAGCCTTCATTTGTTCATCTAATTTGGGACCAAATTCAACCAATTCTGTGAACATCCTTATCACCAGTGCTTTGAACTGTGCATCTGATAGGTTGGCTATCTCTTTGTTGCTTAGTTGTATTTGCTCTGCAGCTTTGATCTGTTGTTCCATTGGGCCATTTTCTTTTTTGTCTTGATGTGCCTGTTATGTATGAGAGGCAGAGCCTTAGGTGTTCACGAGGGTGGAGCAACCCAGGCACTGGGTTATGATGCTGTGTGTGGAGGCGGGGTTCAAGAGTGAACAATGGTGCTTGCTCCACTCTCTGTCGGATTTTAGTCCCTTCCGTGCTTCCCCCAAGCAAACTGGGCCTTTCTAGTGCTGATTCCCATGTGGGTGGGCTTGTGTACGTTCCAAGACGCTGTGGGTCTCTCCACCAAACTCTCCTGTAAGGCTGGGAGTCTCTCCCGGCACCTCAACCTGCACAGGTGTTTTCAATTGGTGTTTTAAGGCTTTATTTCCCCCAGCTGGAGCCCTGGGTTGCTGGGTTGCATGGTTTGTCTCGCTCCTCAGTTTCACCTGGTTTATCAGCATGCGAATGTGGGACTGCCTGGTCAGCCAGCTGCCTTGAGTGCTGTGCCTGACTTCACAGTCAGCGTCTCTCTGGGTCTACCCGTTGCCACCCCGCTACCGGGGTCTGCCAGCTTCAGCCTGCATGTCTGGGGTCTGCCCGCTGTCAACTTGTGCGCCTGGGGTTTTTCAGCTGCTGCCTTGTGCCCCCAGTGCTACCGCTTCCACAACCCCTCTCCACCCCTCTGGATGCCGCCCAATTCAGCCCCTCCTACTGGTCTGGATGCATATGTCGATTTTAACTCCTTGGTCATCGGACTTCCATATAGTTCATTTTTTTTGTCAGTTCTGGTTGTTATTTTGTTTCTAAATTGTTGTTGTCCTTATTTTGGTTGTGTGAGGAGGCACAGTGTGTCTACCTATGCCTCCATCTTGGCTGGAAGTTCTCAACAAAAATTTTTAAACACAAATATACTAGGCAGAGTGGATATATAAAAGAATAGCTCTTGACTTCAGAGAGTTTACAATCTTTGAAAAATAAATATGTAGGCAAATTTCGATATTACAGGTATATAGCAAATGCAATGAAAGCTGTCTATTAGCATATAGGGGCACAGAATTAAATGATTCTTCAAAAGCAGGAAAGTGAAGGAATGCATTCAGAGGTGGATGGAATTTGACTTGAATGTCAGAACGTCAATGAGTGTAATCTGAGAAAGAGGAAAGCAGAAGTTCTAGAAGGAGAGAACAGCAGGTTGTATGCAAGACCATGAAAGCACCTAGACATAAACAGCAGGGTGACCTATGTCCTGTTTCCTTTTGAACCTGCATTTCTCATATAAAAATTAATAGATCTCAGTTCTTCTCGAAAAGTCCATTTTAAGCAGGAAATTAAATCATATTAAGTGTATTCAAAGGAAAATGCTGAAAGAATTAGTTTAGGGAAGTTACTGAAAACCTTCCCATAGTTTGGGGACTCTATTCTGTAGTTTCTTGAAATCTCCAAAGAGTTGTAAGCAGAAATGTTGCCTTCTTAGTTTTATGTTTTGATAGTTTTCTCCAGTGGCTGTGTAAGCAATGAATTTAAGTGGAGAGAAAATTAAAGGAGGGGAAGCCAATTAGAAAGCTGTTACAAGGGTTCAGTGAGATCTGATAAGGACCTCAGTGAGTGCCGTCATAATACAATTGATAAGAAGGGAAAGACTTTTGAAATATTTAGCATAAACCATCAGCAAGTTTGGGTGATTGATTCATCGCACTAGCTAACTATACTGCCAAAATAATGGAAGAGCAAGAGATGTGAATTCAGACTTTGACAGGTTGTGGTTGAGGTGCTACTTGGAATATGAAATGGAATCAACAGTAGAGCATAAATTTTAAGGCGGGTTTGGCAATGAAGATAAAGCCTGAAGAGGCATGAACATGCTCTTGACATCTAAAACTCTTAAATTACCTGAAGTTTCCCTAGGAAATGTTGAAGTACCTTTGGAAACCTGAAGAAGCTGCCATGTTCTACTGATCCCTCTGTCTCCTTGCAGTGGTGTCCCCTCTTCATAGTTGCCCCCCTTATCCATGAGCAATACATTCCAAGACCTCCAGTGGATGCCTGAAACCATGGATAATACCACTACTCTTGCACTTTGGGGCCGTTGTTGAGTAAAACAAGGGTGACCTGAACACAAGCACTGCAGTCCTGCAAGTCAATCCCATAACTAAGACAGCTACTCAGTGACTAAGGGGCTGAGAGGGTGTACAGCGGGGAGACGTGATTCACATTCCGCATGGGACAGAGTGGCACTTGTGAGATTTCATCACACTACTCAGAATGCACACAATTTAAAACGTATGAATTGTTTGTTTCTGATTTTTATTTAATATTTTTGAACTGTGGATAACTGAAATCACAAAGACTGAAGCCACAAATAAGGCGGGACTGGCATATTGTAATTTCTCTGAGGATTCAGGCAATCCTTTCTTTATCCCTGTATCCCTCAGATCTCATAAAGTGTGTCTCTTAGAAGACAGCAATCACTCAGTACATCTTTGTTTAATTAAAAGGTCCTTCCTTTATAGCGTATAATACCATTTCAGTCCATGGAGGTCATAGAGCAGGTAATGACTGGATTAAATTTATGGGGCATAGCAGAGGACAAAAAATACCATAGGCCTTCATGCATATAATATGTTCCATCAATAGATAAGTCAGACTATAACCCCCCCAAAAGAAAAAGAGGTCGGACTTGCATGGTGTGACTTTCAAAGGTGAAACACCCACCAAAATAAATAGATACTAGCCTAAAAGAATAGTATCTGTTTAATCACCTCCAACCTGACAGAGTCAGGTTTCAAGAAATGTGGCTCAGATTCAGAAAACTGTAAACTTGGGCTCAGAGCAAAGGAGTTTCTTCAATACACGTACGTCCACCAATTAAAACCTGGAGCGAATACTGAAAAGATAGAAACATTTTGTTCACTTTGAAAACAAGATAAATGAGACTTGGATAGTTATATAAAGTCAATTAGGAAACAGAAAGCATTATTCTTTTCCATTTAGATTCCCAGAGATGTTTTTCTCTCCATTTTCATCTCATACAACACTCCTTACAAGTGTTTTTGTTTTTCATCTTGTAAGACACTCCTTAGGGAATATTGCAAGAATTATTCTCTTTATATTGATATAGAAACTAAAACATGGAGAAATTCCAGTGGAAAGGACAAGCTAACATCTGATTCCACACTATTTTTAATCTTAAATCACAAGCCATTAATAAAATAGAGGTGTTTTATAGAACATTAAAAAGCCTTAATGTATCTTGCTACTATTGCTTTTACTTGACTATATTTGAAGAGTAGAGCTGTCTCTTAACTGTCATTTAATTACAGTGTAACTTCTGTATTGGGATAAAAGAATCTAGACGAAACCCAAAGACAGTGAATAGCATTCAAACATATAATTTAAAGAGGGCTCTGCTGCTGAAGACCCCTCATTTCAGTATCATTCAGGGCAGAAAAAAGGAAGTTAAGACTACAATGTTCTGTGATGTTAATTTCATGCTGTAGAGCTCTTAGGTAATTTTACAGAGTGTGGTAAAGTGATGAAGGTTGGATAGGTTCATCATCCATGACCACCCCTGGAGAAAAACAGTAAAAACTGAATTTGGACTCTCCAAAACTTGTGTTGTCAAGTAAAAGGAAAATGAAAACAGTAGAATAACTCAATGAAACTGATGGATGTCTGGGGGCAGATTCCTTTCCATGGAAGCCCTCTCACTACTAATGGTCCATACAAAGGTTCTCATGAAACCCAAGACTGTACAATACAGCCAGTGCTGTGCACTCAGTGATAACCTGTCAGTGATATGACTAGATGACGTCTAGTCTGAAGTACTCAGGTGCTACGATCCATGGCTACCGATAAATGACAAGTGCCCAGGGGACCGGAATGCAGGGTTTATTGAAAGTTCAACTAACGTGAGGTTTTATTTCCTCACTTTCAAAAATGTCAGTTTATATTCCTGGAATTCTTCCACTATGCTTTGCTATGAATTTCTAGCTTGGTTTCTTCCTGGATTATGACCTTTTAGTGAACTGCAATGTAGCCCCAAGTGCCATGGGTGAGTCCACCTGATGCAGAATGTGATTTACTCTCTTGACATGAGCAAACACTTTCTTTGGGACAGAGCCTTAGAGATTGGTATGTGACAGAAGATAAAACAAAAAACAAATAAGGAGTTCATGGCTTTCCTCAACATCGGAATGTATGTATTCTATTATATTTATTTATAAAGGTTCTAGAAGTCTAAAGCAACATACCCAGGATATTAAATAAAATTCTCTACTAGAGACCTTATAATGTTGCATAACTGTTATCATTCTGTATTCCTATTTTGGCAAAAGCTATGACCTTCTTAAGATAAGGACAAAACATTAAGCTTTTTACACTGGACCTGGGATGTGTTGGGGGAACAATAAAATATTTATTGAGTGAAAAAACAATAAATAAAAAATAAGAAACAAATAAATACAATGACATGTGATAAGTACAATGTGTAGCGGACTTGACATCATGCCACGAGAGAGAGTTACATAGAGCCCCTTTGAATCCCAGTAGTGGTTCATCATCCTATTTATTTAAAAAAGTTACGCATTATATTATTTCATAATATAACTAGATCAAGTACCAGTTGTCTACATATACATGTTTAGTAACAATCCATTTTATATTTATTAGCAAGAAATAGTACATTACTTTAATTAATTTAAAGCAAACAGGATTCTTCCTACTAATATGACAGAAAGTCAGAGGGAAAACATAACATCCCCATCTAATGAAATTCAGTTCAATAAGTGTGTCAGTCGATAGAAATACAGGCAACAACAAATTTTAAAAAGCTTCCCTAGTTCTCAGTCCTAGTAAGTATTGGTTTTGTATCATTGCTGTCCATTGCTCTGCTCTCACACATCTTATTCCCTGTAATAAGAAGCCCGACTCCATTGTTTCATGTTTGTTGACTGCTCTTATATTTCACCCCTCGCTCTTCACCTCTGCCCCACATCTGGGCAAACTGGTAAACGGGTGAGACACTCATACCACACAAGCCTCTACTAAGCAAAACTCTCAGCTTGGCCCCACCCCTAAAATCCACAAAATCCCCAAGCCAGTCAACTTGCCCTTCTCACTCCCCAGAATTCTCAATTATGTTTGTAATAAATATTCCATAACCTCTTAGGGTATGTAGATATGTGTGTGAGTTCATTAGTCTCAACATTCAAACCAAATTTTGGGTGGATGTTCATCTGAATCTATGCAGTGGCTAATCTAGATTTTGGGTATTTGGTTTTCCTCCTCTGCTCCTTTCCTTAAGCTAAAATCATATGTGTCCCCAGGTTACACTCAGAAGCTAGCCAAAAGGAACTGCAGATTTAATACAGCAAGAACTTAGAGAATACGAAAGTAATATTATTATTAGCAGCCATTAAAAACATCCACCTGTCTAATTCTCAATTGGCTCTGACATCAGCAGTCTTTCTAGAATATGTTCAAACAGCATTATTAGCAAAGGGTGCTGAGAAGAGCAGGAAATTACTCTTTTTATGCCCTGATTTGATTGGCCTCTTGCAGTGTACTAATATAAGGGTATGTGGCACCAGTTTCAAAACTAATGTTAAGGAAATTGAGGTGGACAGGGGAAAAGCAGATTTTCAGCACTTAAATAGCACAT
Source organism: Anoura caudifer (assembly GCA_004027475.1). NCBI lineage: Eukaryota > Metazoa > Chordata > Mammalia > Chiroptera > Phyllostomidae > Anoura > Anoura caudifer. Next base: position 7,493 of record PVKU01000340.1, on the reverse strand, counting down.
TCTCTCGAGAAAAAAACACCAGCTATGGCTTATTCGTAACACAATCGCTATTTAAAATACAATTTAGAATTTATTATGTGTCAAGTATAGTGCTAAGCATTTTACACACATTATTGCATTTATCATTATAAAAGTCCTATAGGTTAAATGTTATTATTACTGACATTTACCCTCATTCAAAGTCTATAATCTTATGTAGTCATTATATGGCTTCAAATCTACATTGTTTTTTTTTTTTTAAATTAACCTTTATTGTATTTTTCCATTACCATTTAGTTTTCATATACCTCCCTCCTCCAGTAATCTGCATGGTTAATGCTATGGATTTTCTTGCTTCCTGATAATTTTTGAAGTATTATAGGCCTTTATGGAGCTAATCAACTGGCAAGCTTGACAAAGGAGAACCTTTTTATAATGTAATATAGGGAGACATTATTCATCACAGTTGACTGATGAAATAATATAAACACTGCATGGTATACTTTATCCATTTCAGCTACATTCCCCTAAAGAAATGTACACCATGATCTGGGATGTAGAAAGACAAATAAATGCCTTTATATAATTTTTAGTCATTAGTTACTGAATTACACCAAAGTAAATATTCTGAGAGCCGTGAGGAAGTAGAAGGAGGTACAAGTCATGTTGCAGGCTTCGGCATGTTTACAGTTACCCGAGAAGATGACTCCACAGTTTGTGTAGTTTTTAATCATTTGAAGTGTTAATTTATTACATTAATACAAATGTTTTTCACATGACAAGTAAGGTTGTAAAAGTATTAGTGTTTAAGTGTTAATTTTATATTTCTATTGTCCTGAGTTAATATCTAAATTTATGAATACCTTTGTCTTTCGAAAAAAGAAAATATTTCTGCTTAAAATAGCTTATTGTTCAAGAATTCATTTTAAAAACTATTGTAATTATATATAACCAGTAGGTATATAATTTAAGTGAAAGACAGCAGGGGGAGCTCAAAGACTGGTTGGACAAATTAAAGATTGACTTCATGAATACTGGAAAATTAAGAGAGTTTTGAAGCAAAGAAAAAGAAAGTTAGAATAGAGGTGCTTAGAGAAATTATTAGTTGGTCTTTCATGAAGCCCGAAGTAATTATTCCAGCAAAATGGTGAACTAGCTAGTTCCAGTAGAGAACTAGCTCTTTCTCTACTAGAGAACTAGTAGAGAACTGGAAAGAGAACACTTTCCAGTAGAGAACACTTCAAAAGGCTGGATAAAAATAGCTGAGAAGAGATTTTTAGACATGCACACAGTCAGTAGACATCAAAACATGCAAATTAAAATTACACCACCAGACCGCCACCTACCCATCAGGATGGTTGAGGTTAAAAAGACAATAGCAAGTGCCGACTAGAATGTGGAGCAAGCAGAAAACTGTAGCAGTATGGGTTGGAATGTGAATTGGAAAAACTACTTGGGAAAGCTGTTGGCAGTTTTTTTCTAAAACTGAAAACACTCATCCTCACGATCAAGCCATTTTACTTTGGGTGTCCACCTCACAGAAATGAACACAAAAATATGTAGAATAATGTTCATAGCATGATTTATAATAACTTCAATAAAAATAAAACATGTTTAACAGCCATAAGATGAATAATTCAAGACATTTATTTATGAGGACATATTTATTTATATATTACATATATAATATATTTCACATATATGTATACAGATTAATTTTCCAAATATAATGTTAAGAAAAAGAAGCCAGACATTAAATAGTACATGGAAGCCAGACATTCAAGGGTACATTGTCCTTAGCAAATAATGTCACTCATGGTGATAGATGTCAGGATAGCAGTTACTCCTAGGGGTCAGTATCTGGAACGAGGCACAAAGAGGGCAATTTCTGCTTCTTGATCTAGTTGCTAGTTACATGGGTAAGTTTATTTCATGAAAATACAGCATGCTGTACCGTTAGTCTGCTTTTCTCCATCATGATATAATTCATCAAAATTTGCTGTAACCCTGGCCAGTGTGACTCACTTGATTAGAGCATCATCCTGTAAATCAAAAAGGCTAAAGGTTCAATTCCTGGTCAGGGCATGTGCCTAGGCTGTGGGTTTAATGGAAAGGGCATGTACAAGAGGCAACCAATGGATGTTTCTCTCTCACACTGATGTTTCTCTCCTTCTCTCTATCTTCCTTCCTTCCTCTCTCTAAAATCTATAAGCCTGTCCTCAGGTGAGGATAAAAAATTTTTCTTTAAATATTATTCTAATCTAGATGATTGTTTTAAAGCATTAAATTAAGAGGTATAATTTGAAACCTGAAATTAAGAAAGCATAGCTCTACAAAAATATGTAAGCACTAAAGCTAATATTTATCCTGAAGGCATTTGCCAATCCTTTGTGTGCCAGGGCAAGAATCAAAGCTAAGGGCTTAAAAAGAGAAGAGTGTCACATTCAGACCCCACGTAAAGTCTCACACCCAAAAGTCAATACCCAGAGTGAGTATAATGGGTAAAGCCTTTCATGCAGAGGGCAAGACTTGCCTTGGTTCCAGACAGCTCACTAAAAAAATGTTTCTTTTCAAAATTTCTGATCACAAGTGAATACTCACATGCGACTAGGCTCTCATTTGACCTGGAGTGGAATATTTAGTTTAAATAGGTCTATGGTTGGTAGATCATACAATTATTTTTTGTAAGCAAGTTCCCTCTGGAAGAATATACTTTAAACACAAATAATTCCCACATATAAAATGCCAAGAAACATTACAGAAAAATTACTGAATACATGAAGAAGTAAATTCCCATAAAAACAATCAACAGAGATAATAAACTGTAAATTAGACTACAAAGATTACAGATATTGGAATTATGAAGAACAAAAGTAAAAATATATTCAATCTGTTTAAAGAAATACAAGCAATGACAGAAAATTTAGCAGAGACAGAGACAGAGAGAGAGACAGAGAGAGAGAGAGAGAGAGAGAGAGAGAGAGAGAGAAACATCCATTGGTTGCCTCTTGTAGGTTCCCCGAGTGGGGATCAAACCTGCAACCTAGGTATGTGCCCTGACTGGGAATCAAACCCACAACATTTTGGTGTATGGAACAACACTGCAACCTACTGAGCCACACCAGCCTGGGCCCAATGGACAACATCTGAAGGGGAAAGAATAAATGAGCATTGTTGTACTTTAGTGGTAGAATTATTGCTAACTGTAGTTTCATCACTTACTATCTATGTGACTTCAGGCAAATTATGGAATCTTTTTGTACCTCAGTTTCTTGATCAGTAAAATGCTGACAATAACAGAATGTATTTCAAAATATTATTATAAGAAAAAGTTAAATGTAAAGAACTTAGAATAAAAAGGTATATGCCCAATTCACTTATAATAATTTTTTAAAAACATAATTCCTCAAGGATTGTATAAAACCTATTCAAATCATAAAGACAGGTTGAAAACTCTAAACTAAATATTAGAAAATAAAGCAGTAATAAATACATACTTGTGAGTGTAAATTAAATATGTGTATGTATTTTATATATATGATATATAAGAGGCTATACAATTAAAAGTTCTAATAATTCATGACATTAATAGATTAAAGAAGAAAATTACACATATATCTCAGTAAATGACAAAAATCCTCTGATAAAGTTCAACAAATATTAATGATAAAAATTTATGGCAAATTTGGGATAGAACTTATTAAAACTAGTGAAACGCCAAAGCATACTTTTAAGTTTAAAAACAAGAAAATAATGTTTGCTTTTTAAAATTTCTACATACAAATTTACTGAAAGTCTAGTTCTTGAACTAACATCATCACCATCACCTGGGAGCTTGTTAGAAATGCAGACTCCCAGGCTCTGAACTACTATGGAACCAGGATTTTTATTTTCATATGTTCCCCAGATGATTCCTATGCATCTTAAAGTTTGAGAAACACTGGCCTAATTGGTGTGGAAAGGCAATAAATATTTTTAGAAATGGCATAAAATATAAACATTAGAATAGAAAAGACAGATCTTTTTATTTTCATAAATAGCATGATTGTTTACATAGAATATCTAAAATAATCAGAAAGAAAATTATCCAAAGTATCACAAAGTTTAACAAATTCTCTACATATTTGGACAATATAAAAATATTATGTTTGTTTATAATTGCAGCAAGCATTTAGAAAATATAATTTTGGAAGGAAGGGAAGGGTCATTATGGAACATGTATAATGGACCCATGGACAGAGCCAAAGCAGGGGTAGGGTTAGGGTGGGAGGTGGCGGTAGGTGGGGCAGGGGGAAGTGGTGGTGGGAAAACAGAGAAACTGTACTTGAACAATGGTAAAAAAAATGGGAAATGATGGAGTGTCAATCAGTGGTTAGCCATGCGAAAGACATACAATTGCATTACTTCTCATATCATATACACAATTTAATTCAATATATAAAAGGACTTAAATGTAAAAGGCAAAACATGAAAACTTTTTAGAAGAAATTCCTGCCAATAAAAAAACCCCTCTATTTCTCAAAGTGTTTTGACAGTAAACCTACTGGGAGAAGATATTTCTAATACTTAGGATCAACAAGGAATTTCTGAATATATAGAAAATTCCTAAAAATCAATCAGAAACAGCTCAGGAGAAAAACAGGCAAAAGATGTGATGAACCACCAATAATCATATTTCTAAGTGCTCAAAATTAAGTTGCCAGGGAAAGCAAAACGAATACCACAATTAGTATCATTTAAAAAGCACTAAATTGAAAAAAGTATTTAAGTCAGAGAAAAAAAATCACTTTGCTTTTACAAACTGTATGATCACATGTCCCCCTTGGTCCACCACTCACTAAGAATCACTAGATCGATCTCTCTCTCTCTCTCTCTCTCTCTCTCTCTCTCTCACACACACACACACACACGCGCGCGCGCGCACACACACACAGAGGCACACACACATCAACAGTCATTCAAGGCTAAACTGTGGCAAACATTTTCAAAGTCACTTATAAATTATTTTCTGTCAGTTCCTCATGGAAACTCTTCAACTCTTTTTCAATGTTTAAACTTAACTGTAATTAAGAAATGAGAAAAACTACTAATGTTCTTAACTTAATACAGTTAATACTATTTATAAAAGAAAGAAAAGTGGTTGGCCACAAGACTTTCATGTCCTAATATTATACATGTAGAACAGAAAAAATGTATAACAGAAAAGGGATTTCACCCTCATTTTACCAGCCTCTCATTAAAAATTTCTTTAAACTTGTATAAAATACATTCATATTCCTTAAAATTCTTTTTATTGAAAAAGAAGGCTATTAGGATTTTAACATAAATTACAATAATTCTTCAGATTGCAAATGCCATTGAGAAAGTCGGGTCAAATTTGCTTTTCAAGGCTCACACACTTACTTTTACAGTCACCTTTTAAACTTTGTGTTAAGTGCTAGAACTTCTTTGCTGTGGCTTTGCCTACTTGGACCACAGTTTTGTGAAAATCCGAGCAGCATTCAAGGATCACACTTAAGGGTATGGCCTTGGGTGCCAGAGCACTGGCATCAACATCTAGTTCAGCCACATACTAGATGTTTGGTCTTTGGTAAGTAACTGTCTTGCTGAGCTTTGGTTCCTCGCCAGTTAAATGAGCTGATATGAGCTCCTACTTGTAGGATTATGGCAGTTATAAGAGCTAAAACACAAAATGCTTAGAGCAGTGCCTGATACCTACCAAGTGATCTACGCATGTTAGCTATCATTATTATTCACATTCTGCATATTTAATAATAGATCATGTTGGAGAAAATGATATTAAAGCAATGGTCATTTCAGGTGACCTAAATAGTTCTTGCTCTTTGTAGTATTTTATTATTTATTTATTTATTTATTTATTTATTTATTTATTTATTATTTTATTCATTTATCTTTAGAGGGGAAGGGAAGGAGAGAGGGAGATAAATATCAACGTATGGTTGCCTCTCGTGTGTCCCCTGCTGCGAACTGTCCTGCAACCCAGGCATGTGCTCTGACTGGGAATCAAATCACGATCCTTTGGTTCATAGGCCTGTGCTCAATTCACTGAGCTACACCAGCCAGGGCGTATTTTAAACTTAAAAGTTCCCAGTGAAAACATAATGCTAGCTCCATTTATAAAGCAGTGAAAATTAGATCTTCCCTGATATCATTATATCTAAATATATTAAAGAAATTTAATATCTTATATTCCCCATTTTCATTAAAATGTGCCAGACTAATATATTTATAAATGGCTTCTATTCTGGCCAGAATTTTTAGCAGGTTTAATTCTCAGGCATTAAACTGAATTTGGAAATCCATGTGTTGGAACTTGGCTCCAATTATCTCATGCTTTTGCCCTAGTAATTACATTCTCTTACCAGACTGAATAAATATGCATATTATTTTTACTAGTGGCAAAACCATGATTTCAGTTTTACAAGCCAAAATAATGTTTTCACTCCATTATGTTTTCACTTCATCCTTTAGTTAAAAAAAAAAGTAGTCTTAAATCACGCTTAGGTATTTTTGCTATCTCAATACTCTGACTCCATCCCTTATTGTGTAGGTGAGTCATGATGAAAATAACAAATGCATGTTATTAATTGTCTGGTATGTCAGTGCTAGGATGTGCTACATAGTGGCTATGTAAAAGAGGGGGAAACAGAACACGATCACTCACACTAAGGATCTTATATCAATTTAAAAAGACAGAATTAAAAGACCCCACACAACAGCGAGTCATATCAAATAGTTTCAGGTCAACATGTGATCAGGTACAGGAGTCTAACAAAACAAGTAACAGGAAAGGAGGTGAGGAGGGCAGTAGTCGGGGAATGTTTTGTGGATGATGAAGTAGGAATTGCAATTATGATGAAGTATACCTCAAAAAAGTATAATTTTTCTAAGCCAATTATCCCTCAATTACAGGCATTAATTTATTAGCTTCATATTTTGCCATATCCACATTTCTACTTCATGATTTTTGAGTGTCTTTAGTTTCCCCATTACCATTATCTATTTTACAAATTCTGAAGTAGAGTACTTTTTGAAAACCCTAAGTGCCTTTATTTAAAGGGAAACTTTATAGCACTACTGTAAATGGAAAGTCCATACCACTTATCATAAAAATAGGGGAGGGTATCTGAAAAGAAATAAATGTAGACAGAATAACCTCACTAGTTTCTATCCAGAGAATGCTATTTTCCAAAGTCTCTAGGCTAAAGGCCAGTTTTGTCTTTGCTTAAAAGAGGTATTAAACAGATATTAGGAAATATTAGAGACTTAGTTATACTGATATGAGACTTTTTCCTGTTCTGCCTTCCTCCATACCATCCTTCCTACTTTCCTTTGCTCCTTTTTTCTTTCCAACCTTCCTGCTTCTGTCTTTTCCTGTTTCTCTCCTGTGCCCTCTTTCTCTTTCCTTCTATCCCTTCCTCTGCTCACTCCCTTCCTCCCTCCCTCTGGCCTTCCCTCTTTTTCCCCTTTCCTTCCTCCCTCCTTCCCTCCCT